>OZ059904.1:25604519-25609519 GCA_964057215.1 Oscheius myriophilus | reverse complement strand
CGTGGCCACTTTTTGGCCGAAGTAGGATTGGTGAGAAGTATAAGCTAATGTCAGGACCCCCGATTTTAACAGCCCTCACGAAAACTAAACATTTCATTTTTAAAGTCGCTTGCTTGAACAGATAAGGTTTTTTTCATTATAAGGCGAATATAATAGGGTTGGGTCGTTTTCTTGGAATGTGATTTATTTGCCTTCTAATTATGCGTAATGCCTCGCGATCTAAATTTTTTTCTCTCTTTATTTTTCTTTGTGAAGGAAGGCTTTCTCGATTCAATAATTAAAATTCTGGCCCCTCAGTTGCATATCCCACGTTCTTCTGTCGTATCTCCCATGAGAAATCGTAATTTTCGTAATGTTTCGTAAAATACAACGTCAGAAAAATGTCGTAAGACATGTTTCCCAAGACGCATAAAAATACAAACATTTGTCACGTCTGGATCATGACAAAGCGGAACCAAAAATGATTTTTTTTGCTCGATCAAAAGCTGTATTATGGAAAAAACATAATTTAACTTTTGCGCGTATTTTAAAGTTTGGTTTTAAAAAGTTGGTTAATTGTACGTTATGCTATGGAGAAAGCGGAGGCGGCGTGAGAACTGCGGGGGTAATAATAATCTAAATCTCATCTTTATTACTTTTCATCGCGGAGACTGCCCTTAACAATATACTAATTTGAGGTTTTTACAAATACGTTTCAGGCTAAATGGACAACACGGAGGTGGAACAATATCCAGAGGTAGTTAAAGAAAATGAATGTCCTGAGCTAAATTTACTATACTCCATACCGATGTGTCTAAGTTTTCTTCTCGGCCTTCCTTTATACGTATTCATAATTTTTCGACTCTTGGCTAAAAAACAAAACTTGTCAAATTGTCTTCACCTAACAATTGGCACCATCATCATAGACTGTGTGCTCATTATATGGCGGGCGGTGTCAATGGTAATTTTTATTTTCAATTGGCCGGCCAGAGCCAAATTTTGATACATGGGGAAAATTTCTTTCCTAGAAATGCTCAGTAGTTGTACACTTAAAATGAGCAGATCTCATGTTACGTATGAGGCCTTTTTCCGCCATTAAAGCGACCATCAGAGGCCTTTTCAAAACGGAAATTAGCCGTATTCTAATTGCGCCATTCGAATTGAAATCTTTTTTTCTAACACCGCTCCACTAAACGGTTGTTCACAGCAAGCATGGCAAAATTTGGGGCTGGCCCGGGCCGGGCCGAGAAAATATGAAAACCGGGCCGGCCCGAAAAATTTTTTTTTCGTTTTCTTTGATTTTTACATTTAAAAAAAGCATACATTTTCGGATGAGTCGGGCCGGGCCGGGCCGTGAAAAATTTTGGAGCGGGCCGGCCCGGGCCGGCCCGTTGCCATGCTTGGTTCACCGAATGCTTGCCAAGTTCTAATTAGCATATGATTTGCATGTGAGTGGAAAACCTCCCTAATGTTCCCTTTAAGACACAGTTTCTGGAAAATTCGAGCGGCCCCCGTAAGGCTAGAAATTAGGTCATAGTTTCAGAATCGGCTCATATTTGGGTACAAAACCTTTCTAGGGCAAATAGAAGCCATTTTAAAAGTTTTAGCTCAATATCGATTTTTTGACCTGGGTTACGGTAGGGCACTGTAATTTTGCAAAATTGGTCAAAATCAATATAAGTAGCGTTTCTCCATTAGCCTTTGGCGTGACCTCAAAAAAGTGCAATCTGACGTTTAAAAATTCAGTTTTTCGCATTTTTCGACCTTTGACTTAAAAGACGCGCAATATATTGCAAATTTTTTCTGAAATGTTTTCGATGCGCAATTTTCTTTTTTCTGAAATTTTCTGAAATGTTTTCGATGCGCAATAAAGAGATTTCAATGGTTGCAGAAGCAACCATTGAAATCTTTTTCTTGCGCATCGAAAACATATATGAATGTTGGAATTTTCTGGACCCCAACATGACGAAAAAACTATTGAAAGCGAACGTTTCCATCGATTCGATCAGGGAAAAATCCATTTTGGGTAGGTCAAAATAAGTTTAACGTAGAAATTGGTTCGAACTATTTAAAATCATTTTAAACAATGTTTTTCTACTTCGTGCATACACATTTTCAGCAATCAAAAAAGAAAAGAATGTAATTCAAATAATTCCAACATTCATATATGTTTTCGATGCGCAAGAAAAAGATTTCAATCGTTTAACTCATATATTTACGTTTTTTATGTCTAAGGTCAAAAAATGCATAAAAAATTTCATTTTTAATTGTCAGATCTCACTTTTTCTGGCTCCAGTGCGAATGTACACAATCTTTTCACTATTTATAGGTTATATTCGGTATATTCACGTCAAAAGCTAATAGAAAAAAAACACTACTTCAATTGGTTTTGACCAATTTTACAAAATTACAGTACTATATCGTAATTTAGGTCGAAAAATCGATATTGAGCTAAAACTAGGGACCGCAGAGGTGCGCACAGCAGGGCAGCCGGAAATGTTAAGAAAATATGGTTTGAATCGCTCTCGCGCGTATTATTTTTTATTTTGTTTTGCTAGACATCGTCGCGTTTGAATTCGACGTAAAAGAACGCGACAAATTCGATGGAATTATTTTCAAACCGATACCTCTTTGTCTTCAGGGCCAAAAATCATGATTTTTCGGGTTCTTGGTAATTAAAAGCAGGTCGGACCCGGAGCACGCCCGATTTATAATTAAAATGATTACTCAACTTATTTTACATTTACTTGCCCAAAACTCAAAAATCCGTTCGTGCCGAAAAAAGTTACGCCGAATTTTAACATTTTCGGCGCTCCCATTCGTCGCAGAATCACGTTTGGTAGCATTATTAGTGCGCACTGAACCTGTTTAAGTGTTTTTTGTTGTTTTTAGATAGTAAAACTTGAGAAAATCACTTTTGTTTTGCAGCGAAACCATTTTAAAAGAAGTCAACTTACAAGCGTTTTTTTGGATTTTCCTTATGTGTGAGCAATACAGGCCCGGAGAGCTGAAGGTGTTTTAAATTTATGAATTTACTATTAATTCCCTTTCGTTTAATGTGAAAAGCCAATTTCATTCGCGCAAAAATTTTAACCGGTTTTCGCGCTCCAATGCCAAATTCCTTTCTCAGAGCAATTTTTAAAAAAACGGTAATTAAACGTATATTTTTGTTACTCTGGGGTTCATTTTGGTGCCATCAATCGAAGAAAAAAAAGGTTACTCATTACAATACAAAAAACCTTTAATTTTCTTTAGTTGGAGGGATTTTGTATTCAACCAAGTTTCTGCCCGGTGTTTAGCGGCGCCTGTGCACTCGGCCGAGAATAATCCCGAAGCGAAAAGAAAGCCCAACAACGGTAATTGAAAAATGGGATTCAAATCGAGGCATTCAAAATGGAATATCTCGTTTTGTTGTGGAGGAAATTTCACAGTGTAAAAAAGAAAAGTTTAAGTTGGAGTATCATCTGTTTAAATATTTACATAAAAAGTCGAAATTCTCATATAATTTATGCTCTGCGGTCCCTAGCTAAAACTTTCAAAATGGTTTTTATTTGCCTGAAGGTTTTATGCCAAATCTGAGCCGATTCTGAGACTATGACATAATTTCTAAGACAGTTGCCTCAAGGGGGCCGCTCGATTTTTCCAGAGACTGTGTCATAAATTATTCGTTTAGATTATTTATATCATTAAACCGTGTCATCTGAGTTGGACTATTGATGCAGCTATGTACGTAGTCACATACACATTGTATTTGACAGAAGTGTCTGGTTTAGCGTTCCTCTCAGTATTTTGGAAGAGCACCATTAAACCGTCAGAAATTTAGAAATTTATAAGCAAATTCATATTTCAGCCAAAAATATTTAGATCGTTTTCTATTTTCTGCCGTTTGTTTTCCATACGTGTATTTTGCTTCACTAATGTTGACTAAAAATGTCATATATTTATTCCCTCTTTCACCTGATTTTTCCAAATTCTGCGACGATTTTCTGGTTCGGCATTGAAGAAAAAATGTTGCTAATCAATTTATAGGATACTTTTGTGAATGGGTCTTCAATCATCTATGCAATGTTTACATCCTCTGTTTCTTTAACATGTTTTTTCATGATTTTTAAGACGGAGACATCAACTTTTAGCTTACAAACTCGACAAGGATATACTAAAATGATATTATCGTTGGGAATACAGGTAGCATTGAAATCCCTTCTAACAAAACCTTTCCGTGAATATGTGTGTGTGTGTGTGAGTGTGTGTGAGTGTGTGTGTGTGAGTGTGTGTGTGTGTGTATGTGGTATGTGTATGTGTGAGTGTGTGTATGTGTGAGTGTGTGTGTGAGTGTGTGTGTGTGTGTGAGTGTGTGTGAGTGTGTGTGTGTGTGAGTGTGTGTGTGTGTGAGTGTGTGTGTGTATGTGGTATGTGTATGTGAGTGTGTGTATGTGTGTGTGAGTGTGTGTGTGTGAGTGTGTGTGAGTGTGTGTGTGAGCGTGTGTGAGTGTGTGTGTATGTGGTATGTGTGTGTGAGTGTGTGTATGTGTGAGTGTGTGTGAGTGTGTGTGTGTGAGTGTGTGTGTGAGTGTGTGTGTGTGTGAGTGTGTGTGTGTATGTGAGTGTGTGTATGTGTGAGTGTATGTGAGTGTGTGTATGTGTGAGTGTGTGTGAGTGTGTGTGTGTGAGTGTGTGTGTGTGTGAGTGGTATGTGTATGTGAGTGTGTGTATGTGTGAGTGTGTGTGTGAGTGTGTGTATGTGTGAGTGTGTGTGTGAGTGTGTGTGTGTGTGTGTGAGTGTGTGTGTATGTGGTATGTGTGTGTGAGTGTGTGTGTGTGAGTGTGTGTGAGTGTGTGTGTGAGCGTGTGTGAGTGTGTGTGTATGTGGTATGTGTGTGTGTGAGTGTGTGTATGTGTGAGTGTGTGTGAGTGTGTGTGAGTGTGTGTGTGTGAGTGTGTGTGAGTGTGTGTGTGTGAGTGTGTGTGTGTATGTGGTATGTGTATGTGAGTGTGTGTATGTGTGTGTGAGTGTGTGTGAG
>OZ059904.1:25592019-25599519 GCA_964057215.1 Oscheius myriophilus | reverse complement strand
ATGTGGTATGTGTGTGTGAGTGTGTGTGTGTGTGAGTGTGTGTGAGTGTGTGTGTGAGCGTGTGTGCGTGTGTGTGTATGTGGTATGTGTGTGTGTGAGTGTGTGTATGTGTGAGTGTGTGTGAGTGTGTGTGTGTGTGAGTGTGTGTGAGTGTGTGTGTGAGTGTGTGTGTGTATGTGAGTGTGTGTATGTGTGAGTGTGTGTGAGTGTGTGTGTGTGTGAGTGTGTGTGAGTGTGTGTGTGTGTGTGTGTGTGTGTGTGTGTGAGTGTATGTGAGTGTGTGTATGTGTGAGTGTGTGTGAGTGTGTGTGTGAGTGTGTGTGTGTATGTGGTATGTGTATGTGAGTGTGTGTATGTGTGAGTGTGTGTGTGAGTGTGTGAGTGTGTGAGTGTGTGAGTGTGTGAGTGTGTGAGTGTGTGAGTGTGTGAGTGTGTGAGTGTGTGAGTGTGTGAGTGTGTGAGTGTGTGAGTGTGTGAGTGTGTGAGTGTGTGAGTGTGTGAGTGTGTGAGTGTGTGAGTGTGTGAGTGTGTGAGTGAGTGAGTGTATGAGTGTGTGAGTGTGTGAGTGTGTGAGTGTGTGAGTGTGTGAGTGTGTGAGTGTGTGAGTGTGTGAGTGTGTGTGTGTGTGTGAGTGTGTGTGTGTGAGTGTGTGTGGGTGTGTGTGTGTGAGTGTGTGTGTATGTGAGTGTGTGTATGTGTGAGTGTGTGTGAGTGTGTGTGTGTGAGTGTGTGTAAGTGTGTGTGAGTGTGTGTGTGTGTGAGTGTGTGTGTGAGTGTGTGTGTGTGTGTGTGTGTGTGTGTGTGTGTGTGTGTGTGTGTGTGTGAGTGTATGTGAGTGTGTGTATGTGTGAGTGTGTGTGTGAGTGTGTGAGTGTGTGAGTGTGTGAGTGTGTGAGTGTGTGAGTGTGTGAGTGTGTGAGTGTGTGAGTGTGTGAGTGAGTGAGTGTATGAGTGTGTGAGTGTGTGAGTGTGTGAGTGTGTGAGTGTGTGAGTGTGTGAGTGTGTGAGTGTGTGAGTGTGTGAGTGTGTGAGTGTGTGAGTGTGTGAGTGTGTGAGTGTGTGAGTGTGTGAGTGTGTGAGTGTGTGAGTGTGTGAGTGTGTGAGTGTGTGTGTGTGAGTGTGTGTGAGTGTGTGTGTGTGTGTGAGTGTGTGTGTATGTGAGTGTGTATGTGTGAGTGTGTGTGAGTGTGTGTGTGTGAGTGTGTGTGAGTGTGTGTGTGTGAGTGTGTGTGTGTATGTGAGTGTGTGTATGTGTGAGTGTGTGTGAGTGTGTGTGTGTGAGTGTGTGTGAGTGTGTGAGTGTGTGAGTGTGTGAGTGTGTGAGTGAGTGAGTGTATGAGTGTGTGAGTGTGTGAGTGTGTGAGTGTGTGAGTGTGTGAGTGTGTGAGTGTGTGAGTGTGTGAGTGTGTGAGTGTGTGAGTGTGTGAGTGTGTGAGTGTGTGAGTGTGTGAGTGTGTGAGTGTGTGAGTGTGTGAGTGTGTGAGTGTGTGTGTGTGAGTGTGTGTGAGTGTGTGTGTGTGTGTGAGTGTGTGTGTATGTGAGTGTGTATGTGTGAGTGTGTGTGAGTGTGTGTGTGTGAGTGTGTGTGAGTGTGTGTGTGTGAGTGTGTGTGTGTATGTGAGTGTGTGTATGTGTGAGTGTGTGTGAGTGTGTGTGTGTGAGTGTGTGTGAGTGTGTGTGTGTGTGTGTGTGTGTGTGTGTGTGTGTGTGTGTGTGTGTGATCTTCTGCTCTTCTTTCTCTTAGCGCACACCCTCCTTAATTACTATACTTAAGGGAATAATGCTAACTTGCTGCATCCTTCTTGAACACGTATGGCTATGGGTTTTGAATTCGCAACTAAAAATTCTGAAAGCAGAAAAAATTCTGACCGAATTCAAGGATCGATTATTAATGCTGGAAACTTTTGTCTCTGTATGTTATAAAAACGATTTATTTGCGAAAAAAAGAGCAATAATTCAATTTCAGCTGAAAACAAGTCTTCTTGAAAGTATTCCTTTATTCAAATCAATTTTCACTTATTGGTCAATCAGAAACATTCTGAGCAGTGATTCGATATCAACAACAACCACCATAATTCAGCGTAGTAGTATATTTACAAAAAGACAAACTTTTTAACACAAAATTGTTAACCCTTTTAACTAAATAAAGTTTCTTTGTGCCTGTGTTTGGCGCGCTTAGCCTCTCTGTCTCTCTCTCTCTCTCTCTGTCTCTCTGTCTCTCTCTCTCTCTATCTCTATCTTTCTCTTTCTCTCTCTCCCTCTCCCTCTGTCTCTCTGTCTCTCTGTCTCTCTGTCTCTCTGTCTCTCTGTCTCTCTGTCTCTCTCCCTCCCTCTCTCTCTCTCTCTCTCTCTCTCTCTCTCTCTCTGTCTCTCTGTCTCTCTGTCTCTCTGTCTCTCTGTCTCTCTGTCTCTCTGTCTCTCTGTCTCTCTGTCTCTCTGTCTCGATATTAGAAATTCCTGTTCAGTTCCGTTTTTAATAAATACGTCATGCATTGAATGTGGGCGTCTGGGTGGCTCTTTATAAGGGGCAGCAGCGTTGAGAAACCAAGCAACCATGATCGTATTCCTTCTCGTCGTCCTGCTCGTCAGCGTCCCGGCTGACCAAGCCCCCGCCCCCATGGACAGCCAATCGGCCCCTGGCCCTGCTCTGGCCCTCAAAGCAAAAGCCCCTGGTCCGCCTACTCGAAACCTCCAACAGCTACTCCAAAATCTTCCTAGTAGGCTTCGTGTAAACCTTTCTCTAAATTCGCAATTTTCAGGGTGTCGGGCTGGTGAAAGGCGCTGCCGTTGTGAAATTAAAACAATAAAACAATCATGTTTTTTTTTTAATTGTGGCGACAGAGAGACATAGAGACAGAGACAAAAATAAAATAAGTGAGAAAAAGGGAAAGAGAGAGAGGGAGAGAGAGAGAGAGAGAGAGAGAGAGAGAGAGAGAGAGAGAGAGGATCGGACCGTAGTGTGAGGAACGGAGGGTGGTAGAAAACCTCTCGATCTCTATCTCTATCTCTCTCTCTCTCTCTCTCTCTATCTCTATCTCTATCTCTATCTCTATCTCTATCTCTATCTCTATCTCTATCTCTATCTCTATCTCTATCTCTATCTCTATCTCTGTCTCTATCTCTATCTCTATCTCTATCTCTATCTCTATCTCTATTTCTATCTCTATTTCTATCTCTCTCCCTAATTACCCCTCTCTCTGTCTACCCCTCTCTCTCTTTGCATTTTACTCTCTCTATCTCTCTTTCTCGCTCTTTTTCTCTCTATCTCTCTCTATTTCTCCCTGGAAAACTCACCTTGCCGTGCTGAACTTTTGAGGTCAGACAGTCTTTGCGAGTGTCGCGCGGTGGGCAGAGTTCCTGACCAGATCAGAGAGCATTCCAGTGCGTCCCAGCCCATCCTCCAGCCGAACTTCTCCAATCTTCTTAGAAGATTGGAGAAGTTCGGAAAGAACAGAAAGAGATAGAGCGAAAAGAGAGAGAGAACAGAGAGGGATACCTAAGGAAAAAGAGAGAGGAGAGGGTAGAGATAGCAGCAGAGTGAGAGAGAGAGAGAGAGAGAGAGAGAGAGAGAGAGGGAGAGAGAGAGAGAGAAGAGCGAACCGTAGTGTGAGGAACGGAAGAGATTTCTCCGGTGGAGAGTAGACTCGACCGCTCGGGGAGAGGGAGAGGAGACGAAATGACCTCATTTTTTACGCTTACGTCAAGTCACGTGTTCCAAAGTGAACGTTTCAGAGTGACTTCCTTGCCTGGGTCTACCACCACCACGGCGCTCTCTTCGACGCATGGGCCAGGCCGATGCTTCTGGAGTGCGCAGAGAACACCTCTTCTACGCAGTCTTCGGATTCCTGGCCTTTGGCCTTTTGCGTCTTCAGCAGAGCCCTCTGCCCTGTGCCCTGATCACCGTGCTCTACGCCGCTTTCTACTCAGCCTCTGCCATCCAGGACGTCAACCAGAGTCCCCGTTAGATGGTCTACTGCATCGTCTTCGGTCTCTTTGCCGTCGACCCCAATGTGCTCAAGAAGTGTACCAGTAGTGCCAATAAACTGATTGAGTATGTCTTGGAGGAGCCCAATGAACTGGCCATCGGGAACGAGGTCTACTTCGGAGACATTGGACGCGAAATGATCGAGAAGATCAACCTGAAGCATGGATGTGTGCGTGTGCGTGTGCGTGTGCGTGTGCGTGTGCGTGTGCGTGTGCGTGTGCGTGTGCGTGTGCGTGTGCGTGTGCGTGTGCGTGTGCGTGTGCGTGTGCGTGTGCGTGTGCGTGTGCGTGTGCGTGTGCGTGTGCGTGTGCGTGTGCGTGTGCGTGTGCGTGTGCGTGTGCGTGTGCGTGTGCGTGTGCGTGTGCGTGTGCGTGTGCGTGTGATTATTTTGTAAGTGAGGGAGCGATACGCAGATAGTGAGAAATATAATCAGCAGATCAATGAGCGTGCGTATTCGGGGGGCGCAGGCCACTTTCTCCATGGCAACGATTATATTAGCTCTCCTCTTCCTCCCACTGCACGGTTATGACCTTGTATCTTTTCTGCCGTGAAGTCCTTTTTAGAGAGAGAGAAAGAGAGAGAGAGAGAGAGAGAGAGAGAGAGAGAGAGAGAGAGAGAGAGGGAGGGAGAGATTCACTGAGAGACAGTATTTCGTGTTCTCTCCTGTTTGCCTTTCAGCACAACTTTTAAATCTTTTTCTATTTTCAGTCATATATACTCATCACCAGTCAACAATCTACTTGAAAACTACTATTTGCCTGATTTCATCTTGAATACTTCCCAATAGTGAGTAATTGGTGAGAATTCAGTAGTCGTACTTTTTTCAGCTCCTAGCCATGACGTGGAGCTCTCGGAACGCAAGAACAACACATCTGTGGAAGCTGGCCAACAAATAATGGATCAGTTGGGAGCATTTGAGGAGATTGAGGAGCTTTCAATCCCCTTCAGGCAAACACAGCGGCAGCAGACAAACCTTAAGAAGGCGGTGCCGATGAGTTGGTTATGCTATCATCGCGCGCGCTTGAAGGTACCAACATCGTCGCTGTATCCTCCTCTGCCCCTGCCGTATTTCCTCTTCCATTGAAGCCTTAAGGCTTCATAGGTCTTTTTCGCCTTCATCTTTCTCTTAGCTGTCAGAAGCTTAGAACGAAGAGCAGTCAACTGAGTTAAATGATGCCCACGCGACAACGAGAGTTCCGGAGCCGAACAGACCCAATGCAATTGAATAAATTTTACGTGTACCTGTTTTTTTAGACACGGATAGAGAGAGAGAGGGAAAGAGTAAGTAAGTGAGTGAGTGAGTGAGTGAGTGAGTGAGTGAGTGAGTGAGTGAGTGAGTGAGTGAGTGAGTGAGTGAGTGAGTGAGTGAGTGAGTGAGTGAGTGAGTGAGTGAGTGAGTGAGTGAGTGAGTGAGTGAGTGAGTGAGTGAGTGAGTGAGTGAGTGAGTGAGTGAGTGAGTGAGTGAGTGAGTGAGTGAGTGAGTGAGTGAGTGAGTGAGTGAGTGAGTGAGTGAGTGAGTGAGTGAGTGAGTGAGTGAGTGAGTGAGTGAGTGAGTGAGTGAGTGAGTGAGTGAGTGAGTGAGTGAGTGAGTGAGTGAGTGAGTGAGTGAGTGAGTGAGTGAGTGAGTGAGTGAGTGAGTGAGTGAGTGAGTGAGTGAGAGAGGGGGGGGGGAGAGAGGCCTGATTAAATTATACAAAACATTCTAGATATTCAGAAGGTTTTCATTTCCAAATACAATAAACTTTCACATTTTTCAGTCACTTGGAGTTCATTCGGGCATTCTAACTAGTCAAAACGACTGGAATTCCATCACTGGCAATTGGAACTTTGCAGTTCCTGGACTGCCCTACGTTCACCTTTGGTTCGTATTTTATCTTTCTTAACCCAATTTCATAAGCACTTAGGAACCAAAACATAACTGTCATTGGTCCACAAGGAGAGACAAGCAACACCCCAATTGGTTTCCAGCCCTACGGGCCGTGGACAGTGCCTAGAGTGGAGCGGTATGGAGTTGGAGTCACTATTTGCGGAGTTTTGTCTGGACTCAACTCGTATCCTATGGCATCCAGCGCCAGTTTTGATACCGCGGGTGAAGAGTGTGAGACAAACCACGATTTCTCTAATGTTGAATAAAGTATCATTTCATGTGTGTGCGTGTGTGTGTGAGTAAGTGTGTGTGTGCGTGAGTGAGTGAGTGAGTGAGTGAGTGAGTGAGTGTGTGTATGTGTGTGTGTGTGTGTGTGTGTGTGTGTGTGTGTGTGTGTGTGTGTGTATGTGTGTGAATGACCTTGCCCAAGTGCTAATAATGTTATCAATGCGACAGGCGCGCAATGCCCAGAGGGCGAGAGCTTTAAATGCGCAAAGACGCAGATCAATATGCCTCCTGGACGCCCGCCATTTACACTTTGGCAGCACTCACAGCCCTCAATTGTTTTATTTTTGATTGTTTCTAAGCGTAGGGACCGCAAAGGTGGCCGCCGCGGGGTTAGCCCGAAATGCTAAGAAACCATGGTTTCACGATGTTGCGGCCCTATTTCTACGAAATTTATTTGTCTAAATTAAGAATCTGGGGTAAATTAGTGACAGAAAAACATTGGTCATGGTTTCAACTCAAAATATGACCTGCATTTCAGAGAAAACCAACTTTCGTTTTTGTATATTTTCGAGGCATAACTTGTAAACCTTGTCCATTACAAATAATTACAGTACCTTTGACACCTATAACCACAATTTATTTATATGTTTCCGCTAATTCTCCGTTTATCAACGTATAAAAAAGCCAAATTCATATAGACCATCGTTTGCAATCTTGATTTGAATAAGAAATCTTTGATCAAATACGACGGTATCCGCGCTCCATTGCCAAACAACCGAAAACTCCGCAATTTGAAAACGGTTATTCAGACATGTATCTTCACGTTTTTTTTTAAGGATTTTAGTGTCATATATACGAGAAAACTATAAATAATCATTATAATACACTAATACACTTTTAATCTTTCAGTAAAACGATTTGGCACTCCAGCGAAAATCTGTCCGTTGTTTAGCTGTCCCTGGGGCAGCAAGTCCCCGCCCAACCACGACCTAAACCAGAGCTAAAGTTGCGCTTTTCAAAGCGTGATTTCTGGCGTTTTGGGATGAAATTTCAAAGTGTAAAACGTAAAAGTTTAATTCGGAGTATTATCTAATGGTTTTGTGTTATTATAAATGTCAAAAATAGTTTTTACATTTCGGCTTGCGGTCCCTATCTATGCAGAATACCTTTTGTTCTTACAGAGACTGAGACAGACCTTTATCTCTTTTATCCGTACATTTTCTTTCAGCCTATGGCACATATAATATTTTTATTTCAGTCATAAATACTCATGGGACAACTACCGAACACTTACGTTTTCTAATAAGGTTTCAATGTTTTTAAACAGTAAGTAAGCTACAGTAACCCCTTAAAAAACTGTTTTTAGTGTTTTCCAACATGTTTCACGGCCAGAGTACTCTTCCTCCCTATTGAAGAAGCC
>OZ059904.1:25547019-25587019 GCA_964057215.1 Oscheius myriophilus | reverse complement strand
GGTTTTCCCTCATTTCTCAGCTTTCTATTGGCGTTGCTCTCAGCTTATCTGAGCTTCGTTTCTCGAATAAATCTCTTATCCGAACCCCGCGTCTTCTCTACCTCCGGACACAACAGTTAGTATGCGTTATAGGCAACAGTCCTTATATTGCTTTTGGTTCTCATGACTGGTGATGCCGCCCCGTCGTCTGTCCCTTGGTCCCAAGAAGTCCCGTCTTCTGCCCGTGCGACATCCGCCGATCCAGTCTCTCACTGCCTATTTCTGTAAACCCTATCCCTCTTCTGGATAGGGAAAACCATCAACGGTGACTGGTCGTTAGCCCCAACCGCGCCCCTTAGTGGTATAGGAGGTTAAAGCGAGCCCAGACACCTCGAGTAGAGGTAAGGGAGTTTCTGGTCCTGGATACAGGAACGGAAGCGCCGACAATTCTAAAAAAAACTGAATTTTGAAAAAAAAATCACTCTAAAAAAGTAAAATTAAAAAACCAATGGGCTTTATTCCACGGGTTGGGTAAAAATTAAGTCGGGTCGGGTAAAATATTTATTGGCCCTGTAAAGCATCATTGAGCCCAGAGAGGCGCGCTTCGTAAAGCTATCACCAAGCGGGCATCATGCCAATTTCGTACCGTTTGGCGGCAGCTACATGCGATGGATCCCGCAACGCGCTTCGACTTTCGCGACTAGAGCCCTCTAATCGGTATCCATCTTTTGGCTTCAGAGCAGATTTTAATCCCTGCCGTATAGCTGTAGCCAGATGGAAATCAGCCGGCAGTGGCAGGGCAAGTGGCTTTTTTTCTCTGCGTCTCACTTTTTGCACACTCTCTCGCGCGCACGACACGCAGAGTGCTGCAATAAGGCCGTTTTTGGTATGATTTCAATCTGGCGCCGACTATAAGTGGGCGTACTGGTTTTTGGAACTTTCGAATGTCTTAAAATCACCACAGCAACCTGGTCAGAAGAACAAAAAAAAATCAATTAAAACTTTATTCTCCTATGGAAATTTTGGCATTAACAGAATACAACACACAATGGCAGAATGCAGTGTACACGTGGGTGCACGTACAACCGTGCTTCGCTGGGGTAAAGAAAGGCTCAACAATAACGTGAATAGATAACGAAGTGAGTGTGCAGTAGAAAATGCGCTAAAACTGAGCAGAACCGATTCGAGACTGAGAACGAGGTGACCCGTAGAGGCAGAAAAGATCACAATGACTAAAAATACAAAAGAACGGAGGGTTTAGGCCCTCTTGTGCACGAATCGCCACTGGTGGACGGTGGGGAAACGGGGGTTGCCGCGGCTGTCGAAGGAGACGTCGAAGCCGGGAACAGATCCTTTCGAGAGGAGGTCTCTGAAAATGAAAAATTAGAAACGTTTCGGGACCGGAAGACTTAGTCCTTTAAAAAGATCTTCCAGGAATACAGTCCTTTAATAAACTATTTATTCCTATGGGCCCAATCCTTTAATAATTCACTACTAGGGATATAAGCTGTAAACAAATTACCCTTCGGGACCCAGTCGTTTAAGAAATCATGGCCAAGGCCCAATCCTTTAACTAATGAATCTTATGGACCCAGTCCATCAACAAGAAATGACTCTGGGTTGCCCAGTCCTTAAATATCACATCTATGAACACAGTCCTTTAAGGAAATACGCTACCCAGTCCATGTTACCCCGTTTATCAATAAACTGCAAGAGGCAGTCCTTTAATAAACCACTCCCAAGGATTGTCTTTCAAAAAATAAATCACTTCCCAGGCCCCTGTCCTTTAACCAATAAATTTTATGAGCCCAGTACTATAAAAATAACTCCCAAGACACACTCCTTTAACAAAACACGTTCATTTAAGAATTCACCCCTAGGACACAGTCCTTTAAAAAACCCTACAGGCTATCCAGTCCTTTAACTAACGAATTTCATGTGCCCCGCCCTTTAAGAAAAAAAAAACCATCCGGGGTACCCAGTCCTTTAATAAAACGCGCCTATAGACTCAGCAATTTAAGAAAGCAGAACAAAGAACCAAGTATTTTAAGAACCAATGCCCAGTTACTCGGTGTATTATGAAATGGACTTTAGTGATCCAGTCCTTTAAACCCCCCCCCCCCACCCAAATAGGCTCAGTCCTTTAAAATTTCCCCTTCACCTGGCTTCTGTCTCCGTCCACGCTCTCTTCAACTCCTCTCCTCGCTCGAGGCGCCGCTTCTCCGCCCGCCAAACCGACGGCACTTCCCTCTTCTTCAACTCATCCACCAAAGAAGCCATCACTTTCTCCTGAAACCTCATAATTTATTCCATAAATGCCCAAAATCCTCACCTTCACTCCGAAATGAACGATAATCTTCGCCTTGCCACTGCGCAGCTCAACCCGTTCCTTTGACGCCACCACGGTAAAGTGCGATTTCGTCTCCGAAGTGATGGAGGGAAGGGCCGTGGGGCGGAAAAAATGGCGTTCACTGCCCGCAGACCACTGACGGAACGGCAGCTCCTGGGCTCCCAAAAACAGCGGAGTGAGGAGATTTCGCTCATCGGCCGTCAGACTAGCCACCGGTTCCATGATCGTCTAAAAACACCATCATTTACCGAAAAAGGCCGAAAACTCACGGAATTTCCTGTGGTGGCCAGGATGAGGAGGTCGGAGAAGCCAGTTTCTTCGGAAACAAAGCCAGACGACTCCGAAGGGAGGATGCGGCGGTGCTCCAAAAGTTCGGAGGGAGATACAGAGAGAGGTGAGGAGAAGGTGAGAAGGTCTGACGGGAGAGATCCGAAAGAGCGAGAGCCCAGAGAGGCGGAGGGAGGTGGGAGGTGAACATCCGGGAGGACTCGGGGAGAGAGACCGGAGAGTTCGAACCAGCGAGACGCGTCTGGAATGGTTGGATTGTGTGTGTGTGTGTGTGTGTGTGTGTGTGTGTGTGTGTGTGTGTGTGTGTTCGTTAATGTGTTCGCGTTTACACGTTCCGATTCAACCTACCAAATGGAATATCGACTCCTTCATCCTCCGGCAGAGCGAACAAATCCAGCAAATCCGGGAGACGAGCCATAGAAAATTCAGCCGCTTGGGTAGCACCGAAGGACGTAAAACGGCCAGCAACCGTGTCGAAAGGTCGACCGTTGATGAGAACGATGGATAACTCCGGAATTTCAACGCCTAAACATCCATTTAATAAAGTTTAAAAGTGAATAACTGACCTCCTCTGAAGCCAAACGGCAGCCAGAAGGCAGGGTCCGAGTCGAATATGATGTTGCCGAACGGGCCACGGTTGATTTCCTTCACGACGCCGGATTCGGAGGCGATAAATCTGAAAATCGAAAATTTAACCGGACAAAATAGATATAGTCTGTTTCCAAACAAAGGTTATTGAGTCGTCGTCGTTTTTGCTCCTTTTTAAACACCGACGATTTGAAACATTGATGTGAGTAGAAATAAAATATGCGAAACAGCACAGTAAAAGAGGAGTGCGCAGACAAATAAGTAATCGCGGCGGGACCGAATGTACCATCCTTTGTGCCGTTTTTAGGAAACAAACTATAGGACAAAATATTTTTTTCGCTCCCAAACGTTTCCTCTGTCACTGTGGCATTTTAGTCGTGAGGGCCCCGAGGGCTGTGATTTATAATTCAAATATTATTCCACCGGGCTTCAGAAGGTGAATTCCCATTTGGCGATAGCTATAAAGACGCTATGGCCCCCATTAAATTCCCTTGCGGCTTAGTAAACAAAAAACCACAGCGCTGTGGCCTTTTTTGTCTCTCTCCTGTGGCCATGTGGAATACTCAAATCAGCATTGTGGGCCCAACACTGGCCACAGCGCTGTGGCCTTTTTTTTATCCTGTTGCGATACAGAATTCCTGGACAACCACGGTGGACGAAACCCTGCCACAGCGCTGTGGCCTTCCTCTCTAACACTGCAGCGTTAACAAGCAACAGAATAAGCGCTGTGGTCTTTGCCGTAACAATTAATGTTGCTGGAACTCTGCCACAGCGGTGTGGCCTTTGAGGTTGCTTCAACCGGACCACGACGCTGTGGCCTTTTGTCCCTCTCCTGTGGCTAACTTAAACATGCACTGTGGCTCAACGCCAGCCACAGCGCTGTGGCCTTTCTCTCTCCCTCCTCTTACCTCAAACTTCCATCCACATCGGTGACCACGGCGTATCTGAATCCATCCCTCGTCATGGCAAAGGGCCGTCCCTCCTCCGTGGGGTAGAATGTGGAAATCTTTCCATCCGATGACATCAAGTGCGAGATAAAGTTCGGTTTGTCTACGTGGGCGTAGAAGAACGTGCTTTCCACCTGAAAACCTCGATTTAATTTCAAAATTTGGGGAAACTCCCACATTTCCCTTCTTCATCCACGACAGGCGTCCCAGATGGTCGTAAGTGAACCTGTAGGCGGTGGCCTTGGCGTCGCGGGCTCCGCTGAGCCTGCCCTGACAGTCGTACTCAAAGGAAATTGCTCCTAAATTACAATTTAATTAATATTAAAACTAAAATCTACCTCTTTTGACCACCCATCCGTTGGCGTCGTGGAGGTACTCCGAATTTCCGACCCTCTTCACCACTCCTCCCGCGTGCCACTCCAGCACGGCGTCTCCCACCGTGGTCTGTCTCCCGTCGTTGTTGTAGGTCATCAGCCAGCGCTTTTCATTGCTACTCACTTGAGTGAGCTTGCCCTGGGCGTTCCTGTCGTAGGTCTCCTTCAAGGAACCACGTGGGGAGCTCCATTCTGTGGAAGCTATGCGGCCGAAGGTGTCGCGTTTGACGTTCAGGGTTATGCGGACGTCGCCGACGACGATTTTCACACTTTCGGGGAGTCTGTAGCTGTCGAAGGTCGTCTCGTAGAGCGTCTGAAACAATTAATGTTGTAACGCGATTAAAAACGTTATTTAAAACGCGACGCAGTTTAAGCCAAAAAGGATGCCCAAACAATACCCAAATTCTAAGCATCCACGTTAAGGAGTTACCCACGTTTTAGGCGACAGAGCAAAAGAAATTACAAAATTTCAGTCCCAAATTAAAGAGTTGCTAAATTTGCGGCTAAACGATAGGAGATAACCAAATTTCAGACCGCCCCCAAGTTTAAAGAGCCCAAAAAAGTTCAGGGGTGACCCGATTTGCGGCCTAAAGCTAAGGGTTTACCCAATTTTAGCCCAAACAGTTAAGGAACTACCCATTTTCAGTCCCTCCCCCAAGTTAAGAGGATACCCAGTTTAGTCCCCCCATCTAACCACCCCAAATTAAAGGTTACAAATTCAGCCCAAAAAGTTGTGGTACTTCAATTTCAGTATTAAAGTGAAGGGGTCACCCAATTTTGTCCTCAAATTAATCGGTTCCCCAATTGTGTCCATGCCCAGTTATGGCTTATCCATCTTTCAGCCCCAAAGTTAAGGGATTACCAAATCTAGTCCTCCCCCCCCCCCGGGATCCACCCAATTTTAGCCGAAAAAAAATTAACGGATTACAAATTATTAGGCCCTAAAGTTAAAGGAGATTTTCAGCCAATAAACGTTAAACGCGTTATTCGTTAAATTTCAGCCAAAAGTTAAAGCTTACCTAATTGTAGTCCCCAACTTACGGAGTTACCCAATTAGGGGGTTACGCGCAAAAAAAGGAATGGATTACCCAATTTTCGGCGACAGAGTTAAGGGTACAGAGTACCCAACTTTAGCCCAAAAAGTTAAGATTGGTACCCAATTTTAAACTCCAAAGATAGGAATAGTCGCAAATTCAAATGCAAACCCTCACCTTGTGGCCCTGAATCCTCAAAACATCTCCCTCCGCAAGCATCTGATAGCCGGATATCTCGTTCGCAAGGGCGGATCGTTCGTCGTAAGCCAACTAAAACACCATATCCTCATTAAAATGAGAAAAATATACCTGAATAGGTTCGAGCGCCGTTCCTCCCAATACCACAGAGTAGGCCACAGGGCGGAAGAGATCATCGTACTCCAAGGAGACAGAGGAATCCACCCATCTGTTTTGAGTAAAGTGGGAGAGCGCGGTGGCGACGGTGAGGTGGCCTTGACGGGTGACGTTTTGTATGAGGAAGGGGGCGCGGATGAGCGACGGAGAGGAGGAAGAGGCGAGGTACTCGAAGGTGGTGGAAGAGGCGTCACAGATTGACTGAAAAGGGAGGGATTAAGAGTGATAGAGAGAAAGAGAAAGAACGAAAGAAAGAGAAAGATCTTACCTCAGTGAGGCGGTGGTACTGATCCCTACTGGCAGAGATTTCCTGGTGTAGGTCATCCGCCGTCGTCCACTCGATCACTTCTCCATCTCCGTTCCTTGTCACTCGGAAGGGCTTCTTTGTGAAGGGATACCTGAAATAAGTGAATTAGCAAAATAAAGTTTTTAAAATAACAAATAAGCTACAAAGACATTTGGATTAATTGTGACAGACGCAAAAATAGATATAATAGAAAAATATAGCTGTTGCGAAAACTACTTCTTCGCAGCGTGCCAATGTTTTGATGTCGTATCTAGCGCAAATGCATTACGTAGGATACTCAGGCCGTGTACGCAGACAAATCGGCCGAAGTATGTTGGGCGAAGTGTACAGTAGAACCAATTTGAGCGATGCAGTTGTGGATACGCGACGCGCCCAAATTTCAAATGTTATTAAGGGAGTTCGCCGAAAGGGATTGTGTTACAAAGAGTTCAAGGGTATTAACGTTATATTGGACCCTATTGACACCTGGATGGCATGAAACACAGTAGAATACCCACATAGTTGCGTATTTATTATACAAAACTGGTGGGTAAATTTCTCTCCGAAACCTCAATATATTTGGGGGCTCAAACGTAGCAATAGTAAGATGAAGGTTGCATTAAAAAGGCTCAAAAATAATCCCACTGAATCCGGTTGTGTAACATCAGCAGAGCCCCCACAAGAAATACGTAGTGTGGGGCTTAAACATGCATCAGAACGAACAAGTGGGGGTGGGGGTTAGATTTGTGCGTTCACACCCTGACTCGCGTGTATTGCGAACCCCATGTGATAAATTAAGCCCCCTTTAATTTGAAAAAAAAAATCACGGTCGTGTCGAGTTCGGCTGAAGCGAAGGAGATCAAACTAATTTAGGATTTTTAAATCTGCATTCATTACAGTGATCCCCAAAACCCCATTTTACAAAATACCGTAACACACCTCCTAAACATCACGGTGTCTCCAGCAGCCTGGAGTGTGGAAAAAGCGTGAACTTCTCCGATGGGCGTGGTCACATCGCGCAGGCGACCTCGGGAGTCGTACTGAAAGCCAATTTGTCCACATTTAGACCTTTAACTCCCACCTTGAGGGAATACTTGATGGCTCCGGGGAGAATCACAGCCACGGGCGTGCGTTGGTCCTTCTGGTAGGCAAAGTTCCTTGAAACGGCACCCGTCCTCTCGACTATCCTGTTCTGACGGTCGTAGGTGGCCTGGATCGAGATGTTTCCCCAACGGATCGAACTTCTAAAGCAGAAAACCTCAGTAAAGTTGGAAAATAAGAAATTCTACCTCCTGCCGAGGGAGTCAAAGGAGACTGTCATATTGGCGATGGTGTAGTCGCTGTCCGGGGTGGGTTTCTGGCCAATCGAGCGGATTTCTCCCGAATCGGCGTAGGTGAAGCGCAGAAGTTCGTCCTCGTTGTGTTTCATCCGGATGACGTCTCTCGCTTCGCTGCGGTCGAAAGCGGTGGTGTAGGCGCCGATTCCGTTGATCTTTAAAGGGATTTGTTGAGAAAAGTTTATTTTTAAGAAAGAGACACGTCTCCAAGCACAAAAAGGTTATGTGGTCTTTGGAAACGAGAAAACGTTTCAAAAATTGCTAATTAAGGTGTAAAAACGTGTCCGTTAACTACACCTGGTTTTTACAACTGACAAAGATTTTAAAGCGCAGACGGATTAGAAAAAAGGTTGCTCTCGCTTTAAAAACGTCGCATGCAAAATTTCGTATTGGGAGAGATAGTTAATCAAGAAACCCAAAAAAGGCAAAGATTAAAAAAAACCAAAAAAGCTAAAAATTGAATACTAAAGCATATAAAATACCGAAGGCCCGAATTTTTGTTCTCAAATCGGTCTATCGATATTCAAAAAATCGATCAAAGTTACGTAAAAATCAATCACTGTTCCTGTCCTGATCTCGACAAACGGTTAAATTGCTTTTTTTCAAAACGCGCCCCATTTGTGGCGGGATCTTTAGAACCTCTAAAATACATACAGTTTAAGTTTTTCTTGTTTGAACACCTGATTTTGTGCCTGGAGACGTGTAAAAGAACAGTGAAAAAGTATTAGTCAGTGGGCGTGTTAGCAGAGCGTCAAACCGTTAGAACCATTCGTGGGTTAGTGTCGGCAAAATCTGCGCACTCCCACTGACCATCGGCCGATTTCCAACCTCAGCCACCATCCTGTCCGTCCCTCTCTTCACAAACGGCCTCCAGTCGAAGCGCAATGTCAGGTCCCGTCGCGAAGGCTCCTGAAACCGCCCCCATTGCGTCACAGTCCTTTAACCGTTCTCACCTCGATTCCCGCTACCGTAGTCTTAACCTTCAATACCGTGGGTTCTCCATGGACCGGGTGGGCCTGTTTGTCCAAGAGGGAAGTCACTCCGTCAAAGTAGAGCAGTTGGGCGTCTCCCATAGTCAGAAGGCGTTGTTTATGGGCGTCTGAAGTCGTTTTGTATTGAAAATAAAGGAAAGACTACCTGTGAACACAACTTCGTTGTTCAGCTTCGTGAAAGTGGCGTAAGGGAGGTTGTTCCTAAGAGCCTCGGTGATGTAGCGACCGTCATTCATCTGAAAATACAGAATTATCATTGCAATTTAAACTAATGGCCTTGGGCTCTGTTGCCGATATATTTTTATGCACCTGAAGCAGTTTTAACATTCCTGTTGCGGCCCAGTGAACCGCTTAAATAGGGTTGTTTGATTCTGTGGCATAAAATGGACCAGCTATGGCCCTAGGAACAATTTTTTAGGGAGCTGTGGTTCTGTAGAACTTAGGGAGTGGCCTTAAACACCGTTTCACGTGCGCTGTGGTCCCTGAACTTATTCAGCCTTGCGCTGTGGCTCGAAAAATATAATTAATGGGTTCTGTGGCCTATAAAAGCGAAAAGTGCCCTGCGCTGTGATCTAGAGCGCTAAAACACTAAAACTTTGGTGGAAAAAAGTTTCAACGCTGCGGCCCTATTGGCATACAATTGTACATACCCTATCAGGCAGCAGCTTGAACTCCTCTCCGTCTCTGACGGCCCTCACTCCTCTGCCCATCTCGTCGTACTCATAGACCACCGCTTTTCCTGCTTGTACACGCGACTTCAGAAGCCCTCCATTGGCGTATTGCAGTTTCACAGGCTCTAAACACATCCAATTAAATCAATAGAGTTACTGTAACTACCGTATCCATCGGTCTTGACAGAATCCATCGTACCGTCGTACACACTGAGAACCAGCTGACTTCTTCGGCCATTGGGGGTCTCCAGTGTTGTGTGGGTCTCATTTGTACGGATCACTCGGAACAAAAGGTCCCCGGCTCCGTGGATGGAGGAGAGACGACCCAGGCTGAAAAAATTCGTATTGTGACCCAAAGTCAGGATGAAATGTACCTGGTATCTACGTTGTAGGTGAAGTTGTAGAGGACTTTTCCCGTGTTGATGGACTGGGTCCAGGCGTGAAGGCCATGGCGGTTAAAGGCGTAGATCTGAAAAATAAACGTTTAATTTCTCTTTGCATGACTTAAGGACTACTCGACAGGTTTAAGGGTTGGTTCGCCCCGTTAAAAAACAAAACCAGGATGTGAGGTGGTCGGTAAAGGACTGACTTTTTAGAGAATTACTAATAGGGCCAATCGATCTGGTTATAAAATAGCTGGAGCAGTTTAAAGGACTATCCGACTGGTTTAAAGGTCGAATTGGAAGGTTTAAAGGACTATTCGACCTGTTACATTCTTTCTCTCACCTCATTCTTCTGCGAATCCACCACCGTATACAACCTGGTCCCGTTGTCATAGCTCGCCGTTCTCCTCACGATCTTCTTGACCTTGGCGTTGCCGGAATCCGCCACAATCACATTCCCATGAACATCTACGTCCACAGCCGATGGGGCATTGAATCGGGCCGATTCGGCTCGACTGGGGTAGGCCGAGTCGTCACAATCACACGATGGAACATCACAGCTACAAGTGGATGACTGCCCGGCGAAGGGCTCCAGAAGACCGTTCTGGGAAGAGAATCGGCGGATCTGACAAATGTAACGTGAAATTGAAAATGGAAAAAATAGCCAACCTGGTTAACGTGTTTGCCGTCGCTCTCAGCAATGTAGATCGAACCATCGGCAGCCACTGAGATGTCCTTAGCCGAGTGGAGAGCGGGGGAGGTTACGTTGGGGCAGGAGGAAAGCACACCTAAATCAGAAGATTGTAAACCGCGGCATAATCAAATAAACAAGTGTCCGCACTGCACACCCCAAATTGTGCCAGGTCCGGGGGAGCGCCGCAACAAAATAAATGATACCCCGAAAGGTAGGGTAAAGCTTACTTAAAGGTCTGTCTAGTTGGGTTTAAAAAAACTATGTGGTTCTGACTTAATGGATTAAAAATCTATATAAATGCCATTCGGAACCCCGGGAACCATTTCCAATACAATTTTTGCCTGGTTAAAGGACTAAAACCCAATAAAACGGAAATCTTGATCGGCTTAAACGGGTATCAAGCTGATTCAAATGCTTAATGAGTAGGGAATGGCCCACAATTTGTAATCACAAACTTTTATGTCAATAAGGGATATCGGAGGTCCAAAACTCGACACCCCAAATCGATCAATTTTTCATGAAATTCAATCAATATTCGAGTATTTACCAAAATTATGCCGCAGTCGAATCAGACAACAAACTTGTAACCCACAACTGTAAACGACAATTGCGTAAAATGTCATTTTTGAATGTTTAAAGTCCATCGGGCCTTTCTTAAGGGCTGCGCGACTGAATAAAAAGGCAGGTTGGCCATTTTAAAGGACTGTGCTTTCCTCAACAATACATTGCTAAAATCTGTCCGCCACGTCGTCCAGACTCGGTTAAGATTCAGACTCTGACGCGGTTAAAAAAACATACCTAGAAGAATCTTGGCCGTTCCTTGAGCCGGGTTTATCTCATAAACCACATTCGAATCCAACACATAGAGCACTCCTGAAGGCTTGTGGACCGAAAGCGCCGTGGGCCACTCCAGTTGCACATCGGCCAGAGAGGCAGCGGGGAAGGCACAACGGGGAGGACCATCTCCCGAAGGCTGGCCACTGATCGATCTGATCGAGCCCGAAAGGTCAACGATTCTTACACGGCGACCATCAGCCACTAAAAAGTGCCATTAAAAGGTTAAAAATTCAAAAGAAACCGTATAGATTGCCATCGGCGTCGAAGGTGATGCCCTTGGGCATGTAGAGCTGAGCCTGGGTGGCTGGACCTCCGTCGCCACAGGAAGAGGAGTGGGAGGTGCAGCTGGTTCCATCGCCGACTACAACCTGAAAAGGGTGGTTCTGACTGTCTCCTCTCCATGCCTCTATCGCTCTTTCTCTATAAGCCTCCACCGCTCACTCTCTCTCGCTCTCTCTCTCTCTCTCTCTCTCTCTCTCTAAAACCCACCTCATAGTTAGCTGTGACATCTTCTGGCTCCATCTCCGCCACCTTCCAGATGCACTTGCGCAGAGTCATCGAAACGTAGAGGGACCCATCGAGGGGATTCACCGCGAGGTGGTAGGAGTTACTCGTGTCCGCCATGGAGAACTTGAGCACCGTGTTCATATGGCCGTTGGGTTGGATGCGGCGAATCAACTCGTTATCGCCGACGAAGACGCTTCCATCCACCCCCAAAGCGAGAACGGAGGGACGGAGCAATGGGAGCTGAAATTGTTCAATTAGGTAAAGAGTGTAAGAGAGAGAGAGATAGAGAGGGAGAGAGAGATTGCTCACCTTGCTGGCCATTCCCTCACAGGAGGCACAATCCAGCTCTCTCTTCGCCTGCGTGCCGGCTAGAATCTCCACTTTTGGCGAATCCACCGCCAGGAACCGACGACCTCCGCCTCCCATTTCAAGCACGTCTGAAAAATAGAGTTTTCAAGAAAAAAAAAACTCGAGTCGGTACGTTCATTAAAGAACTGCCCGCATAATTCGGCAATTTTCGGATTTACGCAGGTTGAGGTTGGTATAAACTACAAAAATATTATTGTTAACGGGATTTAGGGGCTAAGTTGGTCGTATCCCGCCCAAAAGTCTCAAAATCAAACAGGGTTAAAGGACTGATCGAGCCCAGTTTAAAGGACTAATCAACCGTTTAAAAACCTCGAGTGTATAGAAAAATTGGAGGTTTTTCAATAAAAAACTTTAAGTAAGTACCCTATAAAAGGACTATCCGCAAAAGTTTAAAGAAATGGTAAATCTGGTTGAAGTACTGAC
The DNA here is from genome assembly GCA_964057215.1 of Oscheius myriophilus. Taxonomy (NCBI): domain Eukaryota; kingdom Metazoa; phylum Nematoda; class Chromadorea; order Rhabditida; family Rhabditidae; genus Oscheius; species Oscheius myriophilus. The sequence continues at coordinate 25,574,606 of OZ059904.1, read as the reverse complement.
CGACCTCTGTTTGATGACTAAACCATCCGCTTAAAGGACTATATAAAGTTTGAAACTGACCGGTCAGGGTTTCAAAACTGGTCAACTAGTTTAAAGGACTGTCCGTTAAGTTCAAAGGACTGCTCGAGACAGGTTTACGAAATGATCAACAAACTTAAAGGTCTGTCCATGAGCAAGCCCGCTTAAAGGACTGGTCAGCCGGTAGGCCTCTCCGTCGAATTTAAAGGACAAATCTACCAGTTTAAAGGACCGTTTCAGGGTGAAAACAGTGAAACTCACTATTTACTACATCCAGGTGATGGTGAATGGAGAGAGACCAGGCGCTGCCCTCGAGAATCCTCGAACCAGCTCCTTCAGTCAGCACACTTCGATGAATCCAAGCGATTTCACTATCCCTGTCGCAACCCTTGTACTCGTAGCCAATTTTAACTGAAAAACTACCGTAACACGCTAGTTTAAAGGATAAAACTCACAATTAACTCGGATGAGGCCATGCTCGCTTTGCTGGAACACGTTCTGCTTGTCCCAATGCCACGTGTAGGTGAGATTGGAACTGGGCGAGAGTCTGGAAATGATCGGCTAGAAATTATACACTAGTCCTTTAAAATAAGTCGAACCGTCTTTAAACCCACCTTTCTTGGTAGCGACGTCCGGCAACTTTCGTCAAAACGTGGATCAAACGCAGATTCTCGTCGACGGCGCCACCGAGGAGACCCAAAACAACCCAGGAATGGGAGGCCGAGACTCTCGAAGAGTCGTAGACCAGATGGACAGACGAGCCAGGGATCGGGATTCTGAAAACGTTCCATTGTTTATCTGTCGCTGAGGAAAAACTCACTGTTCAACCACACTGCGGCTATCTATGAGGAAACCCCGTTGGGCGACGGAGGCCGTGCCCAGCTGCCAAGATGGAAGAATGGTGGGAGAGGGGATGGTGCGAGTGGCCAAAGAGCACTGCACACGGGAAGAGAGAACGACTCGAGGTCTCTGAAACCAATAAATTAACTTAAAAACGGTGAAACATTATTTAGAACCATATGAGTTAAGCGGACTAGGTGATTGAGCTTAATGACCCTTCTGTCACGCGCTGTGGCCTTTACTCCTCGTCATATTGTAGTGCGCTGGGGCCTTTTTCACTCGTGATACTTTGGGGCGCTGTGGCCTTTTCCATTTCACGTCGTCATACTGCAATGTGATGTGGCCTTTTACACCGGGCCCTACTGTGGTGTGGCTTTTTAAGCTCGTGCTACAGCAGTGCGCTGTGGCATTTTCCACTTCTTACTGCTGTGGTGCGTTGTGGCCTTTCCACCTCGCTCTACTGAAACGCGCTGCGGCCATTGCATTCCGTCCTACTGTGGCGCGATGTGGCCTTTTCAAACTCGTCATGCCGTTACGCGCTGTGGCCTTTCCAACACATTCTGATGTGGTGTGTTGTGGCCGTTCCTAGGCCTGCTACTGTAATGCGCTGTGGCCTTCCCCCTCGTCCTGATGTAGCGCGGTGTGGCCTTTCACTCGTTCTATTGAAATGCACTGTGGTATTTCCACTTCATCCTACTGCGGTACTTTGCGGCGTTTTCCACGGTGCCTTACTGTGGCCTTTCCTCTTCCTACTGTGGCGCGCTGTGGGCATTTCCAACTCCTACTACTGTGATGCGTTGTGACCTTTTCCACAGTGTAATACTGTGGCGTGCTGTGGCCTTTCCACCTCGTCGTACTGAAATGCGCTATGGCCAATTTAGACTGTGGTGTTCTTTAGCAAACCAAATGCAGAAGTTGCAATTCTCTAGAACTAAGAATAAATTCCCCTTTCCAGGAACCTTCTACCCCCAACTACCTCCAATTCCCGATACCGGCTGTCTAATGCCCTAATCCTACGAGTGTCTCATTTACAGTGCCGGCGACTAATCCCTCGTTTCCGGCGGTCAGCAGGCGCAGCCACCCCTCAATTACGGTGGGCGCCCGGGCGGTGGCCACACACAATTACCCCCTCTGTACCTTCGGTACAGCGTCTTTTGCGCGCGCCCGCCAATTAGCAGAAATTTTCTATAGACGGCAAAAAGAGGCGAACAATGGCGGCGTTTGGTAGGCAAATACAGGTGGTTGGACATCAAAAGTAGGCGCAGATGCCGCCAAGACAACCCCCTTCCAGCAAATAAAACACACCTTCTCCATGTACATTCGCACGTCTCCGATGTGAACGATCGAGTTGGGCTCCACATAGCGGGTCAGCACAGACTTCTGAAGACAAATCACTATTTTTCCAAATCGCAAAAATCTTACGGTAAAGGGGTTCCTTTGGAAGCGCAGTTGAATGGTCTGTCCTCCGTTTACCACCAGATCGAACTCTCCGTCAATTCGGGAAAGGGTGAAGCCCCAGAGAGGCATGTGGCTGTCAGAGACCTAAAAAAGAGGTTTAAGAGAGGCTTTAACGAATTGGGTACCCTAACGCCGACCAGGGGCAGAGAATGCGTTCCGGGAGCCACTCCGCCGTCCCACGTTACGCGACCACGGATGAGGGAGACGAGACTGCAAAGGAGGATTTAGAAAATTTAAAAGAAAAACCGATACCTGGCGTTGAACTTGGACGGATCGGCGTACTTCTGGATGTCGTTTTGGTAGACGAAGGAGACCCGCTGAAAACAGACGTGTTTTTTTTTTAAATAGAAAATGTAGCTAGCGCTTTTCAAACATACTTGGACACGGCACGGAGGTGGCTCAAAAAATAAGGTCTGAAAATAAAGGGAACCCCAAAAATCAAGAACCCCCATTTTCACAAGGCTTCACAGGGCCCCACACTAAGCAACTCCCCAAAACCAAGGTCCCTCATGCATCACGTGTCCAGGTATGTTTTCAAATATACTTTTCAATTACTGGGTAGAACCGGGGTTCTCAAATGAGGGGCCGTACCGAGAGATTTTTTGGGCAGCCCGGCCGGCCCGTTTATGAAAAAAAACAAAAAATTACATTTTGTATAAATCGGTGCAATAAACTGTTTTAAATAACTTAGTAGTGTTTATTATTAGAATATATGTCAATATCCGACCGGGGTTGAACCCTGGTCGTGTGGGTGGCAATTTGACTGGGTGGTCAATGGTGAACGGGCCGGGCCAGCCAAAATTCTCCAAGTGGTCCGTCCGGCCCGTGAGAACCCTTGGTAGAACCACATTTCATGCAGTACTTTAAGAAAAATCTTCAAAACCAACCTGTGAAAACTCGGCATTGCGATGGGGGTTCAATCGAAGTAGCACTTCCATGGGGTTGGCCGAAAAGACGCAAGACCCCCTTTCCGAGCACTGAGAGGCCGCGCAACACTCCGGATCGTCGCAGTCTACCAATCCATCTGAAAAAGGTACGTAATACACATTTTTTCTCCCAAACCCACCATTATCATTGTCCAATCCATCGTTACAATCCAGTTCGAGGGGAACAGAGCAGTCGGGACCCGTGCGGTCGGGAGGACAACTACATTGCCACACTCCCTCACCCAAGGAACACTCTCCTCCGTTGCATGAGGCAGGACATCCTTCTAAAAGAAATTATGTAGGGGTACTGTAGCCCAAACTAACCACTGTAGCAATTGTCACCATTCCACCCTTTTTGACAGGTACAAGTTCCGTTGGAGTGGCAGATTCCGTGTTCCTCGCAGCCTTGGGCACACTTCAAAGAGTCACAGTTGGCTCCTCGCCAGCCTGGGTAACATGCACACGTTCCTTTGTCACATACGCCATTGAGACAGTTCTGACACGAGTCTGAAGCCGGAATTTTTTTTATTACAAAGCGATAAAAACTGACCAATTTCACAGGAAGGACCACTCCATTCGACGAAACAGAGGCAGATTCCGGATTCGACGCGGCCGTTGACACAGAGGGGAGGGCGGGAGGTGGTGCTGGCTTGAGACTTGACTTCAGAAATAGAGCTGGTGGTGGTGGGAGCCGGCTGGGGAACGGGGTCACGGCGGATTGGTTCCGTAGTGATGGGGAGGTACTGTATGCGTGGAGCCATAGCCTCAGCCACTGACTGAAACGGGAGATTCTGTTAAGAGAGACTGAGAATGAGAGAGGGAGAGAAAGAAAGAAAGGGAGAGAGAGAGAGAGAGAGAGAGAGAGAGAGAGAGAGACTCACCGTCCTACAATCAGCGCCCGTCCATCCATCCACACAGAAACATTTTCCTCGCACACACACACCATTGTCATTGCAGGTCGGGTTGGGGCAATCTCTCTGAAAATTTGAATATTTAGATACCCAATAAGCATTTTCAATTGATCGATAAATAGTTGTCGCCAGACGGGCATCATGCCAATTTTGTCTCTGTTGATGCTAGATTAGCATATAATCGTAATCTTATTGAAAATCAACAGAGAATAAAAGCACATATTGGCATGATGCCCGTTTGGCGGCAACTATATTTTTTGGCGGATATTGATTTTCTTTCTTTTTGTTTTTGAAATCCATCCCTAAGCCACCTTCAAAAACCCAATTGCGTAGAACAACCCCTTTTTTGTGAGAATTGTCAAAAAAAGATCTGAAATAACGGTTATTCTAGTATAAAATGAATCGATTTTGTTTCTTGAAAGGGCCAGTTTAGGTTCTCTAAAAAAAACTTTTTTTATATGAAACGTATGCAATTACAAAACAAAGTTTTGTAGGTCGATTTTATTGCGATCCAGCCATTTTGGGAAAAATTGACTGATAAAAATAGTGACTGATTTTGAAAACCCTTTAGGATAACAAAAAATGTCCACTCGCCTCCTGTACCATAAATTTTCTCTTTGGGTTTGCATAGTCGTAAACACACTCTGTTTTTTTAAAAGCAATTGAAAAAAAGCCCAGAATTCACAATTCAATTTCACTACAACCCAACCGATTTTTAGCAAGAATTCGACACAATAGTGCTTAATTTTTGGCACCCAATTGGCAAAAACGTCGAAATTTCCAATTTCCGCTAACCTCATGACAGCCTGTTCCAGTCCATCCTCTGTGACAGATACAGTAACCTTCCGATGAGCACCGCCCGTGTCCCGAACAATCGGGCACCTCACACCACGTGGATCGAATATCGCATTCCTACAATATACGTCGGCTACTGTACTTCCACTCCGCTACCGTACCTTTCCCTTAAATCCAGCTTTACAGACACAGGCTCCTCCGGAGAAAACACCATTTCCGCTGCACACCACAGGGCAGACGGCTGAAAATAGGGTGGGTTAAAGGACCGATTACAGTAACTCACGATCTTCACAGGCGTCTCCGGTGAATCCGGCTGAACATCTGCACTTTCCACTGACGCACTCGCCGTGTCCGTTGCAGTTTTGGTCGCAGAGGAAGGGTTGGAGGGGGTTTTCCTGTTGGGTTGGGGCTTCGACGGGTGAGATCATGAGGGAGAGGGGTTCCACCTGAAAAATAAGGCATTTCTATGTTTCTTCTTCTATATGCCTCTCTCTCGCTCTCTCTCTCTCTGTCTCATTTGTTCATTTCTCGTTAACTCTCAACCTCTCCTTTCTGAATGTCAACATGTCTCCCTCTTTTCATTCCTTTCCTCTCCTCTCTCTATGTATCTCTGTCTCTCTCTCTCTCATGGTTCATCTCTTTTCCGCCTTTAGTCTCTTTTTTTCTTTCTCCTTTTGATTAATCAATCTCGTCTCTTTATGACTCTTTTCATGTGTATTTATACCTTTCTCTCTCATTGTTCAGTAAATATCTCTTTCTGTCTCATATCGCCTCTCACTCTGTGGCAATATCTCTCTCACACAGTCTATCTTTCTCTCTCTCTCTCTCTCTCTCTCTCTCTCTCAGTCTCTCTCTCTCTCTCAACCCACCCTATTCCTCTCATTGACTAGCATCAGATGCCATCGCCCTTCCATCAAAAACTCCTCCACCGTCGAAGGCCTCGCGTCCACAATCTCATAAACATGCCGTTTCGTCCGATCTTCGATGCGATGGCTCGGTTTCTGAGCGACCTTTAAATCAACCCTATTCAAAATAAACTACAAACAACAGCACCTGATCGGAGCGCAGAGGTTTGAAAAAGTCATGAATGTAGAGCGAAGGGGGGACACTGTGGCGGCCGAGGAGGACGACCTGGGCACCGGCCCCGAGTGTGAAGTTGAATTGAACCCGAGCGGGGCGAGATATCACCAATTCCCTGAAAAAATGGCTAGAATTATGTCAATATAGCCTATTCACACCCCATTTTTGTTTAAAACCGATCCCCTTGTGCTTGGCGGCGGCTTTAATTGCGCAGATGCGCAAATCGCAAGAGAGCTCTAGCCAAACAGGGGAACGCATATTAATAAGCCATCACATGCAGAATAGAGGCACGTCCCTTCATTTCTCGTTCGAATCACCCTCCGAACAACGAACTTTGTTGACGGAAGGAAGCATTATCGCAGCCGGCAACGACGGCCACCGACAACACAAAACCGCGCGCGATTTCCCAGCCACGCGTGACGCATTCCGTAATGCGAAAGAATACACGGCGTCTTTTGATCATCCGGGTGGCGAGGACAACCGGCTGTGAGGCGAAAGAGGAAATTGCAGGGTTTGAAACCGTAGCGGCTGGGAAAACGGTTTCGTAGGCAGAAAAAGGCAAGAACGGCAAAAAACTGGCGCTGTATCCAGCCAGTGTGCATCTCTCTCTTGTAACAAAACAATCCATACTTTGTGGGTTGTCGACCGTATTTCGAGATTTCGAGCCAGGCGGGTGTCAATATGGCCCAAAATGACGTCATTATGGGCCCACTGACACCCGGTTGGCACGAAATACGAAAAATAGCCCAAAACAACCGACAACGAATGCAATTTGTTACAAATGTTGGTGCGCACTGGATATAGTGCTCACTTTTAGCCCATTCTTGTGTATGCTATGATCCTAACCGACAAAAGCTACCGTAACACGGTCCAACACTAAAAGTAACTACAGTAACCCGATCAACGTAAAACTTACGTCCCAGCCATGTGATTCGGCACAAGATCCGCTTCAACTCGCTGGCCGACGTAAACCACGGCCGGCAGTGGCCTCAGCTGTGTCTCATCGAAAGGTCTCCGTTCGATGGCTGCCGGAGAGGACGGAGATCTTTCCACGTAAACGTAAGAAGGAGAACGCACTGAAAGAAGAAATTTGAAATGTGTGTATGTGTGCGTGTGCGTGGATGTGTGCGTGTGCGTGGATGTGTGTGGATGTGTGCGTGTGCGTGTGCGCGCGCGTGTGTGTGTGTGTGTGTGTGTGTGGGGGGGGGGGGGTGTTCCCAACTCACTTAACAAAATGGCGATTAAAATTAGTGCGAAAAGTAGTGCGGCGGCCAGAAGCACAATACAGAGTGGAAACCGCTTGGCGGAGCTGGAGCAACCCGAATCCTCCTTCTCCGACGAGGCGTAAGGCATCTTCGACGCCCTTCTGAAACAATTTTCTTCCAGAATAAGCAGAACCTCTTACTTTTTATTGATATGCGTTCCAGTGAGTGTGGTTGTGGTGGGGTACTTCAGAAGACTGGCGCTGGCTGGGTCGACGCCCTTTCTAGGCAGTCCTGGCATACATCTGCAAGAGATGGAAGTGTGTGAGTGTAAATGGGGACAAATCAGGCAACCGGCGGGAGCCGCGCGCGGCCACAGTCAAAAGAGACCCGTAATTAGGCGTTTGGCACCAACTGACAGCGCTAAGTGGCCGGATGAGTGAGGCAAAAGCTCTTTGCTCTTCGAAGAGCTTCAGAAGGCTAGCTTCAGAAGACTTCAAGCTTCTAGTAAACCTCCAGAAGGCTAAGGAAAGCGGTAGACCACCTTAAGGATAGCTGGGACAATGAATGACGCCCTGACGGCCCTCTCAACGAGAGCTGATTGGCTTCGTTGCGTGGAGAGGCAAATACAACGATTGGGGCAGAGGACCAGCGAGCCGGAGAGAAGGTTTTAATCACGAGTTTATGGGCGTTGGCTAATGAAAAGCGCGAAGAGTTGGGACATAAAGGCGCCGCAAATGCGAGCAGATTAGGCTTATTGGAAGGGGCGCGACAGAGTCACACATGACCAAGAAATGGCAGATGGTGCCAGTGGATTTCGGAAATCCACCTCTGTCTGAGGGTTCTTAAGGGGCCAGCTCTGTAAAACCAGCGACTTATAGTTCGTGACAGGGGTAGGCCATAGTTTGTAATTACTAACTTTTTTATGTCAAGAGGGGGGTGCCGGCGGCCTAAAATATCGATCGATACCCCTAATCTACCGATTTTGCATGAAAATCAATCGATTATGCTGAACTTGTCAAGATTATACCAAAAGGGGGGTGCAGTAGAATCGAACTACAAACTTATGAAATGGTCAAAGATTCAGAATTGGTCAAAAAGCTGTGTGTATGCCGTAACAATGGCTCAAATATGTTATCCAGGTAAATTTTCGGCCCCAGGTTACGGTAGGTGGTGATTTGGGTAGGGTAAAAAGTCGGCTTCATTCAAAAAAGTTCATTAGAAAGATTTTCTGACGGAAAATTTTAAGGCACTTCGACTTGGCTCAAATCGTATTTCCCATCATATGAAAGAGTTGTGGCAAAGTCATTTTTCTAGTTTTTAGTTTGTTTTCTCAAAAACTTTCAATGAATGGAAATGTGCCACAACGATTTTTGAATTGGCCAGTGAATTCACAAAATTTTCACTTTTGTGCCTTCCCAATTCTAAGGTAACTAAAGTTCGAACAAACGCGTTCGAAAAGGAATTATACGAAGTTTTTCATGTTTCAAAGCAGATTTGGCTTGGAAATCTAGCAGTATATGTTACAACCGTTTAAATAGTAGACCAAACAAAAAACCTCAGGGTGGATTCGAACCCAGGTCGCCAGATTTGTAAGCCGGAACGCTACCGTTCGGTCACCGGGCCCGCTTCTAAATACACTGCAATCAACGGCTGACTGACACACATTTTTAAAGGACTTTTCGCCACATTGTCCTTAACGACTGTAAGCTACAGTAGTGCCTTTTTAAAGAACGACAAATGTAAGAAGACAAAGAGTCACTAAATGGACACGATGTTAAGGCCTTAAACGATACAATAACTGCTTACAACTTGAAACGCTTTAAACGCGTTAGGTTGCAATCATTTGCCATCAGCTACAGTCCCCTCTTGCGATCACCCATCCCGCCATCCCTTGTCGAGAGGCGCCAAAGAGGGCAAACGGCGCGCAACGGAAGCAGTTCCGCCGCGCTGATTGTTTTGCGCCCGCAACTCTAATCCCATATACGGCTGCGGAAATGCAACGGAAACCACACGGCATGCGAGATAAGGAGGCGAGGGTGGAGATAATAATAACGAGATAAGCGAGAAGAAACATCTCTCGCGCGGAGCGGGAAGAGCGACCCATTATGAGCCGGCGTCTCATTGTTCGAGTACTCTGTTATTCCTCTCCAAACGGATTAATTAGGCCTACCGCCGGGTGCGAGGCAGAGAGAAAGTGTCAGTTTACGCGGGAAAACGGGGTGATTGACATGGGGAATAAACGTTCCCCCGACATGTCAGATGCGTTTGTTTTGACAAACTGACTGAAGCGGGAGCAAAGATTCATCATAAACTTTCGAAGGCCTTCAAAAATCAGGTGTCTTCAGAAGTCAGCCTTCTGAAATCAAAGGGAAGTCTTCATCTTCAGAAGTCAGAAGAGTTTTCTGCAGTCAGAAGGGAGTCTTCAGAAGTCGGAAGGAAGTCGTCAGAAGACACAATCAAGCCTTCAGCAGCCAGAGGAAAGTTTTCTGAAGTCTTCAGAAGTCAGAAGCTTTCAGAAGTCAAAGTGGGGTCTTCTGAAGCCAGAAGCGTTCAGAAGTCAGAGGGAAGCTTTCATATCTCGAATTGAAGTCTTCAGAAGCCAGAGGGAGAAGCTCCCGCGCGATGCGTTGGAATAAGTTTGCAAGCATAATCCAAACGCACATGGTCGCTGGAGTGCGTTGATGACATTTCCTATTCCACGCGCAGCCATTCCGGCGGAGCAGTACGTAACATTGCGCGAGGAGGACAAGTGAGTAATTAGAACCATGCACTTCGCGCATTTCGAATTAATAATCTACCCGAAGGCAATCGCAAGAAGAGAAAGAGAATCAAGGACGATACTTCAGCAACAGCGAAACTTTGGAACACACGATAATGGGCCGGGCCGCCCGGGAATTTTCGATAATATGGGTGGTCTACCGTATTTCACACCACCTGGGTGTCAATAGCACCCAAAATGGCGCATTATGACCGCTGACGCCCCCGGTGGGTTCTGAAGCGAATATCCCTCAGCCCGTGATCTAATAACCACGAGAGTAAAACTACAGTAAAACAGGGTGAAATCCCTTCGCGAGGCTACAAAAATCGATCGTCTAGGTTTTCTCTCCATTACGAAAGCGGCGATCAACAACAGATGTGCGGGTGAATCACCTCCGGCCGTGGAGTTCCCCTCTTTGTCTTTACAAAGTGCGTCATGTGGGAGGCGATGAGCTGGTGAGAAACGAGCGTTTCTCTAGTTTCCTAGAGAAATGAGTCATTTCAAAGAGAAAAAAGTTGGTAGGGGGAAGTGAAATCACCCACCCTCTCACCCTGAATCCCTAAGAACGGGCTAACGGTGAAGAACCATAGCACTTGACGTGAGATGCTAGAGGTTTGATGAGAGAAATCGAAACGAAACTTAAACGAACAGGTTCTCGTTGCGGGACCCAAAAAGGGTGAACAACTCTTTAAGACCCCAAATAGCCCAAAGACATCATTAAATCACTATAGTTAACTAACCGCCCTTTGCAACGATATAAAATGGATACTCATTTTTTATGTGGGGTCCCTCTGAATATTCGGAATTTTGTTAAAGGAGGGTTTGCCGCGATTTGCATACGTTTTGCCAATAGAAGAGTGCCGAGGCTGAGATAAGGGAGGCCCCAACTTACTGCAGGATCTTCCCCTTTGGGGACACTACTATTTGACCCCATACCATGTCCAGGTATGCTGTGCGCACTGATGCACCATGTCGATGTCCAGTTCGATCCCATACCGTTGGGGTGAAGTCTCGAAAATGCGCAGAAGTTAACGGTGGTTAAGTACTATTTTCGGTAAAATCAGCAGCCTTGAGGGTACAACGTTAAGGGATGCTATCTCTTTTTAGGCCCCAAAAGTTATACTCCTCGCCAAATATACTTCGGCCAATTTGGCTGCGTACACGGGCTGAGTATCCTATATTGCACGATTGAATCTAAGTACGACATCAAAACATTGGTACGTTGTCTTGCAGTAGTTTTAACACGAACTATAAGGGTGGGTACGCCACGGACTCTCCGGATATGTGTTCGACCCGCCGGTGCTTTTGCGAAAAGAGAAAATTGAAAACTCACGAGTCTTGGTACCGAATCTGCGACGCTGGTGACAGTGTGGAAGTCGTGGTTCTCACTGAAACCGGTAGATATTCATCATTGCGCAGGGGCGAGTGACAACAGCCCACACAGCCACAGGAGGTGTCTCCAGGAGCCACCACGTAGCGCCAGCCGCCATGGTACATCCTTGTCAGCGGCTCTCTGTCCAGCTATCCCGTCGTTCGTTATTCAGAAGTCCCGCCCCCAATCCGCCGCGCGCGCGGTCAGAGATAATTAAATCGAAAAAACAAGCAGTGGTCAGAGAAAGCCGAACACAATGCGCTAAATCAGGCGAAAAGCGGGCGATTTCGGCGCTGTTTCCCGGAGCTCTGAGACCAGCGGTGACTCCAGAAGACACAAGTGTTTGTTGCCGCTGCGGCGTCTTTTTGGCGGCTCTACAAGTACCGGTACGGTGCTTAGCGAAGACCTTGCGCAACCGCACAGCTCTTGACCCAATAGAGAGCATGGGCTCAATTGGGACAAAGTTACAGAGAAAATGTCGCGCAAAAACCGCGGAAATCAATTAATCAAATGTTTTCATAATATTTCAATCCATAATTTCAGAAGTGTTTGAAAAAATTCTGCAAAAAGTGACTGAATTCGAAGATTTTCAAATAAATTTCAACAACAAAAAAATATCAACCGAAACAGTTCCAGATATTTGTTTTTAAAATAACGTTTTTAAGTTTGTTTTTAAAGTGAAATCAAAATATTCTATATTACACACCATCTTACAACAAAACAGCAGTTTAAAGTCAAAATTTTGCATAGCTGGAAAAACTGCTTCGTTTGAATGTGCCAACGATCGTGCCAAATTTTCAGTGTTGTACTTAGTTTTTCTTGTGATATATTGTTTGCATAGGATACTCAGCCAGCGTCAGAAGCCAAATCGCGTGATTTACCTTTAACGATAAAAACAACTTATAACGCCTCAAAAAATTGTTCTATTAAAAGTTTAAAAAATTGTTCTATTTATAGTTCTATTAAAATAACCCAAAAAAATTAATTTCGTTTCAAAACATACCCATTTTATTAAAAATTTATTCAAAATTTTCGATTTTTCGTTTCCAGCCCCCTTAGCTCATAATCTCCTGCGGTCAAGTCAACACGTGGTTTCTGGATCCGGCGGATCGCCGAGAGCTGTAAACAACGGTTCGCCGAATAAACTACTGCAGACAAAGCGGGCCGACAAAGGCCTCGTTTGGCAGTGGTTGCCTCCTAATAACAGCACCCAGCCCTACTCACAAGAGGCCGATCCACCCGGGATGTAGTAGGACCCTTCGGCGTTTTTGTGCAGCACTCGATTCCTCTCATTGTCGCCCCAATCGTCCTGCCCATTCAGCATTGTGTTGTTCGATCGACGCTATAACAGTAGTTATTTGAATCATCGAAAAGCCTTCGCCCACCTGCTGTGACAGCGACATTTCGTACGAATTGAAAGTGGAACCGTTGTGCGGACCGTCGGTAGCTAAGAGCAGGTCCCTCGAGCCGTCTTGGCCTAGAATTGGGCATTAAAAACAAGGAAAAGAAATCACCTCTGGAGTTGCGGAGTTCCTCGGGGTCTTCATAGTTGTTCTCGTAGTCGTGTGGTTTGTCCGGCGGACAAGGCGGCTGCCACGAGGGCGGGGGACCGCGCATCTCCTCAGGATATGGAGAGCAGACGAAAGCGACACTTTCTGAAAGGGAAATGGTTAAAAAGCAAAGGAAAAGCGGAAAGGGCGTTTATAAGGGAGAATAATGGCCGAGGATCAGGATTTTCCACAATATTTGGATATGAAACGGAGGAGGCTCAAAAAGTATGGGCCCTCAAGGTTAGGGACCCGCAACAACTAAAAACCGGCATTTTAAAAGGTCCCCATACCAAAATCAAGGTCGGAGGGGGTTCAAAAATTTTAGGCCCCCAAAGGGCGTTTTGACTGGTTGACCAGTCAAAACCAATTTTGAACCATGACTCAGTGCAATCAAAACACGTCTCCATTAAAAAAAGCCAAACTTAGATTTGGCTACAAGCATTGACTGAGTATTCTATACGCATCGCTGAAGCGAGCAAAACTCTACATACGATCGGGGTGAGTCATCAGAATTTTACCAAGAAAAGGTTCAGTGGAAATGGATTACTAAAAAATCGCCAATAACACGGAAATATTGGGACGAATTTTCATTTTCACACCAAGCGACTGGTTCCCTGTATTCGGTGGAAATTCGAGTTATTTACTTTTTTCTATGTTGAAGGTATTTATGGCCAAAAAGTGGTTTTGAATACAGAGAAAACACGAAAAAGTCAGAGAAATTGTATATAAACGGCCAACTTAAGCCCCCACCTACCACAGCTTCAGGTAGCTAAACAGCATGTGAGGGGCTAAATTATGAGAAAAAAGACAATTTCCCAGAGAAAGCGAAAACGTTGGCAACATTTCCCGTGTCAAGAAGAGAGTTATCGGAGGAGTGCTTACGATAACACAACCCCTCGCCACATCCGACACCTCGCTCGCGGGGTTGCGCAACAGTGTGGACAGTTGATAGCCACGGCGGGTATCGCTGTAACGGAGCGCACTCGGCTCGCCGATACCCTCCCATTCTCACATAATAATGGACCACATAGCCATTTCCTTTTGTAAGGGGGAGATGGGAACATTGGCGCTTCACGGGTTCAAAGAAATACCGCCTGGCAAAATGAGTCTATCCCATTACATATTTCAGGGTTCACAATAACCACTTTGATACTGTAAGGATAGTTTCAGTTGACCAAAGACCAAGATCGAATCGTTTTTGTGTTTTTCCAGAAAATATCGTAATATTTTCTTTTTTCACAAGCTCTCTCGTGATCGAAAACGGCGTCTTGTCGCCTGATCATCCGTTTCAAAGGGCAAAGTCATGGATTCGTCATACGGCATCTGACCAAAACTCATTTGATGATTCACAGAAAGACTGTTTTTCTTCAACTACAGGGGCGACGCCGTTCGCGGTGGGACCATACACGAATGATCCCAAATTTCTCACGATTCGTCGTTTTTAGCATACCTCGGGAGCGTATATCCGAGTTTTCGAAGTGGGGGACATTAAGAAAACCGAACTGTTCAGGGGGCATACCCTAAATTGGGGTACGGATCTGGGGGGGGGGGGGGGTGCGCCGGGGAAAATCGGGACCCTGAGTCAGGAGAGGGGTTTTCGGGGGGGGGGGGGGGGCCGCAGGGGGGGGGGGCAAAAATTGTGTCCTCGAAAACGCGTAAAAACGGGGGGTTCCGCCGGCCCACCGGACCCGCCGAAAAATCCGGGGGGCTCCGCCCGGACCCAGCCGCACCCACCAATTTAGGGTATGTCAGAGGGTACGGAAAATTTATCCGGCTCGTACTACTTAAAGTTAAGAGGGTTTCATTGTAAACAGTGTAATTCGGAGCATCTCAGCCATTTTAGTAACCTCAGGCCGCTTTATTTGATTCTGGCTTTCTCAGGCCGCTTCTCAGGAATTTTGGTTCCCTCAGGCGCTTATCAGACATGTTGGTAGCTATAGGCAAAAGTGATTCGTGAGAAAGGGGTTTCTAGAGATGAGAGCACTGCTGACAGAGATGAGAGCACGATTGTAAGACTAGGGGACAGAAATCCTTTAAACCTTGTAATCCTTCGTTGTCCTTGAAGAAAAAGCCCCCCAGGCGATTGAGAGGAGAAGTGCGCAGCTGCGGCGCCAAAGAAGACGAAGAAGAGAAAGGAACTGAGCGACGGTGTGCCAGCCGAGCTGAGACAAAGGGGCGACGCCTGCGGACACACAATGCACGCGCTGAGTAATACTGGGAAGATGTGGGATAGAGAGAAGGGATACGATACAACTGGCTTAACTCTCCAATTTCCGAGTTTACAGCCAAGGTAAATCGTAATCGATGCCAAAAATCATCACGGCGGAGAGCAACAGCTGACAGCACTCGATGGCATAATCACATTAGTGGAGGACTCTTTTGGCAGGAAAGCGAGAGGCGATAGAATGCCAATGGCAAGACCATTAATGGATTAGAGGTCAATCATGCCAGGGTTACTGTTTACGGCTAATTTTGGTAATTGTCAATGGGAAAGGCTGAAAACAGACCGTATTTTGCGTATATACAGCGCCAGGGATCAAAAGAAAGCCACAGCTGAGAAGAAAATTCGTGAAAACCAATATATGAATGACGAGGATGAAAATAGCATATAGAAAAACGGGAGCATTGTGGAAATTGCAAACTCAATGGTGAACTTCTTTCCGTTTTTTAACGGTTAGTGTTCGCAATCACTCGGGAGAGTATAGTTAGCATATCCGAAGTTAACGTGGTAGTTGGTTAGAAAATGGATATGAGGGGTTTTCTGGAAGAGAAAAAATCAGCTAGTAAGATCAAACGTTTCATTGTTTTGTCCAGGATGGGTGCGTAAAATGACGGATCTCTCCCGTGTATGGCGATCGCATCGATGTGAAAAACTTCGTTTGTTGTGAAACCAACCGATTACTTGCTTTGTCGTAAAACAGCAGGCGCATATGCATCGAGTGAATTAGTGAATATATGTGCCACTATTCAGCTGTCACAAAAGTAACCTGAATAGCTAGGCCACTAAATGTGGCAAACCGGAGATCTCAATTTCATAGGTGGACGTGGGGTGCTTGGGGTACCTTCGTAATTCGTCGTTTGGGTGGAAATGATAACAAAATTAATAGGGGGCTTACTTTGCCGTCGAGGTACCATAAGGGGGGGGCTTACGTATCAAACCCCCAAACGCACCCTGTCCATCTATGCTCAATTTACAGAAAATCTTCAGTGGGAGAGAATAGCGATAACAAGAAAAGAAAACCCTTCGGGGTGAAGGCCACCATCGGAGGAGAACTGTAGCCGGCGGGCGTTCTCTCCTGAACACGCCGGGAGGATCAAAGAAATGTCCCCGGAAGCAGCGAGGCGTTATACGACATGTAGGCCTCACCGAATGGGAGAAACACGAAGAAAAACGTCCGCAGTGCATACAGTTGGAAAACTTGAAAGGGGGTGATGATAGCCACGTTATTTCGGAATCACATTTGTTCAAAAAACTGATCGCGAGACCTGGAAATCCCGGGTGGAAATATCGAGGAAACCCAAAAAGAAGGGTCTTAGCGAATCCTGGCCGAAATATCGAGAAAAGGGGGTATTTGTGTACAAGCTTGTCGGTGGGCTAATTGCGACACCTCGAGGCTGCGAACGAACATGTGGACGGATCATAAGGACAAACAGAGAGTGACCGCCGGGTCGCCACCCCCACCTCCCGCGCGGGGCCACGCCCAGGTAACAATCAACACTCTGCGCGATGGCAGAAGGACCAAGATGGTCACCTTCTTCAAGATAGAACGGAAGGGAATCTTTGCTATAGAAAGGCGATAACGACGTGCACAAGACCCGAGGGAAGGGGGGTGCGACTGTGGGAACGGGGGGCTCTATCGCCGCCAGGGACGGATGTCAGGGGTCAGTCGGCACTGACCTCTCCCGGCTAAAGTAAACTAATTAGTCACACTGCTCCATGTGTGACGCAAAAATCTGTACAACATTGATCGCGCGACGATTAGAAACAAGAATACAAGAAGGGAGTGGGGTACAAATGGAGTTGGGCGGAAAAATAAGGAAGGTTGAGTCGGCAATTTACACATGTTGGTTTGATTTGGTCCACCAGACTGTGGACCTTTGAAAACCGATGAAAACTACTATGAAAATTCCGACCAAACCAATCTATAGCCTATACAAACACAGCCGATTGTTTGAAAATGATGTCCTTTTTTCAACAGCCGCGGGCTATAAACACCCAATGTCATACAAGCGTCCACGGTCCTGTGGATATCTACGATTCTGTAGTAGACAGCGAATAAGACAACCTAGCATAACAGGAAAAAAGGCATCGTCTAAATTATGATCGACCGAAGCTCATAATTGATGAATTTTTCATTTTCTTTTACAAATGTAACATAAAATCAACCCCCCCCCCCAACTAAGAAAGAATCTCCGAAAGTAAAGGGGAGAGTTATGATACCTCGAGAGAGAATATCCAAGTTTGCCCAAGTTACTAGTTGACGGCTATTTTTGTCACACATGGCTCAAACGTCCCAGAATTACGGGGGTACCAAATTTGGACTCCCAATCTTAAAGATGGATAAGCCAACTTTTAAGTTTAGAGTGGGTTATTGTCCTCTTAAGTTATTGTCGTCTTCAAACTGACTTCGAGTGTAATTTACCCAAAACCAACGTTTTTGTTTTATTTTGTGGTTTCATTCGATACTCAAGCAATGCAAGCAGCCAAATTTGGCAAAGAGTATATGGTGATCCATTTCCATTTTATATCGACTCGACTCCGGATCGCAAAATCAGGCATGAAAGTTTGCTCTAAGCCAGTTTTTTTTTTATTTTCAGTTGAGGGGGGTCGCGCTGAGCCAAATTTCTTTCTTGGGGGGAAAATGGGGTCACGTAGTACGGACCCCACTTTTGTGATCAAATGCATTCTTCGAGAGGGGTCTACCGTATTTCGTGCCAGCCATGTGTCAATAGGGCCCACAATTATGTCAATAGGGCCCACAATTATGTCACTATGGCCATCATGACCCCCTTCTTAGTAATGCAACCCTTTAAAATGCAAGGTATGGTCCAAGGCTGGCTTGAAGCTTGAAGCTTGAAGCAATTGTCAAGTGAAATCGAAATTTTGTGACTTCTGAACAGAGAGGGGAATCAACAATTATAGTGATGAAATCATATATCTGGGCAGTTAGATCAAAAATGGGCTTGGCGACCAAAAAGTTAAGGAGCTGCCCGAAATGTAAGTGGGTACGTCAAACAGCGAAACCCCTCGATATTTGGGCTAAAGTATTCTATTGAAACAAAAAGCGAGCATATTTTCACAACAAAGTGTGAGAAAATCGGCAAATTAGCATAAGACAGCCGGCGGCGAAAAGCGTTGACCGGAGGATATCACGGTGTGTCGCGTCGAGGACACTATCAAATGAAGCGGAAAACGGCAGAGGTCGCGAGGAGATTCAAACACCCGCCTCTTTTCCGCCAGCTGGACCTCCCTGATCGGAGAAAAACGAAAACCTCAGCTTACGCAACTCTAAAGCCTCGGGATCTCATGTGTCATTACTACTTTCTAATATGCCGGCCGGAATTAATCCCCAAAGAATAGCGCGCCGACTGACAGCCGAACCGCGCACGTCTCACGTAATTAGATCCGCTGTTGATAATCCTGCTTGTATAGTAGCTACTTCGAGAACGAGGTAAGCTTCATAATCTCAAGTTCGACGAGGGATTCGCAGGGTTTTTTAGGACGACCCGGGTATGAAAAACAAAATTTTAAATTTTTTACAAATAGGTACAATAATTTTATAAACTGCTTTAAATAACCTAATATTGTTTGCTGCTAACATATTAGTCAATATTAGTTGTACAGAAAAAGAATGTCACCGACCGGGATCGAACCCTGGTCGTGTGAGTGGCTAGGGTGGTCCATGGCCTAACGGGTCGACAAAATTTTTCCAAATGTCAGGTGTGTAAAAACACCTTAAGGAAACACCATATGTGTGGAAAAGTACCATAAAACTGTGAGCAAGGGCATTCAGGTAATACTGAATGGTCAATTTTTTCACTGAGTTTTACGGATCCGGCTTGAAAAAAAACTTCGCGCAAGCTGAGAGGCCGGGTTCGAACTTTTGTTTTCAAAAGGCAATATTTCGGACCAAAAGAAGCAGTAAACAAGATGCGACCACTTATAGTAGAGGAAACTTAGCTGTTGGGTTTTTTGCCATTCTGGCCACCCAAACGAGACTGATTGAATTCGCAGGAATGGAGGCGCTATCTCAAGTGGGTGGCGACAATTCGCCAGTAACGAGCCGGGCCGGACGCCCCTCGCACCAATTCATCTGGAAGGTGCGTACAAATCAGGCGTTCCTTTAGTTAACTCACAAAACCCACATCTTGTATGTGGAAAGTAAGCCCTAAAGCCGAAACCACAAGGGGCCAGATGTCCGCGGGAATGTGTGTTGGGGAGAGAGTTTTTGTTAATATAACCTCCCTAGATGTGTCATAGGTCGACCATTGGTTGTTAAGCGAACTTTTATCCATGGATCTTTTAAAAAAAAAACTATTCAAAGTAGAGTTCTTATCGGATCAGCTGACTACGCCCCCATTGATGGACATGCAAGCCACTTTAGGTCCATAAAACCCCAAAACTGCCTACGGATTTTCAAAAAACTGCCAGGTTTATTCGAACACTAAATTTGGCCAATTAAAAGTGGGGTCCCCATACATTGGCAAGCCCGTCATAAGCGCCATAAAGACCTAGATATTCTAAGTTTTGGGTAAATATTGTTAAAGAAGGAGGTCCGTCACACGTACCATGCAAATTGTGGGAGTGTGCGCGCCGCAACTTTTGAAAAGTTTTTTTTTAAAATAGGGGCTGTCGCGAATTGTATCCCTGTGGTACGTTGCCCAGGTATGGGGTTGATAGCTACATATTTTGTGAATTCCGGAGCTTGATTCCGAAAGTTAGGGAAGGGGGAAGTCCCGCACCCTAAACATGGTGCGTTCCCAAATTGGGGGTAGGCAATACGACCCTTGCCCATCCACACCAATTTAGGGAGCTGAAGAAACGCTGCTCAGATCTGGCGACAGTAAAGTAGCACTAGGGGGTAGAGACGACGGCACTCTCGACGGAATATTCAAGGCGGTGCGAGAAGTAAGTGATTGCCGATTCCATAACGGATATCTCGACGGGGCACTAAGCCAAAAATATCGAAGTGCGTCAGTTGTGAAATTATGCAACCTTGGCTTAACGGTGACAGCAGCAATTTTAAGAAAAAGCAATTCTTTGGGGAAAGGTGATATCTTCAAAACAAACAGCCACCTTGTGGAGGTCAACCTTAAACATCGAAGGTCGTGCCAGCCGGCTGCGCCATCTGACTACTTGTTAGCGCGTCCGGCCGTCTCCTTTTGTTATTCTCCGCCGGCAGATAGGAGTAATTGTTTAATTGGGGTCACCACAATGCGGCACAATCAAATCCGCGCAGGACCGTAAAACAAAGAGCACACCGGCAGCCACACATATGGACAACCTTTTCCACTTAGAAGACGAGGTACTTGGGCACTTTGAGGGTCGGCCCGGAACGAATCACATATATGAAACAGACGGGTCGGCCCGGAACCATTCGCATAGTTGAAAAGGGTGGCCCGGCACAGAACGAGCTCCATATTTGTAGCAGGCGGACCAGCCCGAAACTAATCTTATAATTGTGAAAGTCCCATAATTGTGAAAGGCGGACCGACCCGGGACAAAAATTTGAAACAAGCGGGCCGGCCCGGACGGAATTTCATATTTAGAACAGGCGGGCAGGCCCGAAACGAATTACATATTTGAAAAGGGCGGGCTAGCCCGGGACAAATCCGATGTTTGAAGCAGGCGGGCCAGCCCGGAACAAATGTAACATTCGGAACAGGTAAAACAGACGGCCGCCGGCCCGGAACGAATCCGATAATTGGGAAAACGGGCCGGCCAGGAACGAAACCGATATTTGAAATGAGTGGGCTAGCCCGGAACGAATCCGATATGTGAAACAGACGGGCCGGCCCAGAACAAATCCAATATTGGAAATAGGAGGGGTAGCCCGGAACAAATCGCAAAGTTGAAAAGGGCGGGCCAGCCCGAAAACACTTCCAATACTCACCATCGTCATCTGGCGGAAAATCGGACTCCAAGTGGGTGCCGAGTATCGGAGTGGGCTTCTTGTAGTACACGCCCGGGATCAGTCGCGGGATTTTCTTCCCATTTTCCATTCTAAATGCTCGATTTTATAGGTCCTGAAGGGAAAATGACCTGGAAGTTGTGGTACAAGAACTGGTGGATTTGCCGACTGAGGAGGTGGAGATTTCTGTGCTGTCAGTAGAGCTCTCAGAGCTGAAAATGACAGATTTTGTAGCATTTTTAAGGGGAAAGTGAAGAAATAGTGGCCAGCGACCTACCGATCCGTTGAAATAGAGGAAAATGGAGGCAAATTATAATTTTTGCTACAAAAATTCACGCATCTGCACGTAAAACATGCTAAAATCGCAGTTAGGGGGCGCTTTAGCTGTTAAAAAGCGATAAGCTAATCAATTACGGCTCAAATAACTCCAAATGCAGATCCTAAGGCGGTTCGCGCCAGGTCACGAAAAAAAGCTATGTTAATTAGGTCGCAACTTAAGACCTTAAGTGCCTCAGGGTACGAAATACGGCCCCGCCTACCAAAACCAATAATCAGGTCACAACATAAGGCCTTAAGACACTTGAGAAATTTTGTAACAAAACAAAGGCATAGTTCAGTATTTACAAGCTAACTTTATAGTTGTACTACTTTTAGTGCCAAGAAAACCAAAGCAAGCACAAAAACAAAACAGCTGTCAGTACCAGCCGGCTGTCATTAATTTCACCGGCTTGGAAGGACAAGAGTTTTTTTTTTGGTTTTACGACTTTTAAACGATAAAATTTTGTAAAATAATATTAAAACAAATATAAAGTAACAAATAATTAAAGCTTACCCGTGTTTTGGCTTCGGTAGTTTCGGTTCGGAATGCTCGGTTGCAGTTGAACTGTTTAACATCGATGCATTCTCCTCAGCCTCTGAAATCAAAAAAAAATTCTAACGATTTGGGGTATTTTAAACACATTAATTGCAAAATTAGTCCAAAAATAAGAAAAACACAAAACAGAAAATATTAAAAAAAGAAATAGTGAATTTTTAATCGAAGCTCCTTTAGTGCCACCCAACTGGCACCAAAGTTCAGTGTTTGAAGGGCTGCATACTGTTAAAACGAAAATTTTAGGCCTTAAAATAAGGTTGAAAATGTAAAGAGGAGTACCTCCGTAAGAGAATGAAGAAAAACGAGCCACAAAACACAAGTATTACAGCTGTTGGCACCAACCAGCTGTCACAATTTTGAAGCTGGTGATTTAAAGGACCGTACACTTGTCAAAAGGCGCAGTTTCTCCTACTTCGGGTTAAAATTAGTGAAATCGGCCCGTTTTCCAACTAGCATGGTAGATTGTAACGCGGGAGAGTGCTCCTGGAGACACGGAGGCACATCTGCCAGCTGTAAACGGGGGTCGGGCACCTGAACGCAATCAACGCCAATCAAGATTGAAAACCTTTACAACCCCTACTGACAGGTTCAAAAACAACCGTGCCGAGGAATTTATCGGGCTGGCCCGAGCCAATATGGCTAAAAGAAATGCACCGGCGGGGAACGAACCCTGGTAGTTTGGTTGATAATGTTCCGGGTTGCAGATTCGTAAATTCGTAATTTTAAGCCTTGACCGGCACGTTTTTCGCTTTTTTTCCATAAAACTTCTATAAAACCAGCTGCAATTGAGGCGAGCAAGTGTCACCCGGGGCGAAAATCGATAGGCAATGAAGGATACGAAGTATCCGATCGCCTCAAACGAACAGGCGGAGGACAAGCGGGTGTAAATCAAGCGCCAGGACAAGGTTTTTGCGTTACACAACACAATAACTGACTAGGTTAATGGGTAACAATACATTTTAAGGCAATTAGAAGCGAAAGTAGGTGTTTACGTGCTTTTGTTAAAGGACCAAAAGTCAAAATAGGTCCTACAACGATCACTACACTTGGGTCTTGATTGGCTCCCACCACGAGCACATCAAACCATCCAGAATTTCATGTTCTTCATAATATTCGAGCCAGAAAAAACCAAACAATGGGGCTTTAAGATGACCCAGGTGGTGTTAGGCAGCCGGGGACGATACGGTAATTAACTGGAGCAATAAGGCGGACAAATCCGAGGATTGCCTCGCAACATACGGTAGCTATTATACAGAGCAATCGGAGAATGGGTGGGAAGAATAGGGGGCTCTCGAGAATCGTGTTTTTGCAACAACAAAAAATAGATGCCAAACATACGGTTTTTCTAATAGAAACTACAAAAAAATCAATAAGCGCAAATAAATTGGTTAAAAACTAAAATACAAAAAAACTGAAATTCGAATCAAATTCATCAACGGAAATAGACTTGTCAACTCATTCTGTGATCGTCGTGCAATTGGGGCGCGTTTTTAAAAACAACGGTACAGGTTTTCGTGGCGGGACATCTTTTAAGATCATTTTTGATTTACTGTTTTCCTTACGGCCTTCAGTTGAATGTATACATTTATTTAATAATATTTTTTAATTAAAATTATAAATAATTGTTATATATCGTTTTCGCGGCGAGGGCGAGGCATTAAAAATTTGGCAGAACATGTGAGCCGGTTGGGCCAAAGTTGTGAACTGAAAATATAAACTGTTCATGTCAATAGGGGTTCCAGTAGTTTAAATATTGATCAGTACATCAAATTAAATCACTTTCTAATAGAACTCAATCGATTTCAGTTTTTTTGTCACATTTTTGCCAAAAGAGAGACAGAGAGAGAGAGAGAGAGAGAGAGAGAGAGAGAGAGAGAGAGAGAGCCCACCTGGAATCGTAGCCGTCGTGGGTCTAGCAGTAACCCTGAGAATATACTTTGTGGATGAGAAAAGTTGCGGCACTTTGTCATTCTCAGAGGTCATCCGGCCGAAATTCCCAGGAAGAGCCAGCCGACTGGCAGCACTGAGTGGAAATGCCACATGGCAGAGGACAGTTGGTGTGACCAGCGGTCAGACGGACGAAAGAACGCGCAAATGAAGAGAGTGCAGACGGCTGTCTCGCACTGATTTGTCAGTCTGCGCACGGGTGGAAGGAACAGCATAAAGAGGAAGAAAAACTGTGGGAATTATAACAATTTCAATCTACAAAAAAATAATCTTTGGAATTATATTTTACTATTTCAATTGGCGTCGTCGTTTTTAGCTGCTTAGAATCATCAAAGTTTGTCCGAAAGCGGCGGCTTTGGCAAAAGATATTTTTCGCGCCGAATCCGGTGTTATTTGGGGTTTTGCTGTTTGCAGTTTTGCTTTCCTTCCTAACCTTTCCAGCCTTTTATAATACAAAAAAGGAAAGAACATCAAAAATGGTATTAAAACAGCGAAAATGGTGATTTTTGATTGAAATTTACGTGTATGTGGTCCCACCGCGATCCGGAAAATTACGCATGAAATATTTCGTGCCGTGGGCTCGTTCATTTCACGACGGGGAGAACGAAGCTGGGAACGCTTAAAATGGAACTCCGGTTAAAGGGTTGTATTTTCGAATTGGTCTCGTAACGAAAACCCATATTTAGAAAATTTGACTCGTTGTACGTAAGATTTCGTGTTCTGTACTGGAATTTTCCACCTTGAAAACATTCCTTTAACCAGAATTCCTTTAATGACAGCCTTTCCCCATCGTGGGTTGTTGGCGAAACCGTATTTTCCAACGCTATGAAACGAAGTATTTCCACTTGAGCGCAGTTGTATTCATATTCTTCATGTTTTCGATGTGGGACGCACAGATCCGAAGAACCACATCGGGGACAGGCTGCCACATGAAGGATTCCGGTTAAAGGACTATTTTGAAATCGGAAAACTGCCAAATATAAATATTACAGACAAATTTAGGCCCAATTTGTTTGCGATAGGCCCCGAAACGCAATTTGATTTGCGTTTCGGGGCCTATCGCAAACAAATTGAAAGGCCCCTTCCTTTAAAATGTGACCGACGTTTAGCTTTTTTTCGGAGGCCCAAGTTTTCGGTGTGGGACAAATTTCACGAATTTTCAGGGACAAATGTACGGGTGGTCCTGTGTGCGCGGGCCGGCCCGTTGAGCACCGAACCAAGAGTTAATTACTGGTAGGTCCAGTTATGCAAATCAGGCCGCCCGAAATCTGACGCGCGGTGCCTAACGACCACCACGACGGGGTGCACTCGAATAATAATCAGAATGAATTTGAAGAGACTCGTCTGGAAGCACGGGAATGGATTTATTAGGCGGTGCGGGCGTCTCTCTTGATGGTGGGCACGGTGACTGTCACTTCTTCGGGGTCGTCCTTGGCCAGCTGCACCTGACAGCCGAGACGAGACAGGTCGTCCAGTTCGGGGGCCAGGTCCAGCAGATCCAACTCCTCCTCGCCGGTCGGGTTCACTCGATCCACGCGTTTGAAGTGATCCGCGTTCAACACCACGTGGCACGTGCAACAGGCCAGAGTTCCTGGAAAACAAAGGTTACGAACGGGTTATACCTAAGGAATATTTGTTAGTTGACCTAGCCACCCTTGATATTCGGCCCTAAAATTGGGTAACCCTTTAACTCTGGCACTTTTGAACCGGCTTAGACCAAAACAGCCCTCTATTATGTACCCCAAAGTGGGATCAGATAAAAGGAGTGCGCATCCCGAAGAATTGACTGCGGACAAAACTTTTATTGCATTCCCTATTGACACCCGGCTGGTACAGATTACGGATACTACTCAAGAAGGAAGCATTTCATTACAAGAGGGTGGGAAATATGGTCTAGATTTGCAGGTAATCATTTGCAGGTAATAGATTTGGGCCAATCGGGTGCAACAATTCAGTCCCACATTGACACCCGCGTGGCTGCAATAGCTGTAGAATAGCCCAGAAATATAATTACACACTATATTCAAGACGAAAAATACAATTTTGGTTCGAAATGACCACGTTGGGTCGTCATGGTTGTGAAAATTTCATAAAAACGAGATTGAACTCTAGTCCTGCTGGTGGTAGTTTTGACTGGGAGGTCCTGATAAATAAAACCACCGGTAAGAAAACGCCACAGGGGGATCGAAAATCGAATTTTGCCAAGAAAACGCAGTTGGTCCCACCACTAACACCCCGAAACGTCGTTTAGGGCTGATAATTACCAACTGGGTGTCAATACGCCCAAGAAAGGTGCTAACTTATACTCCTCGCCCACTGAGCTTGAAAGAAATAACTTTTAACACACGGAAACTTGTAAATATGTCGAAATATGCTTATGCTAATTAGATTAGATGTGCAGGTTTTAGAAATTTCCGGTCAAGGTCGGTGGGCGAGAAGTAAAAGTCATTACACGCGCGCTGACCAAGATTTGTCTATTTAACCCTTTAAAACCCGAAACGTAGATGAAAATAGCAAAAAAAAACGAACCATCACAGGCTCCGAATCCGTCCAGAGGGAGATCGTTGTTTATCACGACGTCGAGCAACGACTCGCCCACCTGAAATTAGCGAAATTTATAAAGTTAGTGGAACACTGCCGTACAAAATTTTCGGCTGTTACTTTAAAGCGTTTGTTACACTAATTTTAACAAACACTCTTGGTAGTACTTGCACAAGAATTAGGCCAGTAGGTGAGCTTTTTTCTCAAAAAGAAAGCTTAAACCCGACTGTTAAATTTGTATTAAAAAATACCTTTCCCTTGCCAGCGTACTCCTTGTCGCCGCAGACGAAGCGGACCACATGAGAGGAGAAGGGCCGGCTGCCAGTCAACAGAAGCCTGGCCTGGGGCTTAAGGCACCGGTGAAAGGCAGTGATTACCCTATTCATCTATTAATAAACACATATAAATGTAAAAGATTTAAAAATGAAGAGAAAGGGAAAAGGGGCTATCCTCATGAGAAGAAAACAGAAAAATTGTGGAATAGAGGCTTTATTTGAAGGAATACAAAGCATCTGTGGAATACAAAACAAGGAACAAATTATTCAATTTCTTTACAAACTTAACGAAAAGCTAATTTAAAAATTAGGAGGCTGAAAGCAGAAACGCGGACGCAGAAATTTTTTAAAGTGCAGATAGCGATCACTTATCGCGCTCCAAATCACGATGCAGTCCTTTAAAACTATTTTGAAAAATAACAGGATCTCGAAAAACGGCTTGGAATAATGGAAAAGGACACATGGAAATCGATTTTAATGTTAATTTATGTTTTAAATATTCTAATAAGTATAAACGGGTGAGTTTCTAATTTTTCTAATTTTTAGGGCAAATGAGAAAATAGGATTCCAAAAAAGAGACGACGACTTATGATCTCTCTCTCTCTCTCTCTCTCTCTCTCTCTCTCTCTCTCTCTCTCTCTCTCCGTAAATATGGACACCTTGACCGGAAATTCGCCCTGCTTCATGCACATGCCGCCATTCCCCTTCCAAAATGTACGTCGATGGGTTCGGTTTCCGTTTCAACGAAAAAGCCGCTGCTATTTCGTGTCGAGACCTCCTCCGCTACCTTCCAATACAAAAGAATAAGAACTGTAAGTTTCAAGACTTCACGGAATGAAATATTAAATTTAGTTATTATCTGCCAGCAGGGAAAAATCGTTGAAAGGCGTGGAAAGTACTTGAAA
>OZ059904.1:25527019-25542019 GCA_964057215.1 Oscheius myriophilus | reverse complement strand
ACTTTTTGCTATTTTAACAACATCACATTTTCAAAACCTTCTTGTGTAGTTAGACTGCTTTTTATACCGGAAAGTAGACGTAATATGCACAGCAAAGTCAGTTACGGTTATTTTAAGGCCTCAGGCCCACAGGGAAAGCCACAGCACTATCATTTTCAGGAGCCACACCCTTTTCGCCAATTGGTCGAAGCGGCTCACTGAAGCCGACGTGGTAGAGCAGTTGCGCTGTGTTGGGGAGCTCCAAGCCCAGCGACCACGGCTGCGGCAACGAGTGAAACAAGCCCACAATGTTTACGACGCCTTTCTGAATCATTTCAACCTCCCAGGTAAGTGTTTTCCCAATTTAAGTTGTAACAGCAGGGTTAGACACCGATCTGAGGGACTACTGGGAGATATCACGTCTTCCGAAGAGGTTGAACGAATTGGTTGAGTGTATTTGGCATCGAGTAGAACAAGAGAAAGATTGGATCACAAGAAAAGTGTCCGAGAAGACGTCGGCTAATTACTTTGAGGTAAGGAGTTCCGCCTGCGTACAAAGAGCGCTGCGCGACTGATTTAGAAGTGCATGCCTGTGGTGTAGTGGATAACACTTTGGTAGCGCCGCGCACGGGACCGTGGTTCGAATCCCCAATGTGACTTTTATATTTTGCTCATAAATTATGATAAAAATGAATGTGAATTTCATTTTATAAACAATTTTTAGGCTGAAGCGGTGGAGCGTGAACTGGAGACGGCGCTCCGGAAGTATAGGCATGGGACCCGGTCAGCGGAAATTCAGAGGATTGGAGGGAAACTTTCTCAACTGGCCATACGAGGGAGTGCTTTAATTGCGACGGAATTGGTAAATAGAGAGAGAGACAGAGAGACAAAGAGACAGAGAGAGACAGAGAGACAGAGAGACAGAGAGACAGAGAGACAGAGAGACAGAGAGACAGAGAGACAGAGAGACAGAGAGACAGAGAGACAGAGAGACAGAGAGACAGAGAGAGAGAGAGACAGAGAGACAGAGAGACAGAGAGACAGAGAGAGAGACAGAGAGAGACAGAAAGAGACAGAGAGACAGAGAGACAGAGAGACAGAGAGACAGAGAGACAGAGAGACAGAGAGACAGAGAGACAGAGAGACAGAGAGACAGAGAGACAGAGAGACAGAGAGACAGAGAGACAGAGAGACAGAGAGACAGAGAGAGAGAGACAGAGAGACAGAGAGACAGAGAGACAGAGAGAGACAGAGAGAGACAGAAAGAGACAGAGAGACAGAGAGACAGAGAGACAGAGAGACAGAGAGACAGAGAGACAGAGAGACAGAGAGACAGAGAGACAGAGAGACAGAGAGACAGAGAGACAGAGAGACAGAGAGACAGAGAGACAGAGAGACAGAGAGACAGAGAGACAGAGAGAGAGACAGAGAGACAGAGAGACAGAGAGAGAGACAGAGAGAGACAGAAAGAGACAGAGAGACAGAGAGACAGAGAGACAGAGAGACAGAGAGAGAGACAGAGAGAGACAGAAAGAGACATAGAGACAGAGAGACAGAGAGACAGAGAGACAGAGAGACAGAGAGACAGAGAGACAGAGAGACAGAGAGACAGAGAGACAGAGAGACAGAGAGACAGATAGACAGAGAGACAGAGAGAGACATAGAGACAGAGATACTGAGAGACAGAGAGACAGAGACACAGAGAGACAGAGACACATAGACACAGAGACACAGAGACACAGAGAGACAGAGACACAGAGAGACAGAGAGACAGAGAAACAGAGGGACAGAGAGACAGAGAGACAGAGATATCTCAGACATAAATTTCTCCCTCAGGAATTGTCCGGTCAGCGGGAACTCCTCGGGTTGCCAGAATTTACAGTAGACTTGCAAGAATTACTCCACACAGCTAAATTCTTCTCCGAATTGGCAGAGATCCAATGCAGGTGAGACATAATTGGATGAAAAATTGAATTTCCAACTTCAGTGTAATGAAGCATGAAGACCAACTTCTGAAGGCTAGAGTGATGGATTTACAACATTCAGATGTCGAAGAAACCACCCAGAAATTGACGGAGAACCTGAAAAAGTTAGAGGTATCCATGACTTCCTGTGGCATTTGCTATGCGCGCGGTGGCTCATGCTGTGGCGTGCTGTGGCTCTAGCTGTGGCGTGCTGTGGCGTGCTGTGGCCCTACTGACCTACTTTTCTTTAGGTTGTGGCTTCCACTGTGGCCGAGAGGCACTCTTCCTTGGCGTTGTCTGTTCTGGCCAAGGCCACGGCAGCATTAGAGAAAGTCAGCCAACTTCTACCCGTAATCAGTGCTGTGCATAACCAAGGGATGAAGGAACGACACTGGGAGGAGGTCCTCAGAGAGATGGGAGAGGGAAATGAGTTGAGAGGGAATTTCCTCGTTGGAGACCTTCTGGAGATGAACATTGTTGAGAAGACGGACAAGTTGGAGGAGATTAGTGCTATTGCGGAGAAGGTAGGATAGAGGGAGAGTTAAGGTTAAGGTTAAGGTTAAGGTTAAGGTTAAGGTTAAGGTTAAGGTTAAGATTAAGGTTAAGGTTAAGGTTAAGGTTAAGGTTAAGGTTAAGGTTAAGGTTAAGGTTAAGGTTAAGGTTAAGGTTAAGGTTAAGGTTAAGATTAAGGTTAAGGTTAAGGTTAAGGTTAAGGTTAAGGTTAAGGATAAGGTTAAGGTTAAGGTTAAGGTTAAGGTTAAGATTAAGGTTAAGGTTAAGTTTAAGGTTAAGGTTAAGGTTAAGGTTAAGGTTAAGGTTAAGGTTAAGGTTAAGGTTAAGGTTAAGGTTAATGTTAAGGTTAAGGTTAAGGTTAAAGTTAAGGTTAAGGTTAAGGTTAAGGTTAAGGTTAAAGTTAAGGTTAAGGTTGAGGTTAAGGTTAAGGTTAAGGATAAGGTTGGATTTTTTAATGTCTTTTTCAGGAAATGGAACTTGAACAAAGCGTTACGGGAATGAAGCAGCAGTGGAGAGGAGCCATGTTTTACCTGAGAAAGGTACATTTTACTTGAAAATCAAATTAATGGCTCATTTTCAGAAAGGAGAACTGATTTCCATGGAGTTGTCAACCCAAATGACAGCCCATATCGCAAAAAGTCAGCAGATAATGAATTCCCCATTTGCTGTGACGTTGTTGGAACAATTGAGGGCTTGGTTGGAGACGCTTTTGAAGTTACATTTATTCGTTCATCTGTACGAAGAGGTCCAATATTTATTTTTTGTAAATTTAACGTTAAAATCAGTGCGAGCGTAGTTGGAGCCGAGTCGAGGGAGTTTTCTCAACTGAGGATGTGGCTTACCAGATGCCTGCGGAGTTTCGTGTTTTCAAGAAGATTGCTCTACTTTGGCAACAGATAAATTCTAGGATTGTGAGTTACAAACTTGTGTTTTTACAAAATTACAACCTTGTACTTTTCGTTTTTATAAAATTACAACCTTGTAATTTTCGTTTTTATAAAATTACAACCTTGTACT
Organism: Oscheius myriophilus; assembly: GCA_964057215.1. Classification (NCBI taxonomy): domain Eukaryota; kingdom Metazoa; phylum Nematoda; class Chromadorea; order Rhabditida; family Rhabditidae; genus Oscheius; species Oscheius myriophilus. The sequence goes on along the minus strand of OZ059904.1, from coordinate 25,538,546 downwards.
TTTCGTTTTTATAAAATTACAACCTTGTACTTTTCGTTTTTACAAAACTACAACCTTGTACTTTTCGTTTTTATAAAACTACAACCTTGTACTTTTCAAGTTAGAACTTTTAGTCGGAGGAACTGCCCATAATGGATCAGTTAGCAGCCATTTCCGAAGAAAATCAACTCTTGGAAGAACTGAGAGCAGATTTTGTGATTCTGGAGAAGGGATTTCACTCCTATCTCCGTAAAAAGAGACTTGTCTTCCCTCGCCTTAATCTCCTCGACGACGCCGGTCTGCTCCAGCTGCTCTCGCTCTCTCGCCAGCCGGCTACAGTAAATAAGAAGATTCGCCTTCTTTTTCCGCACATTTCAGCCCTTCTTTTCAACAAGCGTGGAGAGGTTTACAAAGATTTGAAAAATTGAAAAGACTCTTTTTGATTCAGATATCGGAGGTTGAACTACACGGAGAAAGGCGATTTTCACTGTCGAAGCCTGTGAATGTGACAGTTTATAAGGTAAAAAATACCAATAGCTATAAATACCCACTTTTGACAAAAACACATGGAAGTGTTTAGGTGTTTGGCTTAAGGGTTAAGGTGTTTAGGGTTTCGAGTTAAGGCTTTAGTTTTGGGTTAAGGCATTTGGGCTTAAGTGTTAAGGTGTTTACGATATGAGTAAAGGGTTAAGCTGCTAAGGTTATTGGATTATTCGTAAAAATTTTAAGGTAACGTGTTTGGGTTATGTTGTTCTTTTGGGTTTTGGAGCTAGGGTTTAAGGTTTTTGACTTTAGGGTTAAGGCATTAGATTTATTGGGTTAAGGGGGTGATTGGCTAAGGGGGGGGGCGGGGTTGGCGTAAGGATTAGGGTGTTCAGATTTTTCGCTTAAGGGTTCCGATGTTCAGATTTTTTGGTTTATTGGTTGACGTTTCTAAGCTTTGGGTTAAGATGTTTGTTGTTTTTGGTTACGTGCTGAGGTTTTTAGATTTTTTGGTTAAAGTGATTTGGTTTTCGCTTAGGAGTTAAGGTTTTGAGATAATGTGTATATGTTTTCGGGATTTGGGTTGTGGTGTATAGGTTTTCGGTTAAGGCGTAAGGTGTTTAGGTACTTTGATAAGGTGTGTATATTTTCGGATTGAGTTATTTAGGTTTTTGGCTTATTAAGACCTTTACGGATTCTATTTAGGGTATTTAAGTTTTTGGGATAAGGTTTAGATGGTTGTTTAGGTTATTTGAGTTAAGAGTAAGGTGTTTTGGCTTTTGGAGCTTAAAAATTTAGGTGATTAAGAATTGGAGTTAAGCTGTTTAGGGTTTCGAGTTAAGGTAGGCGCCGCAAAGGTGGGGTCGGCGCGGGTAGCCCGAATCCATAAGACATTTTGGTTTTTTAGGCGCGCGCGCACAATTTTATGAAAACTGGATATGTAACTATTGACTATGGCGTAAACACGTACGCGCAACACGCTGGTGCAAGTGGTTTTTGCAAATTTAAAGGTCTAACCTCTGAAAAATTAATTGAAACCGATTTTTTTATATAAAACAGGTTTAAATTTTTAGACCGCGGATTTTCTTTTATTTTTCCGATGTAAATCAAATTAACGCTTAAAATGAAAAACAAAAATAAAAAAATCCATGTTGGCGGATTTTTTTAATTCAACATTGTTTGAAATAAAGCCGCGGTACTGACTCAATTAGCATGGAATTCCATCCAATTTGAGCAAAATTAAAAGTTTATTTTGTTTTACACTTATTAAACACGTAAAAACACCAAAATCGACAAAAACCAAAGAAAAATTGATTTTTGAACAAGGTTTACTTTTTCTGGATTTCCCCTTTTTGGCCGATTTCGACGTTTATACACCCGAACCGCGACTTCTGCTTTTCGATTCTTATTAATTTGATATTTGCGGTTTGAATGAAGTACAGAAATCGAAAATTCATGTTGGCGGTTTTTCGCAATTCTAGTTTAAATATGTAATTTTACAAAGCCAGCGCCGAAATCCGTGCTCCGCTGCTAACGCGGGAAAGCAAAATTTTCAAAACGCTATTTCCTGAACTCCGATTACGACGTTAAAACAGAATTATGGGATGATTTTACTCATTATTTGTGCATATTTGAACATAATTATTATGTTAAAACACATAAATATCGACATAACATCTTAAGGCGGTATATCACTCATTTGCCGACTTGTCGTGCCCGCTGTTTAACGCCAGGCGGAAAGCCTGCGGCAGACTGCGATCTCGCCCCGCCCCTCGAAAGTTTCAATTGAAAACGGCAGCCGAAAAAGCCGCACTAAAATTGTCATTTCTCCTTTCAAAGTTAACGAAACCTCAAAATTCAAAAAAAGTTTTGCTGCTACGATTTAGGACTACAACCGTGGCTAAAAATAATCTTGAACTTCCAATGGTAAAATTTCGGCTCGCGGTCCCTAAGTTAAGGGTTCAGGTTTTTGCATTAGGTGTTAAGGGTCTAGGTTTTTGGGTTAAGTTTTACGCGTATAGACAAAAATCTGTTAAGTTTCAATAAGGCCAGAAAATCTCGATTTTCTCAGCCATTCAGCCTTATTATTTGTTTAACTATTTCTTATTTATTTAATTGAGTTTCCAGCGCCATGTGGAAAAATGGCTTTCCGAGTTGGATCGCGAATTACGCACTTCCGTTCGTCTGCGAGTGAAAGCCCTTCTAGCCAAGCATTCTTTCGAAATCTTTTCAATTAGCGACCTTTTGGAGGAGGAAATCCACGTCTCCCTGATTTTTATGAGAATAACTTTTACTCAAATGGTCGAAGACGCTCTACAGAACTCTTCTTTAAGAGTTAGGCCTTAAAAAACTAAAATATTGGGAAATTTAGGTCCTAACAGAGCTTTTGGATCGACGGTTGATTGAAGCTAAAGACCTCCTGGAGCGAAATAATCAACGACATCCGGTGGAGCCATTGATTTTGCTTCTTTATAATTGTGAGTTTGGGAAATGCGGCTTTGGGCCGCAGGAGCCGCTTAGCGGCCCTAGGGCGCACTTGGTTTTATTTTTGTTTTGGTACCTCAATTTGATTTATTTTCAGCGCAAAGTGCAAGGATATTGATTGGCTAAAGTAAATCGAAATTTTTTTGTTCTGATCGACTGATTGGGAAGTTTTGCGAAAAATGTGGCACCATTTTAGCGACAAAACGAATCGATAGGATGTCGATAATTGTTGATGTCTACCGAGCGATATATCAATTTCAATCGATTATCCTTGAAAAGTGTGACGTTTTTCAGAAAAAAAATGGAAGATCGATTGAATTTTCAGTTTATCGATTTTTGAAGTTCAGGGTCAATCGATAAGGGTTGCCTCAGCAGGTAAAAAATTATGAACTGGACGGCGCTCCGATAATAAATCGATAATGAGTGCAGTCGTGTCGAAAACCAATCGATAATGGAAAACCAATCCATAATAGGGACGCGCAAAGATTCAATCGATAATTGGTGCAAGAGTGCCGAAAATCACTCGATAATGTGAAATAAATTCATGACGAATGCAGGCGCGCAAAGAATCGATCGATAATGGGTGCAGACGTGCCAAAAATTAATCAATAATGGATATTCAATCCATAGCTGGCGTGGGTGCGCAAGTAACCGATCGATAATGGGTGCACATGTGCTCCCGAATCAATCGATAATTGAAAATCAATCCATTTCGGGTGCGAGCGTGCCGACAATCAATCGATAATGGATATTCAATCCATAACAGGCGCGAAGGCGCAGTTAATCGATCAATAATGGGTGCGGACGTGTCAACTCCACTTTTGCAGCAAATAAAACGGATTTTTGAGCAAATGCAATAGATCCGCTATAAAAATTTGTCAAAAATACTTTTTCAGATTGCCTCCTCGTCAAGAAAATGATTTCCTCTCAAGTTACTGCGGTTGATGATAATATTTGGCTCTCCTCAGTTCGATTCTATTGGAATCTTGACCACGTTTTCATCCGAGTGAATGGCCTCTCTGTTCGACATGATTACGACTTGGCTGCTACCTTGGATTCCTTAGCAACAGGGGAAATTTTGAGGTTTGTACGCAAAAAATGGGTGAAAATGGAGTTTTTAGCCTCATTTTGACTTGGAATCATTTTTCCATGCCTATTTCTACAGAAAACGGGCTTTTCGTTGCTTCAGCTGTGGGAGAGATTTTGGGAAGACCTCTGCTTCAAATGAGAGATGAGGGGGGAATTATGGGACCGGTGGCGGAGGGAGCATTGTGGATGGGTACAGTAACCCTAGGTGAAGAGGAGAAGAGCGGGATTTGGAGAAAAGTGGCCAGGGATGTGAATTTGAACTCAGCAGGTGGGTTTTCTCGCTTCGAATCTTAGAAGATTCAAACCAGCCCCCCAAATCGATTCTGTGAATGTCTGAACGAGCCCCTCTCATTTGATTCTATGATGGTCCAAATCAGTCCCCCTCATTCGGTTCTGTGATGGTCCAAACCAGCCCCCTCAGTCGATTCTTAGGAAACCAGCCCCCTTATTCGATTCTTGGAAAACCAGCCCCCTCATTCGATTTCGCGAAGGTTCAAACAAGCCCCCCCACTTATTCGATTCCATGAAAACCAGTCCCTCTTTCGATTCTGTGATGGTCCAAATCAGCCCCCCTCTTTTGATTCTGTGATGGTCCAACCAAGCCCCCCTCTTTCGATTCTGTTATAGGTCCAAACCAGCCCCCCATCATGGAGAAGGTCCAAAACATCCCCTTCATTCGATTCTTTGAAAACCAGCCCCCCCCCCTCATTCGATTCTTGGAAAACCAGCCAAAATCATTCGATTCCGTGAAGGTACAAACCAGCCCCCACATTCGATTCTGTGGAGCTTCCAACCAGCCCTCCTCATTCAATTCAGTGAAAGTCCAAATGAGTCCCCCTCTTTTGATTCTGTGATGGTTCAACCAAGCCCCCTCTTTCGATTCTGTTATAGGTCCAAACCAGCCCCCAATCATGGAGAAGGTCCAAAACATCCCCCTTCATTCGATTCTTTGAAAACCAGCCCCCCTCATTCGATTCTTTGAAAACCAGCCAAAATCATTCGATTCCGTGAAGGTACAAACCAGCCATCCTCATTCAGTGAAAGTCCGAATGAGTCCCCCTCATTTCATTCGATTTGTGAATATCCAAAACCACCTTTTTGATTCTGTGCTGGTACAAACGAGCCACCTCATTCGACTATTTGAAAACCAGCCCCCCTCTTTCGATTCTGTGAAGATCCAAACCAGCCCCCTCTTTCGATTCCAGGAAGATCCAAATCAGTTCCCCAATTTCAATTCCATGAAGGTCCAATCTAGCCCCCCTCATTTGATTCTCTGAATGCTCAAATCAGCCCTCCTTATTCACCGACTCGATTCAATCTAACCCCTATAATTTAACATGATCTCTCATTATATCCTCTCACTCTATCTATCTCTCTCTCTATCTCTCTCTCTCTCTCTCTTTCTCTCTCTCTCTCTCTCTCTCTCTCTCTCTAATCTCTTCCAATTTCAGGCACTCAACCCCGCGTCTTATTCGACGGCAGTGAAGTCCCTCCCAGCTCCTCCCTCCTCCCAATTTTCAAAACCGGATTTCCAAATCTCCGCCTCCCCTCCTATTATTCCACCTACTATGCCTCCTCTCTCCTCTCAATCTACGGCTTCCGCGATTTTGAAAAGTTCAAACTACAAAGTTTTAAAAACAACTTTTCCTCTTTTTTAGAGCTTCAGCCCGGATTACCTCAGTTATTTCAACTATTCCTCTTCTTTTCCCAAAAATCGATTTTCCTAAGACAATATCGATTGATTTATGCCGGGAGAGCATTCGAATCCGAGATGAGACCAAGAAAAAGGAGATGTTGGCTGTGGAGTCGGCGATGTTAAATGTGTTGGGAACTCAACTAGATGATCAAGATTTGCCAGCCTTGGCTTCTATTTTATCTTTGGTTACTGTATCGCACTCTTCTGATAGAAAATTGAACGAGGTGGGTTCCAGGGAACGGTTGATAAGGCGCGGGCGACGGATCCAGCCAAGTGCGCTGATGGCGCAGCGACTAACGCTTTACACGCGGCGCGTGTGGTCTGGGATCGATTCTCACCACGGCAAACATTTTTGCATTTTGTTTTTACAATTTAAATTAATTTCCATAAATATTTAACTTTATTTTCAGTGTTTGCAACTAATTTCCTCCAAGAGAGCCTTAATTGTATGCGGTGACACCCTTTGCGGGAAAACTCGCCTAATAACCACTGCTGCAACCAAAGCCGGAGTTAAAATAGTAAAAATCGAAGAAATCGATGAAGCTGCGGAGGATTCTTGGCTCCTCCTTGACTCCAACAACGAAAACATTGATTTTTTACTGGATGCCGATCAACCCCCGATGGTAAATGCGCCCCAATGCTAATTCCACCGCTTCAGATGCGTCCAACTCACCGTAATCCGCTACATCGAAATATTCGGGTGATTCTGGAATGTGATGTGGTTCCTGAAAAACTTAAAGGACTAATTTCGATTATTCGGATCGATAATCCGGTTGGTTTATTGTTGTTGAAAATAAATCGATAATTTTAAAATTTAGTGTCTCAATTGGCCGACGCAGTTTTCTTTGTCGCAAGTTGTGCGACTGGAAGCTGTTTGCAAAGAAATCGATAATTTCACGACAAGGATGTTCCGGGATAGGGTCTCCCGGCTGGCTACAGTAATCCCGACGGAGGAGTTGGCATCGGAGCACATTTTGTATTGTGTGATGACGAGCTTGGGTCTTTCTGTGGATGGGGTGGTTGAAAATACGGTAAGATAGACAGAAACATTTTTATTGACGATTGACTTCCGGATCGCACAAAAAGGGGCGTGGCCTAATTTGGGCAACTGCTAGACGTTGGTTTGCCTTGACTTAGCGCGTAAATGGGTATCTTTCAAATCAGAATTATGCGCTCTATTCGAAACTGCTATTTTCTGTAACGATTTCTGCCCACAAAGAGAAGGGCGTGGCCTAATTTTGAAATGCATGCGTTGCGCATCGGTGGATTTATATTTCAGCATTGGTTAGACGGACATAAAGGTGTTCTTCAAATTGGATTTCAGCGCTTTAACAAAAAAAAAAAGATGTCTTTATCGATTGGCTTTTAGCGCGCGTAAAAAGAGGCGTGGCCTAAAAATGGCTGTAATTCACGTCCAAACTATGTGCTATTTTCGCCACTATCAATTCTATTATCGATTGATTCATGGCGCGCGCAAGGGGACGTGGTCAAATTTTCAACAGCCCGCGCCGTTTGCTTTTCACAAAAGTTTTGACAGGTAAACGGGTGTTTTTCAAATCACAATTTGGCGCTGTTTTCGAAGCTGTCAATTTCGTCATCGATTTATGGGGCTTAAAAATGTGGGCGTGGCCTAATTTTCAATCCCAAATTTTCGCAAAGAGAGTAACGATTGCTTTCAGGATCGCATTGAGGAGACATTTCCTGGACTCACCTCACCACCTACCTCCTATTGGGGTTTATGGGCCGAGCGTGCCATTTCTCTCAATTTCATCCCATTTCTCCAATCTTCTCTTGGAAAATCTCTCATTCTTGAAGAAATAGTTATTAACCTGGAGCAGCAAGGAACTGGATGTGTCGCCTTGAATCTGAACGCCAGCAGTTCAAGATTTGAAGTTGAAGAACTCCTTTCTCGTTGTGAATTGCTTTTGTGAGTTGGTTTGGCCGCAATTTCGGCGTATATGAACGCAAAGGCTGCGAAACTACTCAGTATGCGAGGAGGTGCAGTGGTTAGCGTAGGGACCGCAAGCCGAAATTTTAACATTGCAATTTCAAGATTATTTTCAGCCAAGGTTGTAGTCCTAAGTCGTAGAAGCAAAACTTTTTTTGAATTTTGAATTTTCGTTAACTTTGAAAGGTGAAATGCCAATTTTAGTGCGGCTTTTGCGGCCGCCGTTTTCAATTGAATCTTTCGAGGGGCGGGGCGAGATCGCAGTCTGCCGCAGGCTTTCCGCCTGGCGTTAAACAGCGGGCACGACAAGTCGGCAAATGAGTGATATACCGCCTTAAGATGTTATGTCGATATTTATGTGTTTTAACATAAGAATTATGTTCTAATATACACAAATAATGAGTAAAATCATCCCATAATTCTATTTAAACGTCGTAATCGGAGTTCATGAAATAGCGTTTTGAAAATTTTGCTTTCCCGCGTTAGCAGCGGAGCACGGATTTCGCCGCTGGCATTGTAAAATTACATATTTAAACTAGAATTGCGAAAAACCGCCAACCTGAATTTTCGATTTCTGTACTTCATTCAAACCGCACATATCAAATTAATAAGAATGGAAAAGCAGAAGTCGCGGTCCGGGTGTATAAACGCCGAAATCGGTCAAAAAGGGGAAAACCACAAAAAGTGAACCTTGTTCAAAAATCAATTTTGCTTTGGTTTTTGTCGATTTTCGTGTTTTCACGTGTTTAATAAATGTAAAACAAAATAAACTTTTAATTTTGCTTAAATTGGATGGAATTCCATGCTAATTGAGTCAGTACCACGGCTTTATTTCAAACAATGTTGAATATAAAAAATCCGCCAACATGGATTTTTTATTTTTGTTTTTCATTTTAAGCGTTGATTTGATTTACATCGGAAAAATAAAAGAAAACCCGCGGTCTAAAAATTTAAACCTGTTTTACATCAAAAATTCGCGTTAAATTGCATTTTTCAGAGGTTAGACCTTTAAATTTGCAAAAACCACTTGCACCAGCGTGTTGCGCGTACGTTTTTACGCCATAGTCAATAGTTACATATCCAGTTTTTGTAAAATTGCACGCGCGCGCCTAAAAAACCAAAATTTCTTATGGATTTGGGCTACCCGCGCCGACCCCACCTTTGCGGCGCCTAGGTTAGCGTTTCAGCTCGCCGCGCGCCGCACTCGGGTTCTATCCCGCCAGGCGCGCGTTGTTTTGCTCTTACAAATTATAATATCTTACAAATTATAATATTTTATGATTAATCATTTTTTGAAACATTTAGAAAAAAAATTTGCAGTGGTGGTGAGAGCAGCATGGCCTTTATTATTCTGGATTTCCACCTAAGTCCTCAATTTCTCCAAGAATTTCTTCGAACATCAATTGGATCTCGTCACTTCATTATTCTTTCTTCTGAACCAACAACCTTTTTCTTTCCTCGCCTGCGGCGTTTTTTATTCGTTCTACCCTTTTCTGAAGATTCCGTGGAAAAATACCCATTGGCTTGTTACAACCAGTTTTTAAACGATATCACGGCCTCCATTCGAGTCAAAGACGTCCGGGAGGCTATTCGAGCGGAGGTTGCCAAAAGTTTGAATGAAGTGGCAAAGGAGGTAGAATCTTACTCAGAGTGAGTTTGTTTTTGATTCCTGGCCTCACTTTACCTTAACCTTAACCCTAACCTAAACCCTAACCTCAACCTTAACCTCAACCTTATCCTTAGCATTAACCTTAACTTTAACCTTAACCTCAACCTTAAGCTTAACATTAACCTTAACCTAAACCTTAACCTTAGCCTTAACCTTAACCTTAACCTTAGCCTTAACTTTAGCCTTAGTCTTAGCCTTAACTTTAACCTTAGCCTTAACTTCAACCATAATCATAACCTTAACCTTAACATTAACATTAACATTAACATTGACCTAAACCTTAATTTTAACCATAACCTTAACATTAACATTAACATTCACATTGACTTAAACCTTAATTTTAACCATAACCTTAACCTTGACCTTAACCTAAGCCTCTCTTTAAGCTTCATTTTCAGAGTTAAAATAGAAATCGAGAAGAATCTCTCTTCTGCGTCAAAAAGAATCGCCCATGGAAAGGGGCTCTACGACATTTCCGAGCTAACATCCATTTATAAAACGCAAGATCGCATTTCAGCGTAAAACTGAAACACTTTAGGCAAATTACCAACTTAAGGGGAGATGCCCTCTGGGCTGATGAGCCCCCATTAACAGAATATGTCACTGAGAGGCTTAGTTTTCTGGAAAAAGTACTTTCTGTCGAAGGGACTTCATTTATAATCTGCAGAAGAGAGAAAGATCGATCTTTGCATTGGTTAAAAGTAGTTGCAAAGATTTTGGGAATCGAGGTTTTAATTGGAGATGGATTGCAAGACAGCACGGAGTTGGTTGATAAGGTGAGGAGAGAGAGAGAGTGAGAGAGAGAGAGAGAGAGTAAGTGAGTGAGTGAGTGAGTGAGTGAGTGAGTGAGTGAGTAAGTGAGTGAGTGAGTGAGTGAGTGAGTGAGTGAGTGAGTGAGTGAGTGAGTGAGTGAGTGAGTGAGTGAGTGAGTGAGTGATTAAGTCCAATGTCTCAGGCTCTACGCCTCTCTCTCCTCGAGGGATGTCGTGTTCTCCTTATAGCCGAGAGTTCACAAAAATGCATTCTCCCTCTCTTCTATCCGATAGTTGTTTCGAAATGGTAAAGTAGTCATTATCAATCAACACAGTATTACAGTATCCCATCGCCATGTCTATCCCAGCAATTTGTCACGGAATTCTGTGAAAAACACACAGTCGAAGGGCGCGGAATGTGGCGCAAGGCCTCAACTCTTCTAAGTTCTTTGATAAACGTTGCCTGTATCACAGATGTGAATAAGTTTACACAATTCTACGCAGAAAACAAAGAGGTGGGTTGCAAATGAATATAGGAGGTTTAAAAAAAAGACATTAACTTAAAATTCGGTGCTGAAAACTCGCTGAAACAGAAAAAAACTGCTCCAGATGAGTGCATCGCATTGTTTAACAACAGCAAATGTTATCCAATATGTAAATTAGATCACCAAAAACAAGGTTGAAAACACCCTCCAGCAAGTACGAGGATTACCAAATTTTGATTTGGCCCGCATATGCCTCCGTGGACCTGCCGATCCCGTACGCGGGTAGGTCGCAGACGGCCAACAACCGCCGCCGAGGGCGATTTTGGGCGATTTTCCGCCGCTTCTGTGGCATTTTAAATGTTTTCCACTCAGTACTTCGATAATTTTGTTTCTTTTTTCTTTAAACATTGTTGAAAAGGAATTATTTATCAAAAATAACCTCCACAAACAGGTTTTCTCCCTAAAAATCAAGTTTAAAATTGAAATGCGGCTTCAAAACGCCTTTATTGGTGAGTTCGTCACGTCTTTTGGCCTATCACTTTCATTTTCTGAGCAAACTTTCATAATTTTCGGTTGAATATTGCTGCCAACTTTGTTATTAGAATGCATTTTTCTGCAAAGTCTTCGTTTTTATACCTTTTGTTTGGAAAATGACCGTTTTTATGGGTATACCCAGAAAAATCAATAAATCAATAGGGACTTACTTTCTTGTTAAGAAACAACGCAACATTCAGTTTTGAAAGACACCCAAAATTCGGCCACGCCTCTTTTTGCACGCGCAAGAAATCGATCGAGCGGCTTTCTACTGTTTGGATATTGTAAACAGCGTGCAGATGCTGTGAGAAAAAAAACGTACGCTGGAGTCTGTTGGGAAAAATATACTTTGAAGATTCGTGATGGTTCCTTTAAAGAACCAACGGCATGCACGGGTCAAAATTAGGC
>OZ059904.1:25429519-25522019 GCA_964057215.1 Oscheius myriophilus | reverse complement strand
TTGTCCAAATTCAGCAAAAGAGGCGGGGGTTGACAAAACTCGAGGTTTGTATAGTGTGTTTCCTAAAAACGGCACAAAGGTAGGGACCGCAGAGCATAAATTATTTTTGAGAATTTCGACTTTTTATGTGAATATTTAAACAGATGATACTCCAACTTAAACTTTTCCTTTTTACATTGTGAAATTTCCTCCACAACAAAACGAGATATTCCATTTTGAATGCCTATATTACAATTCCGTTTTTCAACTACCGCCGTGGTTGGGCGGGGTCTTTCTCGGCCGAGTGCACAGGCGCCGCTAAACACCGGACAGAAACTCGGTTGAATGCAAAATCCCTCAAATTGAAGAAAATTAAAGGATTTTGGTATTGTAATGAACAACCGTATTTTTCTACGATTTATGGTACCAAAATCAACCCCAGAGTAATAAAAATACACGTTTAATTAACCATTTTCAAAACTGCTTTGAGAAGAGGATTTGGCATTGGAGCGCGAACACCGGTTGAAATTCATAAAAGGTTCACTTTTAAATTATGTTTATAAATCTGCACGAATGAAATTGGCTCAATTTTACATTAAACGAAAGAGAATTAATAGTAAATTCATAAATTTAAAACACCTTGAGCGCTCCGGGCCTGTATTGCGCACACATAAGGGAAATCCAAAGAACGCTTGAAAGATGACTTCTTTTAAAATTGTTTCGCTGCAAAACAAAAGTGGTTTTCTCAAGTTTTACTATCTTAAAACAACAAAAACACTTAAATAAGTACAGTGCGCACTAATAATGGTACCAAACGTGATTCTGCGACGAATGGGAGCGCCGCAAATGTTAAAATTCGGTGTAACTTTTTTCTGCACGAACGAATTTTTGAGTTTTTGGGGCGAGTACATGTAAAATAAGTTGAGTAATCATCTTAATTTAAAATTTGCCCAACCTGTTTTTAATGGCCGAAAAACCGAAAAATTATTGTTTTTGGGTCAGAACACAAAGAGGTATCGGTTTAAAAATAATTCCATCGGATTCCTCGTGTTCATTTACGTCGGATTCACTGTTCAAAGAACTATTCAAACCATATTTTCTTAGCATTTCGGGCTGCACTGATGTGCGCACCTCTGCGGTCCCTACACAAAGGATGGTACATTAGGTCCCGCCGCGATTACTTATTTGTCTGCGCACTGCTCTTTTACTGTGCTATTTCGCATATTTTATTTCTACTCACATCAATGTTTCAAATCGTCGGTGTTTAAAAAGGAGCAAAAACGACGACGGCTCAAAAGTAACCGATCTTTATTTGGAAACAGACTATATAGATACAGTTACCAATTGAAACGTTTCCCAAAAAGAGTATTCCGCTGTTGTAAGTTGAATGAATTTTGGAAGACAGTTGCAAAGGTTTAAAAAAATCAATGGCAGACCATCTTTTGGGAGAGAAAGTTTTTAGCAAAAATCTGAAAACTTGGAATCATATCTTTACGGAATTGGAGAAGAAGAGACGCCAGTTGATGACGAGGCTTTGGTTCAGATGTGCAGTCTACCATTTTACCTTTACAATGATTACGGTAAGTAGGCCATTTTGTTAATTAAACGATTAGCAAAATGGTCTCAAAGCGATATTTTTCCGTGCGTTAAAGGGATTGTCAGGGGCCTTTTTATGCTACAGTACCCCCACGGTAATAAAAACCAACGCGGCGCTACCTGCGATTACGATTGCCCGCGACTACTCCTTTGGGATTTATTGAATTGATTTGGCTGCGAGGATCAAACCTCTCGCTGAGAGACGCAGACAGAACGAGAAACGCCGCTGAGAGCATTTTTCCACAGCCCACTCGGCTACCAGCTATATTTTTATGCATTTTCATGTATTTTACGGCAGTTATTTAGCGTGTGTTTATTTTAAATAGCGTAAAAACCGAAAAACGATTAAAATACACATTTTAGAGCAAATATTAAAACCGGGCTTGAAATTCCGAAAAGAAAAATTGGCAAAGTGCCAGCTTGTCGATTTGCGCACACTTTTCTGTAAACACCGCGACGTCGCCTCTGCGCATGGCCGTTGGCTGAAAGCCGTTGGAACAAAATTTTTCACTTATTCATCATTAAAATACTTTTTTATCGGATACGTGCATAAAAAATGGTTATGGTATCCTGAAATAATAAATTATGAATAATCAAATAGCATAAACTTGCAAAAGGCCCCTGACGGTCCCTTTAAAGGGGCAGTAAGGGGCCTTTCATTTCATTTTCGATCGGATACGGTCGGAAATTATGCGAATGAACTATGCAAAATTGTCTCGCACCCTCCTCATTTTCACAGCTATCTCAGTCAATTAGAATGAATTCGGTTCATTAGCATCCCTTGTAAATACCGGACACGCAGGGCGTACTGGCCATCCGCACAATCTGCGGATGGTCGGCCGTTTTTGGACACTTTAAAGCCAGGTCTATCGAAAACGGTACATTTCCGACCCATAGTCATAGACATTTTCTTGATCAGCCAATTTTTCTCTTCTAGATGGGCCAATGTTGTAAAACCCGCCTGACTGTCCCTTTAAGTTGGGCTAACGTTTTTAATGTCAAGCACACACCAAGGTCATCTTTCACTGAATTATGCGGTAAGCGCGCCCCCAATCATCCCAATCACATCTGACACCTTGCCAATGCCCCCCGAATTTGTAGTTTTTGCTTAAAAACTCAATTCTTTGTAGTTTTTCTGCAGGTTATGTTCTAAAAGTCTGCAATATTTAACAGAGACCATTTTTCTGAGCCAAAATTATGCAAATTGGAAGAATTTAGCGCAATTTACTGCTAGGTAACTGATTCCTTGCCCAAATTTATGCAAAAAAGAGAGGATAGTAAGCGAAAATGCAGCGGCGGCTGCTCGTGACAGTTGCAAAATTGGGCGTGGCCTCTCACCAGCAGGACCGGCGCCACAGTTTTTTGGGCAGCGTAGCGGCAAACAGAAACCGGCGCCGTTCTGGCGCAACTGGTTTGCGCTCTGTTTTATAACTAAGAGGTCGCTGGATCGAATCCTCTCTGAGGCATTCTTTTTGCTTTTATTGCCTAAGGTAAAACTCTGCTTCAGGACGTGGTTTCCGCCTGATTTCTCGACTTTTCCCTTTTGTAACTCGTGTTTCTTCTCTTGATGCGACGTTTCTTCGATCAGCCGCTGAAAATGGATCAATTCTTTTTATCGATTCCTTCACGGCACGTGTGGAACTTCTCAAAGAAATACGGTATTTCCAAAAAGAGGATAAAAAAGTAAAAATTTCCGTGTGAATACTAAAAAAAATCCGTGATTCAGATGCTCAAAATTGGCGAAGAAAGCGTTGAAATCGCCCCAGGGTTCAGAATATTTTTATCCGACCCGGGCGATTTATCAGATTGGCCATTTGTTTCACTGAATATGGAGTACAGGTTGAAAATTGTCATAAAAATGAAAAAATTGAAATTTCAGTGAAACAGAGCTTCAGGAGGAGGTTTCCGTGTCATTTGGGAGACAGAATTGGTCTGAGGAACAGGAGGAGAGGGATTTGGCGAAAAGAGGCGTGAGGGAGGACGCTCAGAGGCTGGATGAGATGGAGACGGAGATGTTAGAGTTATTGGGGAAGAGGGAGGAGGAATTGGATGATGAGGGAGCGGTTCAACTGCTCGCGGAGACGAATGAGGTGGCTGAGAGATTGGCGGAGAAGAATCGACAGCTACAAGGGGTTGGTCTCTTTTGGTGTCTCTCTCTCTCTATCTCTCTCTCTCTCTCTCTCTCTTCACTTCTTTCTCTATCTCTCCTCTCTCTGGCTTTCAGGGTTTACCCATTTACCCATTTTCCCTGTTTACCCGTTTACCCAATTGTTAATAAACTGATTTTCCCAGTTACCCATCCGTTTACCCAACCAACGGTTTACCCGCTAGCTCGTTTATCCATGTGCATCTTTTACACGTTTACCAAATAAGCAAGTTTACCAAGTTACCTTGTTCACCCAATCACCCGTTTACCCAGTTACCCTTTTACCGAAGTAGCTTATAAACCCAGTTACCTGCTTACCTATTCATCTGTTTGACACCATGCCCCATTTACCTATTTCTCTCGCTTAACCCAGTAACGTGATTTACCCAATCAATCATTTACCCATGTGCACCATTCCCCTGGTTACCCAATTAACTCAATTACCTGTTTTACCAAATTACCCACTTTCACCCCCCCCCAGCTTTATTCATATATACTTTCAATCGTTTTCCCTGGTAGATGGCTTACCCAGTTACCTTGTTTACCCAATTGCACGCTTACCCAAACACTGATGTACCTATTTGCACAGTTTGCCAGTTTACCCATTTACCCATTCCTCAATCACCTACTTTACCCAGTGATCAAACCACTGGTGCACATTTTCCCCCATTTACCCGTTTACAAAATAGATGTTTTACCCATTGACCTCTTTACCCAATCAACTTTTACCCATTTGATCCATTAGCTTGTTCACCCAATCAAACGTTAACCCGATTACCCAGTTTCATCCCCGCGTACATTTACCTTTTTACCCATTTTCTCTAAGCCCAGCTTACCCCCTCAACCATTTACCAGCTATACCCTTTTACCCAAACATACCCATTTACCCGAAATTTACCTATTTACGCGGGATTTACCCATAAACCCTATTTTTACCCATTCACCCTACGGTTCATCAATTTACTAGGTGTCTTTTACCCATTTATCCTGCGGTTGATCCATTTACAAAGAAGTTTGCTCATTTATCCGGCAGTTTACCCATTTACCCAGCAATTTACCCATTTACCTCATGGTTTATCCATTACCCCATGGTTTATCCCTTTTTCGATTTACCTATTCAACCGGCAGTTTACCCCTTTACCTTGCGCTTTACATAGCAGTTTACCCATTTACCCGGTGGTTTACCTATTTACCCAATTTACCCATTAAACCGGCACTTACCCATTTATCCGGATTACCCATTTACTTTTCTTTCTAGGCAGAACAACGTCTCGCCGAAGTGGTCCTACGTTTCCGCCCTTTAATCGCATGGACAGCTTATGCCATCCGTTTCATCCGCCGTTTCAAAACCTTCTCTTCATTCTACGATGCAGATGTCGAAAAACTCATTAATCTCACAGATACGGTAGCTCACTTTTACCCTGTAAACAGCAAATTTTAATTCAGAAATTACTAGAAAACGACATAACATTGAAGGAAACTCCATCGCTTTGGCACTATTATTGGCACTTTTCCAGCCCTCCGCTGGCAACGGAGCATCGATTTTTGTTAAATTATGGATTGAAACGACTTCATAACGAGTAATAACTAAATTCGCTTGCGTTTTAAACTTACACGTTTCAGAAAACTGCTTTTACAAGTTAGAGAAATCGAAAAAGGGGACCAAGAGTGGTCGGAGCCATCACACCGCGCCATTTTGGGAAAAGTCGTGTGGGCGGCTGGGAAAAAGTAAGCTAACTTGAATTTTTAATTTAAACGTCCAATTTTTAATTTCCTTATCTACCTTGTTTACATTTTAACCCAGCTTGCCCGGGTACCCAAATTCATTGTTATCCGAAATTCCTTAATTACCCATTTTCCCGGTTTACTAATTTAGTTGATTTACCCAATTTTCCGTATTACCCAAATACCCTATTTACTCATTTACTCGGTTCACCTTTTTACCCATTTAGCTGATTTACCCATAGACCTAGTTACCCATCTACACAAATACCTTTTTTTATCCATTTATTTAGCTAGATTTTCCATATACCTTATTCATCCAATTACCTGTTTACCTAAAAACTTATACTACCCATAGACCTGGTCTACCCATAGACCTCACTACTCAATGCCCAAGCTTACCCACATAACTTATTTACCCATTTACCCGGTTCACCCATTTACCCATTATGCTGGTTTACCCATAGACCTAGTTACCCTATTTTCTGGTTTACCCAAAAACCTTATTTACCCATTTGCCTAGTGCACCCATTTACGCAAATACCTTTTTTACCCAGTTACCCATTTAGCTGGTTCACTCATTGACCTTGTTACCCAAATACCTGGTCCACCCAAATACCTTGATTACCCATTTACACGGCTTATCCGTTCACCCATTTAGATGTTTTACCCATATACCTAATCATCCGATTACCTGGTTTACCCAAATACCTTATTTATCAATTCACTCGGTTTACCCTTAATTAAATTTCATTTTCAGAACCCCTATCCTCGTAGCGTTGACCAAACCTCGTTGTGACTTAGCTACCGTAATCCGCGATGCCGCTAGAGGTGTTCCAGTGCAGTTTACTTCATTTGTGGAATGCGCAGTACAGTAGGCAAAGAACGCCTTAAAGTCGAAACCTTTATTTAGGGCACTGGAAAAGAGTATTGAAACTGCTTCTTGGTTGGTGCTCTATTTGGAAGAATGGAAGTTATTGGACACCGTTGCTGCTATTTTTGAAAGGATGGAAAGGACTGAATCAGCTCATTCTAATTTTAGAATGTTAATTGTTGTGGAAAAGTTGGAGGGAGCCGATAAGGTAGGTGTTTTAGCTTTGGGTAAGGACCGCAGACAAAATATTAAAAATAAATTTTTGGATTTTTAATTCCGATATAACGCAAGATAAGTTCATAACTTAAACTTTTTCTTTTTTTCACAGTTTGAAATTTCATCCAAAACGAAGCGAGATATTCCACTTTGAATGCTCGAATTTGAACCCGATGTCGCCGTGGTTGGGCGGGGTCTGTCTGACCGGGCACAGGCTCTGCTAAACAACGGACATACTTTCTGCCTGAATGCGGAATCCATCTGTTTATGAGAATTTACATGTATAAATGTTTTAAATTGGTTTTTCATATTTTTCTCGTAATTTTGGTACCAAATTTATCTCAGAAACAATAAAAATACAGGTTTAAATAATCGTTTTCAAAAAGGCTCTGGATACGGTATTTGGCAATAGAGCGCGGATAGTCGCCAATTTTGTATAAACTTGTATATTTAAAATTAATTTGCGAGCGACTGCAAGGATGGAATTAATTTTCTATATTCCTTCTTTAAATAAAGCAAAAAATCCAAATTATCGGAAAATATAACGACATTGAGTGCTACGCGTCTGTATCTCACATAATCGACCAAAATGCAAAAACGCATAGAAAGTAGTGGTTGGATTCGAACAACATATGAACACCCTAGCGATTATCTTTTAGAGTTTGCTGTTTTAAAACAATAAAAACACTACAGAGAACCCGAAGAATACCAAAAACATGCTACACATGCCTCCACACTTGAATAGGAGTGGTATAAACAACAAAATCCGCTGTAATTTTTTTTGTGCAAGAACGAATTTTTGATTTTTGTTTTTAATTTCATTAAAATAGTTTTACTTCAAAGAAAATTGATTTGAGAATTCATGCTATCGCTATAGCTCGTGAGTAATGGTCAAAAATATCCAAAAACAGCGATTTTCAGCAAGATGCAGTCAACAATTTGTCAAAAGAGCACTTCCATTGGCTTTCTCATGCAACTTTACTCCATATTCTTTGCTTAAATAGTCGAAAAGGAGGAAAATGCGCGCGCAAGCATTGAAAACCATATTTTCTTACCATTTGGGATTGCCCCCGCCGGGCCACCTCTGCGGTGCCTAGCTTTGGGCATTAAGGTAGAGATTTAAAGGGGAAGGACCTCGAAAAATTGTTTTTTTTTAATGCCTAATTTAAATGTATTGGACTAAAACCGCTGCAGGTGTACACGACCGACACTGCAAATGGTGCAGGTGTACACGACAGAGCACCGCGAGAGAACACGGAAAAAGCGAAACGCAGAATGGCGCCCTATTTCAACGATGTTTTGGACAAAACTTCAGGCGCTTCTAATTTGGTTCATTTTGTTCCAAAATGAGAAAATGGGAACCTTTTTTGAATGATAAGAATAAGATGTACTCATTTATCACAAGTCCAGGAAAAAAATATTTTACGTAGTCCTTCCCCTAAAGGTTAAAGGTTTAAGGGATGGGGTGGGGCTGACAGAACGGTATCCCTAAATTGACAATTTCAGAAGGTTGAATATTAGACCACAAGGGTTGAGCCAAATATGGTAAAATGACCACAGCTTAAATGGACAGTCAGGCGGGTTTTACAACATTGACTCAAATAGGAGAGAAAAATTTGCTGATCATGAAAATATATATGACTATGGGTTGGAAAATTACCGTTTTCGAGAAAATACGCTTCAAAGTCTTCAAAAACGGGTCTCCGTCTACAGATTTGTAGACGGAGACCTGCGTGTCCGGCTTTTACAAGGCATGCTAATGAGCCGAATTTCATTCTAATTGGATAAGATAGCTTTTGAAAAGAGGAGGGTGCGAGACAATTTTTTATTCGCATAATTTCCGACCGTATCCGATCGAAAATGAAATGAAAGGCCCCTTACTGTCCCTTTGAGAGCAATGTGGATTCATGGCAGTGGAGACGTGTTGAGTCCACAACATTGGCAAACAAAACGTGACCCACAGCTGATGAAAAGGTGCCCTAAAGTTTATCGAAATGTGGGCCATAGCTGACCATAGCAGAGCCTTAGCTGGCCACAGTTTGGGCCACAGCTGACCACATCATGTGGGGATTTCTTGTGAAATCGGTTTTTATTACTAAAAATTGTAAAAGATCCCCTACTCACATGTGAGACGGTTAGCTTTACAAAAAAAGCAACAAAAAATTAGCATAGGGGTGTCGAGCCCGTGACCTTTTTCTCATGAAGCGAGGAATATACCAATACGCCGCCAAGTCATGTTTGCATTTACCAATTGCGGGCTTTTAAGGCCGCATAAGGCTTTTGGTCGGCGATGCCACAGACAAAATCGATCATTACACGAAAACTAACGTCATTAAGCAAAAACGAACTTCACAGGCTTAATCAGCGTTGAATTCTCTATCGAGGCCTCATCGGGATTGGCTGGGGGGACCCTGGGGAACATTCCTTAGTTAGGAAAAACTTCCGAGGCACAGCTCACCATACCTTGAGCAAGAAGACCTGTCGAACCACAGCTGGTGAAAATAGGGCCGCAACTGGCCACAGCAATAAGAAAAAATCCTGCGGCCACAGCTGATGAAACAGCGGGTCAAAACTAACATAGGGCAATATCTGATCTGGGGGCCACTGTTTGTAAAAATGTGGGGCCACAGATGACCACAGCGGCTGAGCCACATCAGGGTCCTCAGCGTTGACAGGCAAGCCTTCTAAGCTACATTGGTGAAAAAGTGGCTCAGAGCTACCAGCCGCAATGTGGGTCGCCACAATTTGCCACAGGGGTGGCAAGCAGATCTGGCGAGCCACAGCTCGTGCAAAAGTTGGTCACAAATGGCGAAAAGTGGGGTTGCTTGTCAAACGGTAGGACCACAGGTTGTGAAACTTTGGGGCCACAGCTGGCCCCAGTGGATCACAGCACAGCAAGAAGGCCTGGGAGCCACAGCATTGACAGGCAGACCTCCCGAGCCGCAGTCGTAGGTTGGTCACAGATAGCCACAGCGGGTGAGCCACAACAGGAAGACCTGTAGGCCACAGCTGGTAAAAATTGGAGCTACAGCTGGCCACAGCAGAAAAAAACACCTTTTTACACCACAGCTAGCCACAGCCCAACGAATCTTTCCGCATTATCACAACTGCTACTTTTCAGAAATGTCTTCGTTTCCCCGTCCGAGTCTGTCTCTCCGCTCCCGTCTCCCTCCCAGCCCTCCTGCTTCACTCCTGCTCCCAACCGGCTCACCGTGACTTTTTCGCCTTCGTCTCTCCGTTCCATCGCTCTCTAGCTCTTCGCCTCATTATATTCCATTTTTCTATCAGATCCCGTTTTCACCTATTCACTGACATGGAACTGAAGATGGGTCTTAAACTTTTCAAAGTAAGCTTTAATCTAGTTTCACTAAATGTTTTTTTCAGGAAATCACAGCAGAGGAAGACAAAATAGTGGAAACTATTTTCCTAAGAATTGTAGCTACCATATACCAGCCTCAACTTCAAAATGTGGTAGAAGTGGAGACTGCTGAGGCACTTTTTCGGTGGATTTTTGGAGTGAGGCGTGCTTAATTTTTTAAAGAATTGTTTATTTTAAAGGGGCTGAATAAGGCAGATGACGTCACTATGAAGTCGATTCTTGGAGATCGTCAGGATGAGGAGAGACTTATAAAGAGACTTACGAAAGTGGACGAAATTGTGCTTTGTGGCATAAATCAGACAAGAGCTCATGAGAAGATGAGGAGGAGGCAGAAGAAGGTACTCACTCACTCACTCACACTCACTCACTCACTCACTTTCTTAGTCTGTCTCTGTCTCTCTCACTCTATTGCTCAATTCCTATGATTTCAGCGATTGGAAGAGTTGAAAATTCTTATTGGAAAAGTTAATGCCGCCGAAATTCATATTAAGTCTCCATTTGTAACAAAACCTTCTGAACAATTGTAATTTTATTTATTAATTTACATTTCCCCCGATTTTAGCCCAATTTTAAACCGCGATGATGGATTTAGCTGGAGAAATGTAATTATAGACGAGATAAATGACGAGATTCAGGATGAAAAGAGGTTTTAAAAAGTAATTATGAGGGAACAATAATTTTCAGACTGGAATATCTCCATTCTCTGCTTTTTAATAAAGAAATAGGAGTGGTTGAAGCGAAATATTTTAAACGTCCGGAGAGGGTTGTGGCACTTCTTCGAACAATGGTGGCTGCTACGAACCGAGTGGCACTAGAAGAGGTAGAACAAGAGAGAGAGAGAGAGAGAGAGAGAGAGAGAGAGAGAGAGAGAGAGAGAGAGAGAGAGAGAGAGAGAGAGAGAGAGAGAGAGAGACAATCTTTCAGGTCGTAGTATCTGGTCTTCTCCAACCAACTGCCTCAACTGCTGTTAAGCGAGTAACTTTAAAGGACTGCCAACTAACAGAAGCTTCAATTGAAAATGAGGAATTGAAGGTCAAATTCTACTAGATTTTAAACAAATTAACAGATTTTCAGGAACAGTGCGGAAACGAAGGACAAAAAATAAATATCACATTAGAGGCGAAGGTTAAAGTAGGCAATCCTAATCCTTCCAGAATGGAAAAGGTGGGAAAGTATCAAAACTTGAATCTTGTTCTTCATTTTTCAATTTATTTCACACCCCGCCGCAACCATTGCGGCGACGGCACCGTCCGTAATCGTGCTCCAATGCCAATGGAATACAATGGAAACTGGCGGACACAAACCTGAGAATACTGCTGTATTTCTTAACAATCTGAGTTCATAGATCGATAGAGCACCTCCGATTCTCTTGGAATGAGTTTTTTCACGGTACAACAGTGATTACAAACCGAAAGGCACTGTTTTGCTTGTTTTTCTCATAAACCAACTGGACAACTATTGGTGCCAAAACTCATTCCAAAAGAAGCATGTGTGTGCTACTATTTCATGATTAGAACGTCAAAATTGATGTCGAATTTTCTCTTCATTCGCTGAGAAAACGTGTCCGCCAATTTCAGCTCGACGTTTAGCAGGCCGCCCGTTGTTTAGTGATTCAGTACGGTAAGACAGCTGCTCCTGATTAAGCTTATCTAGCGATGACTACAATTGAAAATATACATAATTTAGCGTATTGGACCACATTCTCTCGTTTAAATCTTTAAAATGAAAAATTACATGTTAAAATGAATTTTAAAAGCCCGTTTTCTTTCGCTTGCTTGAACCTCAGGGTTTTCGTGGCGGGACCCAGCTTCAATGAAACGGCGCATTTCCGAAATACGATCGCCGCAAATGTGAGAATTCTGGGGTGTTTTTCGTAGATTTCTTTTTAAAAGTTGATGCAAAACACTTTTATCATTTGGCCTGAGTTTTTTGCCGACCCAAAAATGTCTACAGTCAAAGAAAATACGGTTTTTTGTGATTTTCGTTATTTTCCGGTCGCTGAATTTTAGAGAAAAAACTCAGACCACATAAGGCGTTAATGAGCTGAAAGTTGACAGAAAGAATGGTTGTTGAAAACGGCTAGAACTACCAGGTTTGCGGCGGACAGTTTGTGTTTTTAAACCACCTGTCTGTCGCGAATTCGACATTTTCCGGCCGGTTTCTCTATTTAATTAAGTTGAATGAATGTTTTTCTAAATATTTAAACAACGAAACAACAAATTCGATGTTAAAACGATTAAAAATAAGCATTTTTAATTCTCAAATCTTAAATCAAATAGTTCGTTTCGGGACCCCATCAGACGCTTTCCGCCCTTTAATGTGCCGACCTCGGCGAGCTGTGATTTATTTACAAAAACCGCGATTTTGTTCGAAGAAAAACATTTTCTATCTCACGGTGCATTGCGTATTGGGATAAAAATAGCGTTCTCGAAGCGGAGACGCAGAGAAATGACGTTTGTTGAAAAATGTAGTTTGTAGCGAAATTTGAATATGAAATTTGTCGTAACCGTATTTAACTTTTACGGTAAGCATGCCATGAGCTTGGAACTACCGTAATCGAAGCGTTATATACCGTAAAGCCTTAAAAGTTGCCGTAATTTAAAAAAAAAACATTTGTTTTAGACCCTACATCTCCTCGACAGCCATGGAAATTCCCTTTGTCCGGTGGCGGTTCGATCATCCATCCCGATGTCTCATTGGATTCTCCGTGGAGCACATTTCCACACCTTTTAACCAATCAATACAATCAATATTAGCTAACCAATCGATAAAACCAATGCCAACAATACAAATAAAGCATTTATGAACATCCCGGATAAATAAACCACATACAGGTTGAGATTAGAGGTAGAGCACCAGGGGGTAATAGATCCTCCCATCGGTTGCTTAATCGCGCTCCGTGGCGCATTCGTTGACAGCCTCCAGGAGACGACCGGCCTCCTTCAATTGAGACAACTCCGTGTAGCCGCCGATGAACTTGCCGCAGATGAATATCTAAATTCAAATAAGTTAGTTTTAAATGTTTAAAAAACCTGAGGAACGGAGGTCTGCCTTGTGGTGTAGACGAGGCCGTTGATGATGGCAGTGGCTTCGGCCGGATTCTGCCGCTTCAGGGCGTCAAGGTTGATCTCCTGAAGAAGAATGGTAAAAAATGGCTTGAAACCGGATTCCCTATAGAAAAATAGGAACTTCTTGCGAGGAATGTGGAAAACTACAGTAATACGTTGCCAACATGATTGTCAAAAAAAATTTCACAAACCAGTCCGCAAGGGAATTTCAACAGTTCAAGCAACATAACTGTTCAACTGTAGTTCAGCGTGCCAAAGTTTCGCTGTTTAATGACATACCATACTCAGGAAATGTAGCAGCCAAATGGGACGAAACCGTTTTGGCGAGCAGTATATGATTTCGACGGCACGGAAAACGTGTAGAGGGGCCGACAGGACTTTCAAAATATCTCAGCCCGGGCCGGCCCTTAACAAAACTCCTAACTTTCCTTGGCCCGTCCCGAAAAAAAATTGTGCGACACGCCCCTAAAAGTTTGCCATGGTTGGGTGCATGTATTCACGTTCGAGCAATGCAAAGAATGAAATTTCGGCCAAATACAATCCATATTAATAAATGGCAAATGTCCGTGTCTGTCTGTGAGTGTGTGACCCCCATAGCGATCTCAGCTCCCTGTAAACCAAAACCAATCCAATTCATCTTTCAATATATTACTACCATAGACAAGAGTAGCTCAGAGCCCAAAAATCGTGTTAGGGTCTCGCAGCGAAAGCATGCCAGAATTTTGCTAAAAATTAAGGCATTTTCAAATGATCTAAAAATTGTATCAATCGATAGAGCGTGCAAAGGCAAAACAAAGCAATTATTGTATGATGGAAAATTTATGCCTTATTTCAATGTAAAAATCAAAAGATTTTGCCATGTTTGGCTGGTAGTAGATATTTCGGTTCATTTTGCCCAAAAAAAAAAGAGAAAATGTCAAACTTTTCTGAATCAGGAGAATGAACTATACATGTTTATCGTAACTGATGAAAGAACAGTGTGAAAAAATCGGTCCCAGTTGGTCCCCTTTTCAGGTCTTAAAAGACAGTCTCTGAGAGATTCAAAATATTCTTGCTTACAAAACTTTTAGGGTTTAGTTAAACCCGATATCGTGTTTTGGTAGACTTTTTCCAAATAGAAAATCTTTCCAGCCGCGAGCTTGCCAATTGATGTGATTTCACATACTGGTCAGTTTTAACTTTTTTCAAACACGATACACGTGTTATGAGGGAAACCATAATGTTTAACGGCATTTCCACGTGATAACTCCGAACAGTTCAAAAGGCGGAACGGGCATTTCGCACAGTGCCAATCCCACGAGTATGCCGATTTCACACAGTTGCGGAAAAAAAATTTGCCAACCCGCTTTGTCGAGCTGAAAAATTTTGCCAAGATCATTTTCGCGGCGAGAGCCCTTCCCTTTCTCTCGCATGCAGCATTTCAATGAAATTGGCAACTTGCGACCCCCCATTTAACTCGTACATATGTCAAGTTGAGAAATATCGGCTTTGCTAGCTTAAAATTGGATTTCATGACTAAAACACAAGGTTTTCTCAAGTTTGAGGTAGATACATTACCCCCTGAGTCTATTACTGTAGCATGAACCAAAAAAGTCGATCGATTGGATTAGTCACATAGAGAGGGAGAGGGAGAGGGAGAGAGGGAGAGAGAGGGAGGAACTCACAAGAGCCTTCAGCTTGGAATCGGAAAGGACGCGCCTCGCCTTGTCGCAGAACCCGCACCCTCCCCGGGAGTACATGACGATGGGCGCGGAGGCCACCTCCTTCTTCACAGCCTCCACGTTCACCTTCGAGTCCACGGCGCCCATCCTACTGTAATTTTGGAGATTAATGTATAGACAATAATATGATATAGGGATGATGTCACTAGGGATTACTGTATAAAAAATGGGTCAGTGATATTTCATTTCCCGTCCGTTCAACAACAAAAAGAGATCTCAACAGAACATTAAACGTGGAATTTTCCGGTTTCGGGAGAGAATCGCAGGGGCAGGCAGCCTTCGGCCGCTTCGTAGTTCTCCAGATTGCGGGGGAGGCCGCCGTTGATCTCCGGGTGCAGGTCGCAGAGCACGTCGAAACGACAGGCCAGCGAGAGAACCTGGTGGGCCAGAAGCGATTTGGCCTCCTTGGCGCGATGCTCACCCGAGTGCTCGTTCACAAACGTCTCCAGAAGCTGAAAAAATACGATAAAAGTCATCGTAAGGCTATAATCTCTAACACAAACTCTATTCTATCTTAAGGCGCGATTTCTCTAGTGGTGGAACAGCCGCGTGACATGATGTCTTGGGTTTGCTCAAACTCGGTCAAAAACGTTTGTTTTGTCGGAAAACACTATTTTAAAGAGTTTGGAGCATTTTCTTTTTTGGTCTCGGGTTGCGGTAGGTTTACACCCTAGGTTACTGTAATTTTGCGCAAAATGATTCAAATAAGCCAAAAATGCCAAAAATTCAGTCTGAGATGCCAAAAATCGTGAATTATCGAGGTTTTTGAAGTTTTCGGCATAAAGGAGAAATTCGTATTTTAAAAGCTAATTTTGTACCAAAATTTTATGCAGAATTTGGTCATTACAGTGGCATTTTGGTCATTTTTACATGAATTAAACGTTGTTTGGCTCATTTGAATAATTTTGCGCAAAGTTAACCTAGGGTGACCTACCGTAACCCGGGCCAAAAAACGAAAATGCTCCAAACGTTTTAAAATAGTGTTTTCCGACAAAACAAACGTTTCTGACTGAGTTTGAGCCTCCAAGACATCATATCGCATGGTCTTCCAAACCGTTCGACTTGTACATAAATTCTGTCTTAAGATGACTTACCTTAACAAAGTCATCATTTTGGGAGGTGAATTCGGTGTCTCCTTTGAAAACGCGAAGACTGAAGAGACAAGCCTCGCGAGGGTAACCGGCCGGGATGAAGACGACGGACTTGAGCCTGAAAATGATTTGGTTTTCTCAATCGCAAAAAGTGGAACAGACTTGGAATCGGTGGGCTGGTGACGGAAGGAGACCTTGAAGAAGAATCCGAGACCATTCGTCTCATTGACGGAGGAGAGAGCAGCCTGAAATATAGGGTATTGGAAAGGTTTTAATGTCGAAATTTCGTTGACAGCCGACTGGTAAGAATTACGGAAACCCGAGCTGCAAAGGAATTATTTCAAAAACTGTGTGGCTGATTTAGACACAAAAATTAAGAGCGAATGAAATAAATAATTCAAAACGTACCAGATACTCTTCTTCCGATATATGCTCGAATCCTATCAACTCCGTGGTAATCTTGGCCGGGTAGGAGTCATTTTGGAAGGAAGACAGGCGCAGGGATTCTGAAATTTAACATATACCTTTGTTTTGAGCAAAGTTTAAAGAATGTTGGCTGGCCCGGTGATTATTAGAAGTTCAAAAATGACCCCGTCCATGGCAGCGGGCCAGCGTTTCAAATTTTCTTCACCTGAAACGTGGAATACATACCACAACCATGGCAAGACAATATTGGTGACCAGCCCAGTCTCGATCCGCATGAAATTTTGTGGGGCGGGCTGGGCCGATTCTAAACGAAAAACATGGGGATTTGTGTTAAGAATTACCGCTGCCATGGTTTGGGTACAGCCGACCTATGAAAATGTCTCACGTAAAAAAAAAAAATCACAAAAACCCAAGGTTTCTTTTGCATCCCCACCCTTTTAATCAAACTTTGAACATACACAGTTAGGTCCACGGCTGAACCGGGCTCACAAAAATTCCGTCCTGGGCCGGGCCGTAAATTCCACTAAACTCACCAAGAAGTTTAATATGCTCGGCCAGCTCCGCCCTCACAGCCACTCTTTCCCTAACCATCTTGATGCACTTCTGAAGCCTATCCGCCAACTGCACTCCTCCCTCCTCAGAGTCTCCACTGCCCGTCATCGCCTGCACAAAGTGATACGGTCTACCGTACTCGGCAAAGCTGTCTACAGTAAGCCTAAAAACCCAAAATAACCAAAAATTAATTAAAATCCTTACTTGCAATGCTGCAGCTTGGCATTTCCCACTTGGTCGGGGCAGGAGTTACCGTAATCCTTCGGGTAGAGTTCGTCGAACAGATTCTCCTCGTCGCAGATGAGCCTTTAAATTAATCATTAATTAGGGGGTAATTAGGCCAATTACTCTTCAGAAGGCAGGGTTCCTCGCAGAATTCTGTATCTGAGCACGGTGGTCCGAATGGCAGGGAAGTGGTGGAAACGGAGGCCAACTTGGACGTCATCTGAAGATTTGAATATGAAGGAATGCTGATTTGGGTACCTTCGCAATCCACATCGAGGGTAACGTAGACGGGGTGGGGGTCGATGAGGTTCTCCTTGACGCAGCGAAGACGGGAGGACACGGTGCGTTTGCGGCGAGGCGCGGGGGAGAGACAGTCCGTCTCCATAGCATCGTCAGGAGGGTCATCGCCGACAGTGCCTGAAAGTGGAGTTTGTGGTTTTAAATGGGCGATTTGGTACCGAAACCTAGGAGGCGGGAAAATCAGCGAATCCGCTAAAGAGGCGGGCGACACATGCAAGGGACTCGGCTAAAGGCGCGAATAAAGAGCGACGCGGCTAAAGGAGCGGGTATATAACAACTTGGTTACGAAGCGGAGCGCACGAGCGACTCGGCTAAAGGGTGTAGCACAGAAGCGACGAGCGATAGTAGTTAGAAGCGACTAAATTTGCGTACAGGGGGCAGAAATAGAAGCGGCACGGCTAAAGAGCATACATAGGCATACCTCGTGGCTTGGGCAGCTGCGAGACCCCCCTTTAAAAAAGACCTAGCGATACCTCCCTCGTATATAAAATTCTTCTAGGCGAGCCCCCCACGCCGTCCAAGTCGGGATGGCGCCCATGTATGCTAAATAAACAGTGGACAGGAAGAACTCAGCTAAAGGGGCAGAGCTCCAAGCGACTCGGCTAAAGGGATAGGGCATACATATGGGTAATACAAGTAGCGCGGCTAAAAAAAGAGGGGGTTAGAAGTGACTCGGCTAAAGAGCGGAAAATACAAGCGACGCGGTTAAAGAATGGGGATACAAGGGATGCGGCTGAAGGGCAGAGCTCCGAGCGACTCGGCTAAAGGGGCGGAGCTCCGAGCGTCTGGGTAAAAGAAATGGGGTATAGGAGCGACTCGGCTAAACCATGCATTGTCTTCCGCCACAAGCACCCGTCGCAATTCTATGTTGTCAGCAATTTTTGCTAAAGCCATCGGCTCAGGAAAAGGCGCGGGATCATGGCTGGACAATGAGTCATAGGTGGACGTACCATGTGAACGACTTACCCATCGACCCCCAAAGCGCTTCCGTCCAGCCATGCAAAGAGCGTTGGGGGGGCTGAACAAGTACCCCCACGCCTCGGAGGTAACGTAAGCCCC
Organism: Oscheius myriophilus; assembly: GCA_964057215.1. Lineage (NCBI taxonomy): Eukaryota > Metazoa > Nematoda > Chromadorea > Rhabditida > Rhabditidae > Oscheius > Oscheius myriophilus. Next base: position 25,503,665 of record OZ059904.1, on the reverse strand, counting down.
TTTTACGTTTTTGCTGCCATTTTTAACCATGTGCTGAATTACGTACAACAAGTACCTCACATTCAGCTTTGGATAGGAATTACTCGAATAATGGGGCAGAGCGTGCCGAACTTCATCTGTTGTAATCTGTCTTTTTAAACCAACCTTCATCATCGCTATCGACCTCAATCGGTTCCTCCTTCTTAGCCGACCACTTCTGCGCCTCCTCCACATCTCCAACTATGCAGACGTGAACTCCAGTGTCTGAAAGGATCGAAATTAGCCTTCGTTGAACATTCTACTGTTTACCCTGTATTATGTCTTTGTAGGCTTCGGCTTGCACATAGAGGACGCAGAGATCGTGAGGGAGAACGCCCAGAAGAGCCCTCTGCTCGGAAGAGGTGGAGGCCGAAGGCTGCACGCCGAGGAGATCCTGCACGGGGCGAGCCGCCTGGAAACGTAAATTGATCCAGAGGCCCAAAAATCAATAAATTGTCCCAAATTCGATTTTACATTAAAAATCCAGACAGTTTCCCTTACCTTAATGAGAGCCGCAATTTTCGGCTTAAGCGTGCGCAGTCTCTGCTCCTTGCCCTCGATGTCACTGAGCAGCACTCCGCGTCGGTTCTCCTGGTCATTCAGCGCCGACATCAACCTGAATCCACAGCTGAAGTTATGGCTACAGTACCCTCCCACTGTTTTCTCTGCTCCAATTCCCACGTGAGCCTAGCCAGGTGCCTCAGGTGCTCATTGTCCTTGGTCTCCTCCACTTTGCTAATCGTTTCGGGAGCCTGGGAGTAGAATTCCTCCTCTGGCACCATGTCCAAATCGTCGTCTCCCGCACTGAAAAACCTCATTTTTAAGCAATTTTCGATATAAAACGGGTAAAATGTCGGGCCAGCCCGAGAAAAAAAAGCGGTTGCATTCATAAAAAGGCTTACTTAAACTGAAGACAGCGCTTCACCTCCTTCTGCAGATGTTCGATTTCGCTGTTGGCGTTCTGGAGCTCCAAGTACTTGGCCTCGACCTGGAAAATTTAGTTTTAGAGATTAGAGAGAGAGAGAGAGAGAGATAGAGAGAGAGAGAGAGAGAGAGAGATAGAGATGACGAGGAAAGAGGCCTACCTGTTCCAACTGGACGTTGTTTTCCTTTTTCAGCTGCGCCGTGGCGTACTGAGTCAGCCGAGAGAGCCTCTTCATCGTGGCGACCTGCACCAGAACTGAAGACGGCAGAGGCTGAAAAAGAAACGTAAACTCACAATAGAGAGAGAAAGAGTAGTTTGTAGTTTGATTAGGGTTCATACATGATCCGCCCACCGCCCCATTCCTTTAACTAAACATCCCAAAACTGGAGCTTGGCAATATATTATGCAAGCGTTACTCTGAAGTAAAGGGATCCCTCATTTAGAGGTAAATTAATCCTTTTTCTCAAAGACTGTCTGGGGATATCCCGCAAGGAGCATTTTCAAAATTAGTAGAATCTTGCAAACAAACAGAACTTTAAAAAAAAATAGCAGAAAAAATATTTTAACACTTAAAAAAAGATTTTCAAAAAATACTCGGCGTCCGCGCCGGTCCGGAATTACACGATGTGAAAAAATCAGAAGCCAAAGCCCCGCTGCGCGGGTCTTCGCCTTCTGGGTTCGGCGGCCTTCGGCCGCCTCAATCATTGAGGCGGGTGTGATCGCGGCCTGCGGCCGCTTAGGTACAGCCTCATATAGGCGGCCTGCGGCTGCTCATGTAAGCGGCCTACGGCCGCTCAGGTACGTAGCCATCGGCTGCTTTGTTTTAATCCATTTCAATGAAATGTTCCCCATGGTCGTGTTGGGGGAAATGAAGGGGTGTACCTCTCCGCATAAAACGTTGCGCTGCTAACGGACAGAATGACAACCCTCTAATGTTATAAAGGATTGCTAAAAGCTTTAATAAAAAAAAATACTAACATCAAAAGCTTAAACAAAAAATTGCGAAAGGCTTTAATTTTAAAATGTCCAGCCCTTTAAACTGAAGCTTTTATGACTTTGGCGGCGCGTTGAAGGTTTAAATGATTAAAGGACTAATTCCCACAGTAAACCTCAGTTCCTACCCTATACCAGGCATGACTTTTTGTCTTTAAATACAACAAAACCCCACCTCCGTACTCTCTCCCACAGCAATCGGTTCCAGAAGGCGTCTGAGCTGTCCACTCAGCTCCATGAACTGCTTCTTCAGTTCCTCGTGCCCCATTCTCTTGGCCACCGTATCCTCCACATCGTAGAATTCCTATAAAATCCCAAATTAAAGGACTAACTCCTACCGTATACCTTCATTCTCTCCACCTTTTTGGCCTCCTTCTCAGGGTCCACTTTCTGCACCACAACCTTCCTCGGCGCTATTGACATAGCTAGGCCTGGATTAAATTTATACAAATTCAAAATAATAACAAAAATATATGCACAAAACTGGGAAAATAACTAAAAAAATTTAAAATAAGCCTTTATTTGTCAGTATTTATATCATCAAGGCGCGTATTATGAGCAAATGGGTAAGGCAACCTTTGGCAAAATGGGTAAGGCACCAAAAATGGGTAAACTGAATTAGTAGGGTAAGTTCAGGGGCTTATGTACATTAAAATGGCTAAAAGACTAGCATTGTATCCCAAAATGGTTGAAAAATGGGTTGCGTGGAAGTGAAAAGCCAGCCGTCGTCGACGCTTCAATCAGAGGCCGTCAAGCATCTCGCTGCGTTGTCGTGGAGTGCCACGGGCGCTCTGAAATGGAACATATAACATATTTATAGGCGAAAAAGAAATCAACACGGGTTAAAAACAGGACGCGGTGGATTGCTCAATTATGTAAACACGCGGTGCAAAAACTACATCGGGCGATTTGGCTGCCTACCTTGTCTGAGTATCATACATAGCACTTCAGTATTTAGGAATAACATCAAAACATTTGCACGTTGTCATTAGCAACAACAATAAAAATTACGTTTCTCTTAGAATCGTGAGCATGAGAATAAAATATACACCAACTGCGCGTTTTTGACGTGTTCAAACTTGAATTTGATGGAAAATTGTTGTCAGGAGAGCGCGCGGCCTGTCCGGGGGTCGCGGGCTGTTGGTTGAAAATAATTTTTGTGAGTTTGAAAAAAATCAAACAACGCGCAATCAGTTTATCTTTCATGATCTTATTTCAGAACCAAAAGAAAGTTGGGTTTGAACAAAGTTAGACCCGAAAAGAATGTTTTCACGGGCCGGCGGGTCGCGTAAAACGTCGGGACCCTGAGTCAGGAGAGGGGTTTTCGGGGGGGCCCGCAGGGGGGCAAAAATTGTGTCCTCGAAAACGCGTAAAAACGGGGGGTTCCGCCGGCCCACCGGACCCGCCAAAAAATCCGGGGGGCTCCGCCCGGACCCAGCCGCACCCACCAATTTAGGGTATGTAACCACCCTTAAATTTGCGACCGTTAAGGAAGTTGTAACGAAGTAAAGAAAAATCAGTCCCTAACTACCCTTAACAATCGTAAATTCGTAGTGCGCTTGACCTTTAACTTGGAGAAACACGGATGAAAACACTTGGTTTCGGTATCTTCCCAACACAATTTAGGCTATTTTCAAACAGTAAATCATGCAACACAGCAATCAAACACACAGTGAAACACGCCCTTACCACCATAGCTCGAGATAGAAAGACTCCAACGAGCTGGCGCTTTTAGACTGAAAGGATAGAGGAGAGGCTCAATCACATGGAAAATTTCTCACGCATCGGGGGAAAAGTCCCTCCCATGAACCTAAACCCACCATTCGAAGTGTGGTCATTTTGTCGAAGCCGTTCTGCACATTGCGGCTGTGTTCTCGGTCGTTCTCCGTCTGTCTGTCGTCCCTCTTCATACTCTCGATTTCCGATCGGAACTCGCTCAATCGCTCCTTGAACATTCGGGAACGCTCGGCGAAGGTCAGCCTAAAAGATTCGGTGAAAGGAGTACGGTAGTTTATGAAAACCTGGACTTTTCCACGTCGTTTCGCATCCTCTGCAACTCCATCATTTCGTTGACAACGGGGTCGGGCGGAGGAGCACCCATCATCTAAAAAAAAGAGGGTTTTTTTTTTAAAAAAAGGAACAATAGGTAAAGTTTTAAGACAGCTTCTGTGTGATTATCATAAATGGCCCATACAATACATTTTCAATATTTTATTACAAAAGGAGGGCGGTCATAATGACATCATTTTCGGTTCTATTGACACCCAACTGGCAAAAAATACAGTAGACAATCCCGGGGTTCTCAAATGACGGGCCGGCCCGCCGGGCCGAGGGATTTTTTGGGACGGCCCAGCCCGGTTGGCCCGGGTATGAAAAATTAAATTTTAATTTTTGTATAAATGGGTACAATAATTTTTTAAACTGTTTTAAATTACTTAATAATGTTTGTTACTAACATTTAAGTCAATATTAGTTGTACAAAAGGGACCAATCGGGCCGACTAGGGCCGGCCCGGCCCGTGAGAACCCCCGGACAATCCACAAAGTATGGAAATTATCAAGGGGTGCGCACTGGACATATCGCAAACCTTTGAGTAATTATTGAATTTTTTCGCATTTTTTTACTGTAACTTGGCTTAAAATTGACCAAAATTCAAAGTCAAAAAGGTAAATAATAGCCTTTTTATTACGCTGACAAACAAAAACTTTCAAAAGGATATTTGGCACAATTTTGTTTATAAATTTACAGTTTTGTTAGTTACTGGTTTATTGGCGTAAAGATAATGCAACCATTTGCTTTTTCGACTTTGACAATGGGTCAGCCGGGTTACAGTAAACCATGGTCTTCTACAGTAACCCAAAAAAACGATATGGGCCCAACAAATTCGCAATGTCAGATTTGGTACAAATAATATATGTAGACAGCCATGGCAATAGATCTGCCCAATATTTATGCCAAAATGTTTTTTTTTAAATGGTGGGCCGGCCGGATTATTTCGGCCTTCACTAAACTATTTCGGCATTTCCCTGTCCCAAATTTTGCCTTGGTTGCTTGTGGGCCAAGACGTCCGCCACGGCAATTCCCAAACTAACCTGATTTGGCGCGGCTCCAAACGAATTTGAATAAGGACGGCCGGAGTAGGGGTTGGCGGAGTAGGGACGCATGTCCGATTCACCGGAAGTGGCCAGTTGGTGATGGGAGACGGCGCCGTGGAGGGGAACGGTCCAGCCCTGGAAAGAGAGGCGTTAGAGAGAGAGAGAGAGAGAGAGAGAGAGAGAGAGAGAGAGAGAGAGAGAGAGACTCACCGGAGGCTCCACAATCATGGCCTGACTGGCGTACAACTGCCGCCTGCCCTCTCCATTCAAATCCGCCAGTGACATGGATATCCTTTGTGCGTAGAGTTCAGCCTCCCTCGCTTTTCGCTCCATCCGAATCAGAGCCTCTTCCGACTAAATTTTCTTAAAATTCCAACCAATAAAGAAGAAATCCAACCTTCATGTGGTTCATTCTCAGCCGATGCACCTCGGCTTCAGCCTCACTGGCCTTCTTCGCCAGGGAAAGGGTCTCCTGTTCGCTGGATCGCGCCTTCTCTGCGAATAACTCGGCAGTTTCTTCGGTTTTACGGGCGGCGTCCTGAAACGACAATTTTTTTTTTTTAAATTACATCGATAAATAATAAGTAAAGAAACGGGTGAACTGGAGGGATAGGAAACCGCTCAAATGTACCAGTCCTTCAATCTGCTATGTAGTGCTGATCGGCGAATTGAGAAAATTTATTGTCCCCAGGCGGGCGGGCATTACTGGAATCAAAATTACCCCGTGTTGGTGGTTTACTGCCATGGTTGGACAGAGAGCGTTTAAAGACTCGATCCGTAACCCCCTGACAGGCTTACTGAGGTTCTCATTGAGGCACCTACAAAGAAACCCGGCTGAAGGAAACTACCGTGTCTTTTATTGCTACCCGTCTGTTAGGAAGACTGAATGGCACGTAACTGGCGAGGTTTACTGTATCCTAAATGATAGTCGGTTGGTGCTATTTACTGTATCCCTTATTGACACCCGCGGCGTTTGGGAGAGACCATACTGTGAAGGTGTACTGTATCTTTAACTGGTCGGCGGGAACACCCGTATTTCTTATTGACACCCCCGGCGTTTTGGCGAACCATTTATCGATAACAAACCGGCAGGCTTACTGCATACTTATTGGCACCCAGTTTGTGGGTAATACCATAACCCTTATGACACCCGGCGTATGGGGGGGGGGCTTGTAGACCATACTGTGCAAACCTCTGCGAGCCGCGGTGGTGGGGTGTCGCAATTTAAATAGTTTTTCTCTCTAACAGATGAGGCGGTCGCAAAATATACTGCAATGGCACATTGACAAGCTGTGTTACAGACACCCGGCTGGCATCCGTACTTTATACTTATTTACACCCTACTGTGAAGGTGTACTGTATCTTTAATGACAACTGGTTTGTGAGAATATCCGTATTCCTTATTGACACCCAACTGATTGGGGAATATCCCTTAGCGGCACCCGACTGGCAGGCTTACTGTACTCGTATTACTGTATCCTTAATGATATCATGTCAGTGGGAATTACTGCATCCTTATTGACAACCGGCAGGCAGGCTTACCGTATTCTAAATTGACACACGGTTGGTGCAAATTACCGTATTTCTTGTTGACACCAAGCTAAACCAACCTTAGCCTGTTGCAGCTGTTCCGTCATGACTTCCATTTCCTGCCTCAGCTGTCCCAATTCCGCCTCTGCAGCCATTCTCTCCTGTCGTTCTGTGGCCAACCGTGTGGCTTCCTGCTGCCTCCTCTGCCGCTCCTCCTTTGCCTGCGCCTTCATCTGCTGAACCTGAAACCCCAAGTTTATTTAAAAAATAATTATTTTTTAACCTCCAACGTGTCCGGTTTCCGTCGCCTCAGGTAGAGATTATTCGTCCCGATACACAAATCCAGTATCGAGGGGTTGATCGACGAGTCTTGGGCCTTGAAATTGATCGAAGAGTTGTCCATCGTCTTCATATGGAACTGGAAAAAATCAATCAATTTACAAAATTATAGAAAACCACCTTTTTCCTTCGAAAACTGATGTTTTTGATCTCGCTCCATGAGAAAAAGGGCCGCGGGGTGATGCGATTGCTGCCTTTGTAGATTCCAAGACCTTGGGCGGAAATTCCGAGGTGGAGATCCGTCTCTCGTTTATTCTGAAAAGAAAATATTATAAATACAGTAAAATGGGCGGAGCCAATATGTCGATTACTGTCAAAAAGGTGAGTGTGTCTCCATAAGAGGCCAAGCAAACAAAAGGCGGTGGTATTATTCACGTGGGCGTGGTCAAAAATGGCGTTGTAAGTGGGCGTGGCCAAAAGAGGTGGTGTCAAGCGGGCGTGGTCAAATCGGGTGCATTCAACAAGTCAGCGTGGCCAAATTGCGTAGCAAGGTATGTAAGAGAAAAAAAACATTTAAAAAATGGGCGTGTCCAAAAGAGGCCGAAAAGCGGGCGTGGCTAAAAGAGGCCGAGCCAAGTGGGCGTGTCAGTGAGTAAAACTCGCAAAACTCTAAATTCGTCCCCGAAAACTCACACAAATCGGGTAGAAAAGCACTCCGTACATCTCCAAATCCTGCGCCACTCGGAGGTACTCCATTTCAGCTTCCTCCCTGAGAAAATCGGGCTTAAAAGGTCCCATAGGGAAAACATACTTCGACTGCCCGTGAATATTCATCCACCACCGCTTGATTCGCTCCCTCCACATGTCGTCGCTCATGTCGTACTGGTCGATCACGCTCTTTGGCAAAAGACGCTCCAGTTCCAGAGCCGACACGTCATCGGGACAGTCGCCGTACTAAAAAAACATTATTAAGAGGCGAGAGGTAGAATTGAGTTTGCAGTTTGCGAAAAAAAAATTGGAACAGCCCGGTCGGCCCGGGTATGAAAAATAAAATTTTAAATTTTATATAAATCGGTACAATAATTTTTCAACAGCTTTAAATAACTTAATAATGTTTGTTACTAACATCTAAGGGGTTAGGGGTTGGTGGTCTAGCGGTCTAAGGCGCGGCTACCACTCGAAGGGTCACAAGTTCGATCCCGCCCCGGGTCAACCCAGCCTACTACGCTTCGGCGAAGGTACAATGGGTAGTAGACGAGTCTACGAAAGTAATACGCCTGGAGAAACGTTGGCACGCCAGGAAGAGAGCCTCAACCCCGCCACCGGGCTTAGCCGTTGGTTCCCGCAGGTACGACAAACCTTGATACGGGGGAAACTTTACTTTAACTTTACTAACATCTAAGTCAATATTGGTTGTACAAAAAAGAATGTCACCGACAGGGATCGATCCCAAGTCGCGTGAGTGGCAATCTGAATGGATGGTCCAGGGGTAAACGGGCCGACCAAAATTTTCCAACTGGCCCGGCCCGGCCCGTGAGAACCCCGTGCTACTGCACGTTGTTGAATAATAATTGCGTGAATTTAAAAATTAGATTTTCATTAAATATATATTTTCGGCCATACATTGCCAAACTCCGCCAAATGCGGCGGTAAGGCCGCCGAAAAATTCGAAACATTCTGCAATGGATGGGGGGGAGGGGGGTTGTGACCCTCTTTGGGGTTGCCCAAGCTGGCTTTCGGCACCAAAAAAAGTCCTAAAAGGCTTCTGGGTTCTTTTTAAAGTTATACATTAAAATTAAAGTAATCCAATAAAATCACCACTCGCCATCGCCTGAACTGCAAAACTGGCCAAAAGAACCGAAGCCTCGGGCGAGCAGTAGAGCTGCATTGACAGAATCGATTGTTTAATTTGCACGAAAAACAAGTGTCTGGTGAGGTCCTAAAACGAAAATTGAAAAATGACACAAAAATCGCGCATCCCAACCTGTATCAACTCTTCTTCGACGTCTTCCGGGAAAAATTTGACGAGAAATAAGAAATAGTAGGCGCCGTCCTCCGATTTAGGCACATCCTGCTTTTTAATCTTAAAAAAATAAGTTTGTAAAATACAAAATTAAATAGAAAAAACCTCTTTGTCGAGTTGAAGCCAGCAGGGAATGCCCTTTTTGTTGGTGAACTGGAGGCCGAAGAACCAGACCTCGCGCAGGCCGATGATGCGACAAACGGCGTCGAAAAGGTGTCTTCCCGTCCAATTTACCTGAAAATTCCGAATTTTGAGTTTATTTTTTCGATAAAAGTACAATAAAGTTTAAAAAAAAATCGATTAAAATCCCCACCTCCATGACAATTTTCTCCAAATCTGCGTCCATTGTGGTCACTTTCGCGTGAATTACCTTGCCGGGAAGCCCGGAAAGCAAGGAAAACACACCCATTGTGAAATAAGAGAAAGGTATCGGCCTCTAAGGCAGCATCCTGTAAAAAAATTTAAAACAATCAATAAAAAAAGAAAGTCCAGTGGAGACGGCAAAACAAGCATAGAGACTCCAAAAAAAAGAAACGGCAAAAATCGATTTTCACATGCGAAAAGCAATAATTAAGAAAAAGACACAGATATAACACAGATTAACGTTTTAAAAAAAATTAAAACGCAGAAATCACTCATTTCTTAAAGAAAGATTACTGTAAACGTTGCTTTGAAAATAAATATATTTGGGTACGCAACTGCGTATTTTATAAATTTATGGGTAAAACACAAATGAATTCAAAATTTTGTTTAAAAAAACTGCTTTAAACATTTAATGAAAGGTATTTATTCATAACGGCGGACAAAATTGGTTGTTTTAGGTGCATATCGCTGAGTTTCAGCTGGAAAACGGTCTCTGGTGCATTCTGAAAAATTTCTGCATTCTTCGTAACACTCGATCTTTCTGTTCAAAATATTTCAATACGATTCACATTGTTCGCATTCTGAAAACCAATAAAAGTTTTGCCCTTCAGTAGCTTACCCGAAAATAACAGTAGTATTCCGAAGGTACCAGGAGTACTTTTTCCTTAAAAAAATATTACTTTAGTCTATTTAATTTCTTACACGAATGAGTGTGTTCAGCACGTGAAATGCAAATTCCATGTTGTCACATCGCTTGAGGAGATGAATAGACATCTGAATGTTAACGAATTAGAAAAAAGCGATTAACAATGCTTATGTGCGAAAATTGATTTGAAGCTAACTGAATTAAGACGCGATGTCTGAGATTAAAAAAAAGGGTTGGCAAACGAATTTTCAAAGTTATGTAATTGAGCCCATTTTTTCAGGGAGCTATGTATCAAAATCTAAACTTAGAAGACGCAAATGTGTGTGCGTGTGTGCGTGCGTGTGGGTGTGTGTGTGTGTGTGTGTGTGTGTGTGTGTGTGTGTGTGTGAATCTCCTTTTTGCCTTTAATTGGTGAAACTGTGCCTTCAAAAAACATTTTTCAAGACTTCAACACGTTCAGACCAATTTCAAGTTTTCTATTTCAATTAAGTCTCTGAAAGTCAGGTTGAAGCTTTACTAACTTACACAAAGATTTATCACCGTCGTTGCTATTGCGTCCTTGAAAAGTTTGCTCACAAAGTAAACGAGACCACCTGAAAATAGAAAAAACATAAACATTCAAAGCTTACTTAATATTAATACGGGATAGAAGTACGACAAAGGAATCCATATAAAGAACAACAGAACATTCTGAAAAAACGAAAATTATTAAGCTGTTAATTTATTAACTTACTGCTAGGAAAAATTGGTAATCTCGGGTGTTTGAAAACGGTCCGAAAGGGGCCGTCTAAAAAGGAAATAGAGCAGGTAGAGAGAGAGAGAGAGAGACAGAGAGAGAGAAACAGATTTAGGGAGTTTAGAGAGAGTTGCGAGAGAGAGAGAGAGAGAGAGAGAGAGAGAGAGAGAGAGAGAGAGAAGAGAGAGAGGGAGAGAGAGAGAGAGAGAGAGAGAGAGAGAGAGAGAGAGAAACAGAGAGAGCCAGAGAGATCAAAACTCACGAAGCCATTCCGATTGAAAAAACTGTTATTTTTTGGCAAAAACTGAAGAATAGTTTTTAATACTTATATTTAACCAACCAGGCACATTTCCATTCTATAAATACCAATTAGAATAAGTGACCATGTTAGCTGCACGTTAAATTTTGTGCAACTTTTGTAATCTTTCATGTTAATAAATGATAAAATAGTGAAAAAGACAGCAATTCCCATCTGAAAACATAATTTCGATCTAGGGCAAGGTAACCTACCGAAATTAACTGGCCTTTTCGGTAAAACTGATAAACATCATTTTTCCTCTGCCTGAAATTTCACTTTCTTAAAGGGGTAGTAAGGAGGGTTTTTCATTTCATTTTCCATCGGATACGGTCGGAAATGATGCTAATCAACTATGCTAAATTGTCTCGCACCCTCCTCATTTGCACAGCTATCTCATCCAATTAGAATGAAATTTGTCACATTAGCATGCTTTGTAAAAGCCGGGCACGCAGGGCGTACTGCCCGTCTACAAATCTGTAGACGGAGACCCGTTTTTCGCGACTTGGAAGCGGATTTTTACGAAAACGGTAAACTTGCGACCCATAGTCATATGTATTTTCAAGATCAGCAAATTTTTCTCTCCTAATTTAGCCAATTTTGTAAAACCCGTCTTACTGTCCCTTTAATCTTTTTAAATGAGAAAACTCACAAAATGTATTTCATTGAAGACGACCATCCAACATCAACTATCAGGGGTTCTCGAAATGTGAGATAAACGGCCAACTTCATATTTTAATATTTTGGCTATTGAGGTGTTACAGAAAAATATGAAGTCACAGAAAAATATGTTTATAAAGAGCGGTGCAAAAAGCTGTTTCAAAGTCTTCCTTAATTGGTGCATTTTTTGCTTTTTCACCACCAGATGCTTCACATTCAACGAATTCTCCCCCTTGTTTCTTTATTATCTCAAGCAATCTTGCAAAATGCCAATTACGGCAGCAAAAGAACTGTTCTATTCTTCAAAAGCTGCCGATTCCCATTAGATAAGAACTATAGTCAGTTGCAAAACGCCGTCTACAGAGATTTTTGAGATTTTCTTGCTTTTCTCTCCCTTTTTAACTCAATCACACTCACACTCACACTCACACTCACACTCACACTCACACTCACACTCACACTCACACTCACACTCACACTCACACTCACACTCACACTCACACACAAACACACACACACACACGTTGTACAAAAAAATTTATAGTAAAGGTGACGTTTGCAAAAATCCTTCGTAACATTTATCAAAATTGCGATTTCTTCGAAAATTCCATGTTTCAACTCAGTAGTTCAATGCCAATCACATTTCTCGAATTCTAAAATTTGTTAAGCTTTATACTTGCATGACTTACCAAATAGAACCAATCGTATTTTAAAGAAGCCAGAAGTATCTTTCGCTTAAAAAACAAGTTTATGGTTTTTTTGAATTTACCTCAATAAGAATATCCAGCACATGAAATGCGATTTTCTTGTCGTCACATTTCTTGAGAAGAGAAATGGAAGTCTGAATAGTTGTAAAAATCATTAAAAAAAATAAAAGTCTCGGATTTATCTGGAATTTGGTCTAAAACCTTCTAATAGCCTAAAAACCTTATTCTTAAAAGTTTTGATCAATATCGATTTTTTGACCCGGGTTACTGTAGGTGTCTAAATGAAACGGAAAATGTTTCAAATTGATCCAAAATTCAATTTAAAAAACCATTTTTAACCAATTTAATTTCCAAAAACTGCAACTCCTAGATTTGCAACGATTTCTTGTTCCATAAAGTAGTATTTAAAAAACTGCCTGCAAAACAGGTAATTTGTGGTTTTCGGCTTTTCAATTCATTTGGCAGGAAAAATACGTTTCAGATTCAAAATCTACGTTAAATTTTGCCTCGAACACCCACTAAAAATCAAAAATGACCATATTTTTAAAAATTGCACTTGAAGGTGGAAAACCGCCAAAAAAAAAATGCCAAAAATGATATTTTTTGGCCTCCTGTGGCGGAGTTAAAATTATTTTTGAAGATTTTTGAAAAATTACCAAAAACTGAGAAATTTCCACAAAAAAAAAAACAAAAATGCTATTTTAGAGAAAAAATAGGGAAAATGTACCGTCTCAATAACTTACACAAATATCTATGACTGTCGTTGCCATGATGTCCTTGCCAAGTTTGCAGAAAAAGTAAATGAGATCACCTGAACTTATAAAGAAAAAGAAAATAAAAAACTCTTACTTAATATCAATGCCGGATTAAAGAAGGAAACAGGAATCCACATAACAAACAACACAGCATTCTGAAAAATAAACGTATTCAGTAATTAAAAAGTCTTACTGTTAGGAAAAAGTACCAATCTCGGGTATTTGAAAAGGGTCCGCGGAGGGATATCTAAAATGTGTGTGTATGTGTGTGTGTGCGTGTGTGTGTGTGTGTGTGTGTGCGTTTGTGTGTATGTGTGTGTGTGTGCGTGTGTGTGTGTTTGTGGGTGTATGTGTGTGTGTGTATGTGTGTGTATATGTGTATGTTTGTGGGTGTATATATATATATATATATATATATATATATATATATATATATATATATATATATATATATATATATATATATATATATATATGTGTGTGTGTGTGTGTGTGTGTGTGTGTGTGTGAGAGTGAAAATCAAAACTCACGTAGCCCTTTCGCGTGAAAAAACTGTTGTTTTTGGGCAAACACTAAAAAACCTTATTAAATAACTTTTAAAATACTAACCAAGCACATTTCCATTCGATAAAGACCAATTAGAATAAGTGACCATGTTAACTGCACGTTGAAATTTGTGAAATAATTGTTATCATCCATGGTAAAATACGATAAAATTGTGAGGACGACAGCAATTATCATCTGAAAACTATTATGATCTTGTGCAATACAACCTACCGAAATTAGCTGGCCATTTCTGTAAAAATTAAATGCATAATTTGTTTTTTTCCTGAAATATCACGTTCTTGAACGTTTACAAAAAAAAACTCACAAAATGTATTTCATAGAAGGCGACCATTCAGCATCAATTATCAGGGGTTCGCGAAATGTGAGAAAAACAGCCAACTTCATATTTTTAAGTTTCAATAGGAAGAAATTTTTAATCAATTTGGGAAAAAGCGAAAAATGTAAAGCGGTAGGCGGTCTAAAAAAGCTGTTTGAATCTTTGCATAATTGTTATTTTACGCTTTTTTTTCCCACCAGATGCGTCAAATGCTGAATTTGAATTATTCACCCCGTTCTTTCTTTATCTCAAACACTCTTGCAAAATGGCAATTACGACAGCAAAAGAACTGTTCTACTATTCAAAGTCTGCCGCTTCTCACTAGATAAGAACTATAGTCAGTTGCAAAAGACGATCTATAGAAGTCTGTAAGATTTCTCGAGGTTTTCTTTTTTTTCTCTCAGGCCCTCACGCTATCACGCCCTCACACTCACACTCACACTCAACTTTCTGTCCCTCTCTCTACCACTCTCTCTCTCTCACACTCTCTCTCTCTCTCCTATTGTTAGCACCCAGTATGACCCAGTCAGCTGCACACGCCCGTTTACGATTTCGAGGCTCCCGTTATCAGCGCTTCTGTTTTCCACCCGTAAGCCTTATTCCCCGGCCCCTCCCTTGTTATCTCGCCTTGTCTTACCATTTAACAGACCTTCTGAGGTCACTTTTCACTTTCTTCGGTTTTTCTGTCAAAGAACAGGCGGAGACACAACACACGTGAATGTGTTCCATCGCGTGACCTGATATCTGAAAATAGATATGGCTTGTCGTTTTTTCGATCCCATCCATAGACAAGACTTTGTTGTTCTGTTGATGTTGCTACTCTGCCTCGGCACGCTTTCCAAATTTATTTGTCCTGTTTTAAACTGTAATTGAGTTAATTGCGTTTGTTTTGTAATCGATTTTTGTAAAGTTATTTGCTCCCAAAAATACAGTTATCAGTGTATGTGACTTTGTTTAGATGGGAGTGTTCTCTGAATTCTGCGAGAGGGTTCTTCGCCGCTTTCAACGACAACGCTCAACTTCGAGACAGTCCTCTCTCAAAAGAACACAGTCGCTGTCACGTGAGCACAAAGACAGGTGATAACAGATTTTTTCTTTGTCAAATTTTGAGGAGAGAGAGAAAGAGTAACTTAGTGAGGGGAGAAAAGTCTTGTCTCTGCCTTTCTGTCTCTGGAGAGAGAAGCGTAACTACGTGGGGAACGGATAGTTTCTACATCTGTCTCTCTCTCTCTCTCTCTCTTTGTCTCTCTCTCTCTCTCTCCCTCTCTCTCTCCCCCTCTCTCCCTCTCTCCCTCTTTCCCTCTCTCCCTCTCTCCCTCTCTCCCTCTCTCCCTCTCTCCTCTCTCTCTCTCTCTCTCTCTCTCTCTCTCTCTCTCTCTCTCTCTCTCTTACTGTCCCCATGGTCAAACTTTGCCCCACCTCCACAATCTTTGATTTCGCAATTCTCTGATATCTTTGAAACGTGATTCACTGAGTCTATTTCTGGAATACGGGGGCGAGTGGCCAGATAGACGGAGTCGTAAAACATTCCCACTTTTCGCAATGTCGACAACGGTTGCACGTTTCAGAACGACCATTGTCCTAAGGCCTAGGAGTAATACAACCGAAGTTACTATTGAACGCCGACGAGTAAGCAGGTTAGTAGAGAGAGAGAGAGAGAGAGACAGAGAGAGACAGAGAGAGACAGAGACACAGAGACACAGAGACGCAGAGACACAGAAACACAGACATACGGAGACACAGTGTGAGAGACATAGTGGGACAATCCATTGAGGTAGTGAGGTTGAGCGGCAGAGCATAAAGAGAAAAAGAGACTAAAAAAGAGACAAAACCTAAACTCCCCTCTTTTCAGAGGCACCGACTGGAATAAAATCAACCGCTCCATGGATGCATCTAAGCAAGAAGCGGCTCAATCTGAAGTTTCAAGGAAACGAGAGAAAATGATGATCCGAACGGATTCCGGCAGTGGGAAATCCCGCGTTGTCGCAAATTCCGGATCAATTTTGGCCCCGACCTATAGAAGTAGGACAGCTTCGATTAAAAATTGTAACAACGTTGTAACGATCTCTATTTGAATTTTATTGATGAGTTGTAATGATTGCTCTTTGATTTTTTGTTTGAAAGTGGTTTTATTTGAATAAACATGGATTTTAAAATATTTGTGGGCGTGTGATTTCAACTGGCGCTTTCAGCTTACGCGCGCGGCGCGGTCGCGTGGCGGTTGCGGCGCGGATGCGTCGCGTGGCGGTCGCGAGCTGAAACATCGCCCTGTTTGGAATATATTTCGGTGCGCTAGCTTTCCGCGATTTAAAAGCATAATTTCTCACTTTCACATAGAATAATGAGCGTT
This sequence comes from Oscheius myriophilus, assembly GCA_964057215.1. NCBI lineage: Eukaryota > Metazoa > Nematoda > Chromadorea > Rhabditida > Rhabditidae > Oscheius > Oscheius myriophilus. Next base: position 25,487,407 of record OZ059904.1, on the reverse strand, counting down.
TTCAAATGAATCACTTCGGCGCGGTGCGCGCGGGAGTGCGAAATGTATTTTCTTCTGAATTTGGTTTTTAATTATTTCTTCTAATTTTAACCCTATTTTGAAATTAACGAGTACACACGGACGCAACCCAGTACAGCTTGTTCCCAAAATGAGCAAACAGACAAACTGATAGCTGCTCATTGTGGGTGCAAACTGTGACGCAATTTTGCGTATTTTTTGGGAGAAATGTTGAAAATGTTTCGTAATTCTCGATATGTTTAGCTATTTTTGGTTACTATAAGAAAATATACAGTAAAAATACAAGTTCCATTCAGTTTGGCTGTTCTTTAAACAAAATATGCAAAAGAATGCGCTCTCTGGGTAAACCTAGGCTTAACCTTATCATTTTAATCCTCGCTTGTTATCATGTTTTATAGAAGAACTAAGCACGGTTTAAGTGTGTCGAGCAGCTTCCAATCTTGGTGAAAACGCCCTTAGGACACACGCACACGCACACGCACACGCACACGCACACGCACACGCACACGCACACGCACACGCACACGCACACGCACACGCACACGCACACGCACACGCACACGCACACGCACACGCACACGCACACGCACACGCACACGCACACGCACACGCACACGCACACGCACACGCACACGCACACGCACACGCACACGCACACGCACACGCACACGCACTCACGTTCGCGCACACGCACACGCACACGCACACGCACACGCACACGCACACGCACTCACGTTCGCGCACACGCACACGCACTCACGTTCGCGCACACGCACACGCACACGCACACGCACACGCACACGCACACGCACACGCACACGCACACGCACACGCACACGCACACGCACACGCACACGCACACGCACACGCACACGCACACGCACACGCACACGCACACGCACACGCACACGCACACGCACACGCACACGCACACGCACACGCACACGCACACGCACACGCACACGCACACGCACACGCACACGCACACGCACACGCACACGCACACGCACACGCACACGCACACGCACACGCACACGCACACGCACACGCACACGCACACGCACACGCACACGCACACGCACACGCACACGCACTCACGTTCGCGCACACGCACACGCACTCACGTTCGCGCACACGCACACGCACTCACGTTCGCGCACACGCACACGCACACGCACACGCACACGCACACGCACACGCACACGCACACGCACACGCACACGCACACGCACACGCACACGCACACGCACACGCACACGCACACGCACACGCACACGCACACGCACACGCACACGCACACGCACACGCACACGCACACGCACACGCACACGCACACGCACACGCACACGCACACGCACACGCACACGCACACGCACACGCACACGCACACGCACACGCACACGCACACGCACACGCACACGCACACGCACACGCACACGCACACGCACTCACGTTCGCGCATGAAAAAAGAAAAATGGAGTTTCATAAGTTTTCGTGTGTTTGATTAGAAATGACGCTATGTTCCTGTTTGACGTGATCACAGATGGCATTTGATGCGTCATTTACAACTGAACTACTCCAAACTCCAAATAAACTCCAAACTTTGAGCTTCTTCACTGAAAACTCATTTCTCATGCTTAGACACTCGCATAGCAAACGCGCGGCACTAAGCGTCGATGAGAAATTCAGCCTCTCTCTCGCTCCCTTTCTCAAAAAAAGATCTGGTTTTTGGTGAGGAATCTTTCAGTTTGGGTATATAAGAGACAGGATGCGGCTAGGGAAGAGACACCAACTGCTCTCATTTTGAGCCAATTCTATTTATGAAAACTATCTCCGCCTATATGTAAATTGATTCTTTACTTTCAGGAGTAATCATGGGAAACGCCTTTTCGGAACATTCGGCCCAACTCTCTGCGGAAGCTGGAGGTCGTCGTTTGCTCCGCTCGTGCCATGGAACCCATTTGCGCGCTTATGACAGTGAATGGAAGGTCGACATGACGTTTGAAGAACCGAAGGCCTGGGAACGCTGGCACGTGGAGGATTGGAAGGGCGAGGTCGTCTTCAAAGCTATCCATTCGCCAGGAAGATTTCTAACAAGGGTAGTCGTTGGGGTCACGGTGGCCAAATCAAACGACACCCACATTTTTGGGTAGCCTATTACTTGCTTATCAAGGGATGAAAGTCAGTTTTTGCTGAACGGCCTCCATATCCCAGAAAATCGCATTTGAAATTTGAGGGATTCGCGCTCTGTACGGCGCCGCGCGTGAAAAAGGCCGCCGCCGCCGCTTTTTTTCCGTGGTTCGGTGGCCGAGTGGCGAAGGGGTCGGACTGCCACGCTGGAGGTAGCTAGATCGAATCCCGCCATGGTCTATTTTCTTTTGCTTGTTTATTTACACTTGTTTTAGAGTTTCGAAATGTTTCGCAAGTTTTTCGAAAATTGTCAATCCCCCTGGCTAACTGAGGGACAACAGTACAGTGGCAGTGAATCCGATCATGGGGTCTCTTGCCGCTGACGTGGTAGCCCTTTTGGCAGCAAAGTTTCCAAATGGTAACGTGTCGAATGCGAGTAGTAGAGCCAAGTCTCTTGCGAAAGTAGTAGAACATATACTTCTGAACGAAGTTCCAGAGCCCATCCGGACGGATGAGTGGATCTGGTCGATCGGGCGGAGGAGTGGGTGACCTGGACGCCTCTTAAGAACTCCGACGGATCCTGGTCCTTCCTCAGCTACCATGGAAAGTGGCTCAGTGCCAACGAAGATGGATCCGTGTGCACTAAGGAGGAGCGTTCCCATTTGGCACATTTCTGGCTCGGCTGCTGGTGAATGATTTCCGGTGCAACAACGTTGTAACGATCTCTATTAGAATTTTATTGATGGGTTTTAATGATTGCTCTTTGATTTTTATGTTTGAAAGTGGTTTTAATTGAATAAATATATTGGCTTTAAACTATATTTGTTCAACTGGCGCTTATAGCTTTCGAGCGCGGCGCGGTCGCGGGCGGTCGCGTCGCGGCGCAGCTGAAACTTCGCTTGATTTGGAATATATTTCGATACGCTAGATTTCCGCCATTTAAAAAACTAATTTTTTATTTTCACATATAAAAACGAAAACGAGTGTTTTCCAATGAAACGCTTTCCAATGGCGCGGCGCGGTGAGCGTGGGAGTGCGAAATGTATCTTCTTCTGAAGTTTGTTTTTCACTATTTCTTCTAATTTCCACACCATTTTGAAATTAACGAGTACACACGGACGCAACCCAGTACAGCTTGTTCCCAAAATGAGCAAACAGACAAACTGATAGCTGCTCATTGTGGGTGCAAATTGCGACGCAATTTTGCGTATTTTTGGGAGAAATGTTGAAAATATATCGTAATTCTCGATATTTTGGCCATTTTCGCTTACTATAAGCAGTAAAAATACATGTTTCATTCAGTTTGGCTGTTCTTTAAACAAAAGAATGCGCTCTCTTGGCAAACTTTGGCTTACTTTATCATTTTAACCCTTACTTGTTATCTTGTTTTATGGAAGAACTAAGCACGTCTTAAGTGTGTCGAACAGCTTCCAATTTTAATGAAAACGCCCTAAGGACACACGCACACGCACACGCACACGCACACGCACACGCACACGCACACGCACACGCACACGCACACGCACACGCACACGCACACGCACACGCACACGCACACGCACACGCACACGCACACGCACACGCACACGCACACGCACACGCACACGCACACGCACACGCACACGCACACGCACACGCACACGCACACGCACACGCACACGCACACGCACACGCACACGCACACGCACACGCACACGCACACGCACACGCACACGCACACGCACACGCACACGCACACGCACACGCACACGCACACGCACACGCACACGCACACGCACACGCACACGCACACGCACACGCACACGCACACGCACACGCACACGCACACGCACACGCACACGCACACGCACACGCACACGCACACGCACACGCACACGCACACGCACACGCACACGCACACGCACACGCACACGCACACGCACACGCACACGCACACGCACACGCACACGCACACGCACACGCACACGCACACGCACACGCACACGCACACGCACACGCACACGCACACGCACACGCACACGCACACGCACACGCACACGCGTGTGCATGTCCCAAATGGGAACGCTCCTCACACACACAAATAAATAATCATTCAGTGTTTTTATTCATTTTGGCTGCACAAGAAATCATTCACCAGCAGCCGAGCCAGAAATGTGCCAAATGGGAACGCTCCTCCTTAGTGCACACGGATCCATCTTCGTTGGCACTGAGCCACTTTCCATGGTAGCTGAGGAAGGACCAGGATCCGTCGGAGTTCTTAAGAGGCGTCCAGGTCACCCACTCCTCCGCCCGATCGACCAGATCCACTCGTCCGTCCGGATGAGCTCTCAGAAATCTTCCCGGTGATGCTTTGAAGACGACCTCGCCCTTCCAATCCTCCACGTGCCAGCGTTCCCAGGCCTTCGGTCCTTCAAACGTCATGTCGACCTTCCATTCACTGTCATAAGCGCGCAAATGGGTTCCATGACACGAGAGGAGCAAACGACGACCTCCAGCTTCCGCAGAGAGTTGAGCCGGGTATTCCAAGAGCTTGATTACTCCCATGATTACTCCTGAAAGTAAATATTCAATTTAAAGAGACAGTCAGGCGGGTTTTACAACATTGGCTTATCTAGGAGCGAAAAATTCGCTGATCAAGAAAATGTATATGACTATGGGTCGGAAATGTACCGTTTTCGATAGACCTGGCTTCAAAGTGTCCAAAAAAGGCCGACCATCCGCAGATTGTGCGGATGGCCAGTACGCCCTGCGTGTCCGGTATTTACAAGGGATGCTAATGAACCGAATTCATTCTAATTGGCTGAGAGAGCTGTGAAAATGAGGAGGGTGTGAGACAATTTTGCATAGTTCATTCGCATAATTTCCGACCGTATCCGATCGAAAATGAAATGAAAAGGCCCATAAAAAAAATAAAAGCAGAGATAGTTGTCACGAATAAAGACACCGTCTCTGTAAGATTCGAGCGGCAGCATTAAGGACAGTGTCTTGGGAAAATGTTGATAGTCTTAGAATCGGTCCAAAATTGGTCTGTAACCTACCTTAGGACCAAATAGTCCATTTAAACTTTTAGGTCAATATCGATTTTTTGACCCAGGTTACGGTAGGGTACTTTAATTTTTAAAAATTGGTCAAAATGACTGAAACTTATGTTTTTTTTGATAGCTTATGCAGTGCACAGATTAAATCTATCACTAAATTGATGAAAAGTCGTGCACTGCTACACAGGAGTCTTAAAACCTCAAAAAGAGAACTTTTGTGTTGAAAATTGCAGTTTTTCGCATTTTTCGACTTTTGACATAAAAGCGTCGCAAAACGCTTTTAAAACAGAAAAATACGCAAAATTTTGTGCATATTTTGAAAAATAAAGTGTAAAAAACTCTGTGAACATCAGGACGACACTTTGAAACTGACATTTTCCATAGATTTGCTTAGGAAAAATTCACTGTTCGTAGTTCAAAAATATTTTTTGTTCTAAAATGGTTCCAAACGATTTGAAATTACTCATATTTTTTTTATTACAACACATCAGAAGCATTTTTATAAGTTTAATCAAAATAAAAAATTTTGACACACCAAAATCGATGGAAAACTTCAAAGTCGATTTTCGTCAGGACACGGATTTTTTTGGATATTAATATTTCAAAGTGCGCAGAAAAATTTTGCACATCTTTCTATTATAAAGGCTTTTTGCTACGCTTTGATGTCAGAGGTCGAAAAACGTAAAAAACTGCAAAAATTTATTTTTTACTCACCGAGTGTATGAGAATATACAACAGCTGGTGTCGCTCAGCCAGTCCCATCCTGTCTCTTATATAGCCCCAACTGAAAGATTCCTCACCGAAAACACTGACATCGCGCCACTGAACAAACGAGATCTTTTTGAGAAAGGGAGCGAGAGAGGGGCTGAATTTCTCACCGAGATCGATCGCCGCGGGTTTGCTGTAATAATTGCAGTATCTCACCACAGTCAACTTAGTACGAGTGTCTAGCATAGAAAGAATTTCAGGTTAAAGGGACAGTCAGGCGGGTTTTACAACATTGGCTCATCTAGGAGAAAAAAATTCGACTATGGGTCGGAAATGTACCGTTTTCGATAGACCTGGCTTCAAAGTGTCCAAAAACGGCCGACCGTCCGCAGATTGTGCGGATGGCCAGTACGCCCTGCGTGTCCGGTATTTACAAGGGATGCTAATGAACCGAATTCATTCTAATTGGCTGAGAGAGCTGTGAAAATGAGGAGGGTGTGAGACAATTTTGCATAGTTCATTCGCATAATTTCCGACCGTATCCGATCGAAAATGAAATGAAAAGGCTCCTTACTGCCGCTTTAAGGTGGAAAATTAAATCGAGCTATATCTCATTAGGTAGCCCTTGGGAACTTAAGGGGCCGGTTTCAGTTTCTGCTAAGGAGCACCCATTTTCGAGAAAAACGATATTTAAATTTTCAATTCACTGGTAGACCGTCCAGCGCACAAATCACCTGCGCGCGGCAGCTTTGAAAATGTGATTTTGTGGTGAAGTGGTTAAGCTGTTAGACTGTAAATATAAAGGTCTTTGGTTCGCACCCTATATGCGCTGTTTTATTTTTTCATGAACTTTGTGATATTTTTGCCAAGTTTTGGAGCAAAAAGTTTTTATTAAATCTTCGCATTCCATACGTATTGAGTTGGCCAATGTGCGGTTTGTGTTCCAAATTTGCAATCGATTATCTCTGCTGATTCAATTCGAACGAAAGATAAAAAATGTCGAAATTTTTTAAAACTATTTGCTCCAAAACTTGGAAAAATATCACAAAGTTCAGGAAAAAACAAAACAGCGCATATAGGGTGCGAACCAAAGACCTTTATATTTACAGTCTAACAGCTTAACCACTTCACCACAAAATCACATTTTCAAAGCTGCCGCGCGCAGGTGATTTGTGCGCTGGACGGTCTACCAGTGAATTGAAAATTTAAATATCGTTTTTCTCGAAAATGGGTGCTCCTTAGCAGAAACTGAAACCGGCTCCCTAATTTTCATCCCAAGGGCTACCAAATGAGATATACAATCGGCCACCTTAACCTGAAATACTTTCCATGTAAGTATGAGAAACACGTTGTCAGTGAAGAATCTCACAGTTTGGAGTTTCTTTGGAGTTTGGAGTACTTCTGTTGTAAACAGCCATGGCTGCGGGCCACAACCATGACCAAAATTTTCACGGCCCGGGCCGGCCCGCGATTTTACCATGGTTGGTTGTAAATGACGCATCACCGGATGCCAAGTGTCAGCCTGCAGAGAGATAAATTCGGAAATAACCGCTGAAATTACGTCCAACAGGGATATTACGTGGCTTCTAATCAAACAACTAAAAAGTTAGGAAACGATATGTTTCGTTTATCGCGCGTGTGTCAGTGAGTTTTCGCGTGCTTGATTAGAAATGACGTAATGTTCCTGTGTGACGTAATTTCCACGGTCATTTCAAAGTTTATCTCTGGAAAGGCTTATAAGTTTCATCCGCTTATGCGTCATTTACAACACAAAAGCTTTTATCTTCTTCCACGACTGGGTCAAAAAATGACGAATCAGTATGACGAAGACTGGAATTCGGTTTTTCACTGCACAATGATGGCTCAAAGGAAATGTCGTTCATAGCTGCTTTCATAACCCCCACTTGGAGGCAGTGCCGATGTGGTACGGGTGTGAATCGCAGGGTTCATGTCGCAACCTAAGGCCGCTTCAAACTGCTCTTCGGATCCTAAGGCCGCTTCAAAACTCTTCTTCGTTGCCTAAAACCGCTTCAAACTAATTTTTGTAAAATAATGCCGCTTCAAACTTATGTTGGTAACCTAAGGCCGCTTCAACCCGTTCTTCGTAACCTAGAACCGCTTCAAACTGTTCTTCGTAACCTGAGGCCGCTTCAAACAGTTTTTTGTAACCTAAGGCCGCTTCAATCTCATCTTGGCAACCTAACCGCTTCTATTTTTTCTTGGTAACCTAAGGCCGCTTCATGCTGATGTTCGTGACCGTTTCTAATGTTGATTCGTTCAATATTTTAATAATACTTTCATTTCACAAATATATATCTTTTAAAATACAAAAATCTCTCCCGTTGTTCAAAACTCGTCTTCCTTTTCAAAAAGTCCAGTCGACCATTGATGCGTCACTGGCCCGAATCTTAAAACCAAATTAAAAATTTAAAAATCAATTTTCCTACTCCCATCGTTGAGGTTGTCCCAGATGGGGTACTGTATTTTTGAATGGGGCGGTTTCCCAATCGAAAACTGGGGTCGGGTCATGAGTGGGTCCTGCGATGGCGACGAATTGAAGTTTATCGATTAGGCGGGAGTTTGTCAGCTGAATTTGGGTTACTGTACTGAATAGAAGAGACTACAGTAACCTTCATATCGGTGGCGGCGTGGTCACGGAAACCGAGAGAGCCGAAGGGGTAGGTTCCATTCTTAGGGTTCAAGTCGGAGCGGCAGGCGATGGCGTTTTCGGCAGAGTAGGGAGGGTTGCAGTCACAACGAGCAAAAGGGTCCTAGAGAGAGACTTTAGAGAGAGAGAGAGAGAGAGAGAGAGCGAGAGCGAGAGAGAGAGAAAGAGAGAGAAAAGAGAGGTACCCCACCTTCTTGTAGTTGTTGGAGCGCATGAGCTTGGTCATTGACTCCATATCAATGACGGAGGAGTGGTCTCTTTTAAAGATGAGAGCTCTCGGGGTTTTCTCATACCTGAAATCTTTCTCTCTCTCGCGTGCGTGTGCGTGTGCGTGTGACTCACGTGAACCATTCTCCAAACTTCTCCACCATCTTCTGCGACTCACTCCAACGGAAAATCTGCTTAAAGAACCTAAAACATCACTTAAGCTCGGTCCGTATATGTTTCTTACGGGCTGTTATAACTAGGCCAGTACGTGTCTTCCAATAGGTGCTTGGACATGTCGGCTTGGACAATATGCTTTCTGAAACAATCGATAGTAGTCAGAAAACGCGAAGAAAAAAGCCGCTTTTTCGGTGCGCAAACACCGATTTGGTTTAGCGTTAGATATATCTTCTATATCTCTTTAAAAACTCACGACATCTGTTCCAGAACATGGATAAGGCCATCTCCGTGGAATTCACGACGTCCCCTGCGGAATTTCTTGTAGTCGACAATTACCCATTGATTATTATAGGTTCCGCTGTTGTGTTTAGCAAATTCCATGGCCCATTGAAGACCAGAAGAGGCAGTTCTGTGGGCAACCTAAAGAGGAAAAATGAGTGAGTGAGTGAGTGAGTGAGTGGGTGAGTGAGTGAGTGAGTGAGTGAGTGAGTGAGTGAGTGAGTGAGTGAGTGAGTGAGTGAGTGGGGAGACCCTCACCTGACTCCTAAGCCAAGTTAGAACGCTCCTGGGCGTCATATACTTGTAGAGGGTCTCATTGTAATTGCCCAAAGAGGTCTCCAAAATGGCAAGTCGAGCAGAAGTCACGATGAAGTCGTCTACAGAAGACAGACCACCTAAAAACAAAACATTCATCTGAAAGTGGAATTTGTATCCCACCTGGATATCCACTGAAGGCAAAGCTATGACCAGGGTCTCCAGTACTGAAAGTGTACTTCTTCTGCATCCTCAAAAGAGTAGAGTAAGAACTCCAAGTAACATGCGAGAAAAGTAGGTCCGAGTCTCCGGGAAGCAACTAAAGCCAGGAAATCTACTTCAAAAAGAGGTGGAGTGTAACCTTGACCAGAGCAGAACACCTTCCTCTGCCGACTTTCATTCTGTGAGGGTTTTCAGGCTTCTTGAATTTGCTTTGGAGGTCTTCCAAGTCGCCGGCGAGTTGGATCATACTGAAATTGGAGTTGCTCAGTGGGTTTGGGGGGGGGGGGGTGGCTTTAAAATCACCAGAGTTGTTTAGCTGTGGCCCTACTATATAGCCGCTGGGTTGCTGTGGCCTTAATTTGACGCATTCTGTCTACTATGGCCTAACTTTTGGCGCCGTTGTGGCCTTTCCTAATCGTTCCAAATTTCCACATGAAGTGGCCGCTGTGGCCCTAATTAGATTGGTATGCGCATTGTGAGATCCGGCTGGGGCCTCTCTATTGCTTGTTTGCCTGCGCTGTGGCGTTGTTTTGGCACTGTGCTGTGGCCTTCGTTTTGTTGGTTTCTCAGCGCTGTGGCCTTCTCCTGGTTCATTTCTTAGCGCGGTGGCCTTCTTTTCGTTCATTTCTCAGCGCTGTGGCCTTCTTCTAGTTTATTTCTTTGCGCTGCGGCCTTCTTACGGTTCATTTCTTTGCGCTGTGACCTCGCTCAGATTCTATAATTCAAGCTTCTACTTCTTGTTTCGCCTCTACTTCTTGTTTCGCGTTCAGCACTGTGGCCCGTTTCCCTGGTTTCACTGTCCGCGCTGTGGCATATCTCTCAGCGTTGTGGCCCCTCACTGGTTCCATGGGCCGCTGTGGCCTTTGTGTCGCTGGGCTGTGGCGTCTCTCTAAATTCGGATTTTCCGCTGTGACCATCTTCGGTTCAATTTTTCCCGCTGTGGCCTTCTCTAGTTGCACTGTCCCCGCCGTGGCCCCTCAGACGTCTTAATCTTGCTTTGCTGTGGCCTCTTATCATTCTACTCTCATTTGGGTTTTGCGCTGTGGCCTTGCTCTGGGCCCTAACTGGTTATTTGTACCCGCTGTGGCGTTTTCGCAGTATCGTTGTCCGCGCGGTGGCCCCTCGGACGTATTTCTCAGCTGTGGCCTTATTCGTCCCCGCTGTGGCCTTTCCCTCTACACAAATCTTTGTGCTGTGGCCCCAACTCACTAAATCGGGTGTGCCGCAATTTCCTTCATAGAAAGTCGCTGATTCAGCACTCCGTCGTAGCCATCGACCATTCCCAACAATTGGTTCAGCGTCAAATTCACCTGAATAACCAGATCGATTACCCTTTTCGCTTCAGGACCTGTTGCCAATATTCGTCCTCATAATTCTCCTCGATTTCCCTCTGCATCCATTGCAAATTCTGATAGAGGTACTCATTCAGATCCTTACAGTAATCCTCCGCCCCGTCACAGTAACCATCCACCGTGTTATGAACATGCATGGCGATTAAATCACGGGTGGCCTTGCCTAAAATTTATTTTTTAAAATGATTTTTTAATCGATTTTTCAACCTTCAATGAAACCAGCAGCGTATCCCTGAACGTGGAAAGGAATATCATCGTCGGCTAATTCAACTTCGACAAAGGCCCATCTAAAATTGAATTTTTGTGTAAATTTTAATGGTTTGTTTTTTTTTTGCATTGTGTTTACTTTATTAACATTAATTTTTTAAAAGTATTGTATTTAAAACCCAAATTTCTATCTTTTCGGAAAAGACTTTCTGAGTTGGGTCCCGCCACGATTGCTTTTACGATGGCCGAAGAGGTGAGTCAAACCGTGCGGCTGTGAGTGGCACACGGCTTTTAAGTTTTAAAATCGTTTTTACAAGTTTTATTTTGACTTTTTTTTATTTTGATTATAAATTAATGTAAATATGGTCCCATAACGATTATTTTCACTATTCACGTTAGCAACATCGCCTTACCAACTGAAAACAGCCGGCTGGTTACGAAAATAGTTGCGCGGCAATTTTGTCCGTTAAATTTTTCGTAACTTGGATTTTTCTTTTGTTAATTGGATTAAAACTAGGTTTTTCTTAATTTTGAGCGAAAAATTCACGCCGAAATTTCATTTTTCCTGGGAATTGTGTAAATTAGCTGATTTCAGTTGATTTCTTCGAAATATGTAGGTATTTATATATAATTTTTTTATTATTGTAACGTCAGTTGTTGCTGAAATTCATTTTTTCCGCCCCCATCCCGTAATTTAACATCTGACTCACCCAGTTTCATTGATTTTATTGCTGTACTTGGCCTTGGCAATCCTCTTATGGCAGTATTTGTCGTGTTTGTGGTGTTTCTCCTTGAAATAGTATAATTCTCCGTGCCGATTCTCGCACATGGTGTACTGTAACCCATTGTTTGTATGTATTTCTCATCGTATTCTTACAGTTCTCTCGACATCCTTGTGGTGATGATCTTTATAGAGAGAGTGTGCTCCGACTGCACAGAAGAGTGCCAGGGACACCAGAAGCGGCCTCATGTTGGCCAATGCGAACTCGCTCTACAAATTAGCCACCGACCCCACCTATGAGCGTCGATTAGCTGGACCCCTGCAATTGCAACAGGTTTGTTACGGGAATGTTTGCGGACACTGTGTTTTTTTTTTTTTGAACAAGTTACATGGTATGGGCGGTAGTTGGCAACTTTCTTGGCCAAAATACTGAATATGGTGGGTCCCGGCACGAAAGTTGCAGAAGCTAAGGTTTTTTTAACGTCAACAGCTGCATTCTCGGACTTTCGTGGCGGGACCCATTATCTCGGGGGCCCACGAGGTAAAATTTTGGAAAATTGTGTCCCGTTAAAAGTTTCAAAATTCAGCTGTTGAAGAGGGGAACTCTAGAACTTTGATCTCAAGATCCTTCAGTATCTAGGATTTTCCATTTTCGCCAAAATATTTTGGCAGTCTCTTTGAAAAAAGCTAGTGAAAATGCTGGAAATAATGAAATTCCGTTATGAATGTTCCAACGTTTCGCTGTAGTAGACAGTGGCGCCTCTAAATCTCAACATCCGGAAAGGAATTTGCCGAACGATCTTGGCAAGAAGCCTGCAAAGATTCTCAATATAATGGGTCCCGCCGCGAAAGTTCCTGAATTATTCTGATACTATCGTGTTTGTAAGGGTTGATAGCTGAATTATGGAACTATTGGCTCGAGACCCAATATGTCCAGGTTTTTCTATGGCTTTCTGCCAAGCATTTTTTGTAGTTCCTTGGCAAAAAGCCAATCAAATGCTAAAAAAGAACACTTTGAATCATGTCAAAAATGTTCCAAAATTCTGCCGTTGACACGTGCGTCTACACGCCAACAACCGCGAAGGGATTTTTCGAATAGTCGTCTTGGCTAGAAGCCAGCAAAAATTCATTGTAACGGGTCCCGACACAAAAGTTCTGGAATTTGACGCTTAAAGTTTTCTTTCTGCGCGCAGCTTTCAACGACTGAATTCTTAAATTTTCGTGTTGGGACCCATAAGTGAGCTCGATAGTGCTAATCAGGTGATAAAGGGGAAGAGATTTGTGGAAATTCTGGGAGAAAACAGCAGTTGTGGTGGTCAGGCGGTGTTCTCCCTCCTCCGGTTGTTTATAAGCCAAGTGAGAGCAATTGGCAGACACTGCCTGATACTGGATGCACTTTCCCCGGCACAGGATGCTCGTCGGATAGACATGTGTCCAGAAATCCCCGGCTGTAAAACTGATAATGGACCAGTGCCCACTGAAAAAGTGGCAGATGTGACGGTTTGATTTTGTGGGCGATCGCCAACGACAGGTGGCTTTTTCGGCGGCAGCACAAGGAAGTCGACCGCTGTGCACAGCCTAATTGTGGCCACGGCTGGGCCAGTTGGAGCTGCACCGCCACAAAAAATACGGTTTTAATGGAAACAGCTGCTTCCAGAGGCCACAACGCGACAGTGTGTCCAATAAGGGCCACAGCGCACAGCTGAGCCTGGTTTCACCACAGCAGGACCAACTGTGGCTTTTAGCCCCACTGTAACTAAGCTTTCAATGGAAACATTGCTTCCATAAGCCACGATAGCCGAGTTCTGTGGAGAGCCACGGCGCACAGCAGAATTACAGGCCTAAGCCTAAATTGTTCAGTTTTCGGACCGAGGTCGCGAAAACTGAACATAACTCAATTTTCGCAACAGCACGGCCAGTTGTGGTCTTCAATGCCACAGCAATATTGTTTCGACGGAAACAATTGCTTCCACAGTCCAGACTGTGATACTCCAATAAGGGACACAGCGCACAACAGAACCCAATTTTGGCCACGGCAGAATCAGTTGTGGCTTTCAATGTGCTTTCAATGGAAACAACTGCTTCCAGATGCCACATCGCGATAGCGGTGATCTATGGAGAGCCACAATATCACCGCCTTTCCTCAATTTAGCGGCAACTTCTTGCGACTAGTTCGGGTTTTCTGCACCAGGGGTGGACGGGGGCCGGCCCCGCGGGGCCACCACGGGGCCGGGGCCGGCCCCCCAGGCCCCGCAGGATCTACGCAATTTGAACTTTTTGAAAATACTAAGGAATAATATCTTCAAAATCAATTACGTTATGACATTTTCATTTACAAAACTTTTAAAATAATAATAAAAATTTTTACAACTTCGGGAATCGGCTTTTCCGGAAGCAAAGGCATGTTATTTAACCGTAGTGATATAATAATAATTTACTGCAATAAATATTGCTTAATTATAAATTCTCTCAACAAAATACTGTATCTTTTAAAAAATTCAAGTTCCCGCGCAGGCCCCGCGGGGCCGGAGGGCCGGCCCCGGCCCTGTCAGGCCCCGGGTCGGGGCCGTCCACCCCTGTAGTGCACCACTGCTTGTGCAGCATTCCAGCGGCCACAGCGTGGTTTTCCAGTATAGCTGTCGTAGATTTCTCTAGTGGTTTTTGAGCCACATCTGATTGTTTATCACGCCATAACACGCATTTGTTGGTGTGGAAGGCCACAGCTGACCACAGCCGTTCTTTTATAGCCACAATATCGGCATTTGTCTGTTTACAAAACCGTAGTGCAGCCTTGTTTGTGTGGCCAGAGTTTGCATATGGGGTCGCATCAGCCTAGCGGGCCACATCGCGAATATGTTGGTGTGCATGCAAGGCCACAGCGCGTAACGCGCCACCATGGCTGGACAAGGAGCGTTTGGAGGTTTTATACGTAAGTCCCCCAAATGGTGCCTCGGAGGCATAGGTGGGCAGCACATCACGCTGATCCTGATCGGATCCACAGCCGATTTGAAATTCCGATGGTTTCATAGGGGCCAAAACCCGGAAACAATTGCCCAATCACTACCGAACCGAAAAATTTCCGGCTTTTTGGGCCAAGAAACCCTTTCCCACAACCGAATTCTCAAAACTCCCTTCACTCCGGGGGAAGCCCCACACATCTATGCTCGGAGGCGACGCAAGCCCCCCCCTTAATTTTCTGTTACCATTTTCAACCAAACGCCGAATTACGTAGGTACCGCAAGGACCTCACGTCCAGCTATGCGCGCCACACCCTTTTGAGCTACAACGCCGTCAGTTGTCACTTGACAACATCGTTTAACACTCCACTTCAATAATTTCGTACCATACCTGGGTAACCTACCGCGGGGGTCAATTTTGCGAGGCCCCCTTCAATTGTTGAAAGCGTCGAAAATTTGCGACGGGTATCCTTTTCTAAGAAAAACTGCCGAAAACTTAAAATTGCGACGCCCCTACCGCCCCATATTGGGGAGCTTGCCCAAGTATGTTTCGTACACAGTCTTCACCCATGTTCATATTTCAATTACTCTTTTCGTTTCAGGACCTGCGTTGGCGTGCAGGTTACGGCGTGCTCAAGTCGAACCTGCTCTTCGTGTACAATTCCGAGGGAGAGGAGGAGCCGCCGTTCCTCATCCTCATCATCGAGGACTGCTTCATCGAACTCTGCGATGAGAACAAGCTGGGCAAGGACTTCACCTTCGAAATAAAGTTCAAAACGTGGGTGTTCTCATAGTTCTCACGGGACGGGCCGGGCCGACTTGAAAAAAAATGCTCGGCCCGGCCCGGCTCGTTTCGGCCCGTCCACTCTGACCACCCAGTCAAACTGTCACCAAGGTTCGATCCCAGTCGGGACACTTTATTTTTGCTAACTTAGAAATAGTTTAAATATGTAATAGAAGTATAATAAAAGTGTTTTCGGGGTTTAAAAAAAATTGTCGTAAGCTAAAATAACGATTTAAAGAATTTTTAATTTGACAAGTCTACAAACCGGCCCGGCCCGGCCCGTGTTCTTATTCTTTTCACGTACTGGACACATAGACGAACAAGATACCTGTTGGACCCCCACAATGAAATTGAGACGTGTGGCACGAGTCGGCCGTGAAATTATTTTGAAGATTATTTCAGCGATAAAAATAATACATAGGGCTGGAAAAATTGATCGTCCGGCACGGGAATTTTTTATTTAGAACTCCTCCAGTCGTTTTATTCAAAATTCACTGCACTTTTCAACCACTCGGCTGGCAGAAAATGAAATTCCACGTCACTGTTGGATATTCCGTGGTCATGAGGCACTTCAATAAGTAACATAGTAAATAAAAGTTGGCGTTATTGTTTGCAACCCGTACTTTCTGATTGCCCATTTTCGAGTTTGCCACTTTCCCACTTCTTGTCTCCGTTTTTTTTCATTGCAGTTTTAATGAAAATATTACTTTTTGTCGTTAAAAATAGTTCAAGGCAGTCTATTCTATAACAAGTCATTTAGAAGCGATTAAAAATTCGATTTAAATGGTCCAGACAGTCCTTTAAACTGCCGTGTCGTGTTAGTCGGTGGCGCGTTGTGAATCCGCCCAAATGACTCACTCTAGTATTTAACAAGTTGTTACAATGCAAGACAGGAGTAGGCAGCCCATGAAAACTCCTAAGAAATCTAGACGAAAACGAATATAACAGACGTATAATCTGAGGTATCCCCGCCCTTTAAAATCTGTGACCGTCTTTTGGCCTCGCGAAGCTCGAATTCGGAGCATATTTGAACACGCCGTGAGTAATCCTGCCAGTGCTATTTTTGGTCCAACGCAGCTCTCCGCTTCCCCCTGATAATGCATAATTTTAATTTGATTTTTTTACAATCAATATATGCTTTATTTTCAGAACGGGGAGGAGTTTCATCTTCGCGGCGGACAGTTTCAAATCCTTCGAGCGCTGGATCTCGCTGCTCACGATCTCCCCAATTGAGTACATGAATCTGTCAAAGCAGTCGTTTACGGACCAAATCGAACAGGCGCAACAGCAGAAGAACGAGAATTCCCTCTAATTCCCTCTCTGTACATAATAAATCTTTTAATTGTTCCGGTTTTCTGATTGTCGATTGACGGAGACACTCCGTGACATGCCTTTTCCCTTTGGTCTGTATTTTTGTATTATTATTGCGATTTTTCAGGTTTCTTGGTTTCTGTTGGAACGACTAGGGAGTATTATGCCTGTGAGTTTTTAATTTAAGTTTTTTTTTTAAATATTTGTATTGTAAAATGCAGTTTTAAAGGTTGGACCCATTTGTCTTGAAAAAAAACGCGGCGGTGACAGAGGTCTCCGTTAAAGAACTTTTCTTAAGTGGGGAAAAATTTCTTGACGGAGAAATCGCGATAAAGTGTAAGAAATCCTATCTTTCGTTTTCCTACCCATCCAGTTTCGTTTTTTTTTCTGGCAAATCTTGAAACTTTGAATTGCTGTTTTAAAGGTCTGCCAGCTCTCGTATTCTTCACAGAAATTACAAAATTGGAGATTTCTTTAAAGGGCTGTATGCAAGTTTGCCAAAAATGTCGACGCATTTTTTTCTGAAGGACTGGAGGAATTCTAATAAAAAAAATCACGTGACGGTCGAGGAATTTTTCGAGCCCGGCCAGTTCTCTTCCCAGAAAGTTGATACAGTTTGTTTCAAAATATTGTAACAGTTTTAACAAAATAACCATTTTTAAAGTAAAAAGAAAATTTTTAACGCGCCAATCGGGTCGTTTTGTTTACAGAGACTGGAAATCAGCCAGTACAATTTTTCGATCAGATTTTATGAGAAAATTGCAAATTTGAAATCATGGGCCAAAGTTTTCATGTCGTCCCTTGACCAATGCATGCAATTTAGGATACTCAGTCCGTTTACACTCCCAAATCGGCCGAAGTAAATTTGGTGCGAGGTATAATTGGTCCTGGAACGAATAATTCGTTTGATTTAGACGGATTTAAAATTAAAAAAAAATCAATCGTTACTTCAGAATTTTTTCGATTTAACATTGCTGCCAAGTTTTTAGACCAATGGGGTATAGTATAAAAATTTTGTGAGCACCCCAGTGATTTCCGTGGTTCCAACGAGTATAAACCTACTAATCTAACAAATGACTTTTTTGGAAAGTATGCGAGATAATTAATTAAATTTGCATGTTATTGTAACGTTTTTTCAGTCATATCACCCAAAGATAGGGCGAAAAAGTATTATTAGAATTATTAAAAACAAAATATTATAAAAAGTATTAAAAACCGTATTTAGTGCGAAAATGTTAAGGACTAACTGGCAGGGGTGGACGAGGGCCGGCCCTATAGGGCCTTGATAGGGCCCGGGCCCTATAGGGCCTAGGCATCATAGGGCCGAAGCCCCATAGGACCTGGGGCCGGCCCTAGGGCCCTATAGGGCCTGGCGGGAATTTAAATTTTTTGAATAATTCGTAATTTTTTAGCGGTTATGATGCAATTTCGAATTTTGTTTTACTTTTTTAAATTGAAATTTTCAATAAAATTTCCACAATTTAATTTCCGCCTATTTTAGAAAAATGTTATCCCTATAATTTCACTTGTAATATACGTTTACTGATGATTTAACTTTTTATTGATTGGGAAAAAAAATAATTTTAAAAAAATAATTGTGGTGAACATTATCGAAAAATATAATTTAAAAATAAAAATTTATTTGAAAATACATAATTGCCGCCAAAAAATTACGAATTATTCAAAAAATTTAAATTCCCGCCAGGCCCAATGAGGCCTAGGCCCTATAGGGCCGGCCCTAGGGCCAGGGCCGTCCACCCCTGCTAACTGGTACTGTAACCAAGCATGGCAAAATTTGGGGCCTGCCCGAAAATTTTGTTGTTGTTGTTACATTCAAGGAAGGCATAAATTTTTGGTCAGACCCGGGCCGAGAAAAATTAGGGAGCGGGCCGGCCCGTTGTCCTGCTTGACCGTAAACGAATTTTTAAAAAATCTAATTGTGTACTGTAACTCAAATTTTTAAAGTTATGGCTTTTTCAGGCATATCACTCGAAGTTTGACGCGACGCTCTTCGTGGGCAACATGGCGCTTCTGCCCCTTCGCACGAACTACAAAGGCCCCGCCCCGCGTTAGTTTCCCATTCGGGACCCGAAAAAGAAATGCTTTCTTCAGGTTCCGATGACTTTGACATCATCGACGAGGCTCTGGAGTACTTCAAGCCGAACATCTTCTTCCGCGAGTTTGAGCTGAAAAGCGCCGCCGATCGGACGCTCATCTACCTGACCTTCTACATCACGGAGTGTCTGAGGAAGCTCTCCAGGAGCCCGAACAAGATGGCCGGACAGAAGGACCTCGCAGCCCTCGCCTTGAACCACCAGCTGCCCATTCCCGGAGAGGCCGCTTTCCCTCTCAACACCATGTACAAGGTACTTATTAAAGGGTATTTTAAAGGACTAACATGGCGAGGGTCCCGCCGCGAATGTGCCTATGGCTCTTGGCCCTAAAGATGTGGTCGCATTGGAAATGCCCGTTGGCAAGGCTGGTAAATTTGGCAGACTTTTCACAGCCCGGCCCTGCCCTTTGCCAGCCGTGTACGTTGCTAAACATCGAGCAGCAGTAGAAATTTTCTGAATTTAGCGTTACATACGCGTATTTTTTGTGTTTTTAAACTTTATTCCAAAATTACTTCGTCATGACGTGCCAATGTTTTCATGTTGTTCCTAGGGTAATGCTTGCGATATAGGATACTCAGTTTACGTATGCAGCCAAATCGGTGGGACAAAGAAAACGGATGTGGCATTTTACCAATGTCCCCACATGGCCCAGTAGGAAACGGGTTTCCGCTGCGAACAATTGCTGTCAATTTGCCAAAACCTGCGAGTGTGCTGAATGTACGTACACACTCAGGATGTTGATATTTGTCCAAAATTCGGACTTCAAATTTAGGTAAGGGCGGGGTTTGACAAAACTCCAGTTCGGTTTTTTCAAGCGACCCACGGGTTTTTGAAGCCAAGTTTGATCGGGCGTGACTCGTCCTATGAAAAAAATGGAAACAATTTCGAGCTTTTCAAGAAAATTGCATCCGGAAATCATTTTTTTAATTGTTTTTATTCTTTTGCAGCATAATATTCATTTAAAATGGACAAGGCAGTGGAATGGGGAAGGTTCTGGTTTGAAGCGGGGTCTCGTCACGAAGGCGTCAAGCTCTAAGTCGATTCCGTAATAATTTGCCGAAATTCAAATCGCAGAACGCATAATTTCTGCGTACACGTTACAAAATTGTGTGCGTAATATGCCTGGAAACGGGCGGAGTTTTTTTCAGTTGGGGGCTCGTTAAACATCGGACGCCCTTAAAGGTTCCACTTTGGTGAGTGTGGCTGGCGCTGTAGGTCCCAGCGCTGGCAAAAGGCCAGGCCAGCCTTCTAATTTACCAGCCCTGCTTTGTTATTTACCCTGTGGAAAAACAACCGTGCGCTGGAGCGTGTTGGTGAAAATTCGAGTTTTAAAACTGTTACACCTTTTGGTGGAAATTTGATTGTTCTAAACTGAATAAACAATATTCACTGTGTATGTAAACGTGAAAATTAACCCAGCAGCTTTCAACTTTCGTGTTTTTTCAGGCGCCGGCCAACAAGCAGGACGAGGAGATGATGCGTGCGTACCTGCAGCAGCTGCGACAGGAGCTGGGTGCCCGTCTCTGCGAAAAGGCCTTCCCCGATCCGGCTCAGAAGCCCAGCAAGGTTTCACTTTTCTTCGGGAGCTTATTTGAAATCTTCAAAATTTCAGTGGTGGCTGTGCTTCGCCCGCAAACGCTTCATGGACAAGGGCCTCGTGAGCCAGGGAGTGACTCTGTGATACCTCCGCTTCACTTCTGGCGACGCTTTAACGATTTGTACATTTCACTTTCTCAATAAACTATTTATAAGTAGAGGGTTGAGGAATTTGTCGTTCATTCTGTCCCAGGAAGAAGCCAATCAACTGTATTGAAAGGACGCAGCGGGAAATTTACGCCATTTTCCTGTTAACTATTTATACGTAGAAGGCTGTTGTGATAACTGTGATATATACGTAATTTTGTCGGCGTTTGGTTGAAACGGTATAATATGGGGGGGGGGGGGGGGGGGGGTACAATGAATGCCTCGGAGGCACCGTTTAAGTTGCGAATTACGTAGGTACTACAAGCCTCTCATGACCACCTATGTTCAGAATCATATTTTTCTGTTCATTGCTCACGTTCAGTTTTCTCACAAATTTCATACAAAACTTGTTTTTTGGCCGAAAATTGGTGTTTTTTCGTATATCCTATTCGCAAATGCCTTGGTTCTTCGACTGTCTTTTGTGAAAATACTGAAATCTTGGTGAGCAAAGAAAAAACAACTTTTTTCGTGAAATTAATTTTAAGAATCACATTTTGGCAGCCACGCGCGTTCCTCACGTACGCCTTTTCGGACAAACGACATGATTACAATATGACATTCGAAATTCACACACAGCGTTAGTTAGTTTGTTTTTTTTTCTTTTTTTCTCTCGAAAATACGTTCTTTTTTCAGTTTACACGTGCGCCAGTTCCACATTCTACCCGTCATTGGCTCGACTGCCGACGTTTAAATCGATAACGACACGTATTGATTTTCAGCTCAGATTTTTTATTGATTGCCACATTTAAGATAACTAATTTTTAATTTAATTTAAAATTAAATAGGTTATTTATGTAAAAAAGTGTCTCCATTGATCTGTGATACGAATGTTTGAAGCCTCTGCCGCTCGGGTTCTGTTAGCTTTTTGTTAGCTTTTTGACTGATCGATTTTTTGTTTTTGTTTGTTACTGTAAATTGATGGATCTATAAAATATTTCTGTTTTTATGCGATATTTGATTTTATCGATTGAATACCTTATCCTATTTCTAATCAATGATTGAATTTTTCATTTTAGCCCTCGAGGAGACCGAAAGATGAGCGGCTACGGTGACTATGAGGTAAGATTTTGTCCCCAAATCGTCGAACAATGTTTTGCATTTTTCTCAAACTTTAATTACCAAATTTTGCAGAAAATGTGCTACAAAACTTTTTGCTCAATTAACGCGAATATACCGCTAAAACGCGATTTCAAAGGACTGCCGCTAAACACCTACAGTGGGTCTCGAAATTTTTATACTTTTAAAACGCTATTTTGTAACAAAATTTGTGTAGAATTTCGTATTCCAGTGTCATTGCTCTCTTATTTCTCCTTTATGGGGACAACTTTTAAAAAAAACCTCGAAAAAAATGCGGTTTTGACATTTTAATTTTCCTAACTTAATTCAACGTGGTTATTTTTCAACGCGGTAACAACAAAAATTTGAAAAACAAGTTGATTAAAATTTAGATTGGCTCATTTCAACCATTTTGAGGAAAATTACATCCACCTTGGGTGACTTACCGTAACCCGAGGCCAAAATCGATATTGATTAAATGCGTAAAAAATGTATTAAAAAGTTAAAATTAATATTAAAGAAAAATCCCAGGCATTGTTTCGCATAATCTTCCAAATCGCGCGACTTTTCACTTCGATAAACGGCTTGTTTGCCATTATACAAGAAAACTGCGGGCCGCTGTTACGACACGCGACATAAATTAAGTCTCGCTAAAGATCATCGATGGCGCCGGTAGAAGCTCGGCAGTTATTTCAAATACAACCTCATTTACTATGCCAAACCGGCGCCATCGATGGGGCTTTCGCGGCGGGACCCAGTTTGTTTTACAAGTTGTGGTTCGCCGGTTCAGGCCGTTGTGCAATATGCTTTGAAAGAAAAATCACAGTGTTTTACTGACAGCCTCTCTTAAATCTTAAATTCGGTCGCATTTTCAGGACCATGTTATGGACCCTCCTCGGTCTGCGGCTCCTGGACTGTCGGATGAGTCCCGTGCCCGTGCACAGCACAATGCTCTGGCACGGAAGAGGCGTGATGACTTCAGAGACGTGTATTCCGCGCTGCGAGAAGCAGTTCCTGAAATGAATAACGAACGGGTCAGTGAAGGGCCTTTTTGTCCAGTTTCTCTCTTTCTTGTCTTAATTTTAAAAAAATGAATATAAAAGTTTAGGCGTCGCGGGCGCTGATACTCAAAAAGACGATAGACGCAATAGATAGTCGTACCAAGTGGATCGCTTCTATTACGGAGGAGACGAAGAAAATCGAAGAGGAGAACCGGGCTCTTCAAGAAGAGGTGAGTGATTTGCCAGTATTACGGTGATTTATTTTAAAGGACTGAGTGCATTTTTTCCTTTAAGCGTAAACGGCGGACCGACGTTGCGACACGCGCGCGGGTAATATGGGTCCCGCGACGAAAGTCACGGCGTCGCGGACGCGGCACTTCGGGGACCCAAATTCTGGAACTTGCGTTTGGTGTTAGATAGAGCATGATTGCATATTCTGGCATAATCTCAAAAGAAAAACACCTTCTGATTTAGCAAAAATGTAATTTACAGCTATTATGTATTGGTTTTTAAATCCATCCAGGGGTATTGACGTTAAATCAGAACTTTCCGTAAAATAAGCAAAAAACCAAAGAAATATGCCCTGTAAAGATCGTGTAATCTTAAATACCGTAACCGAACACTTAGCACTTTTCCATTGCCGCGTTGGCAAAGTGCCACTTTTACTTTTGGAAAGTTTAGATCGGCCCGTTTGGATCTTTTACCCTGGACCACCCAGTCAGATTGTCACCCACACGACCAGGGTTCGATCCCAGTCGGTGAGATTATTTTTTGAACAACTAAAATTGACTTGTTTATTAGTAACAAACATTATTCAGTTATTTTTAGGCAGTTAATTATTATAGCGATTTATCCAAAATTTGAAATTGTATTTTTCATACTCGGGCCGTCCCACAAAAATCCCTCGGCCCGGTCCGTCATTTGAGAACCCCGCTTCCGGTCCCCTTTTAAGGCTTAAGGCCCATTTTTAAGGCAAAATTTGGAGCCTATCCGCGGAAAAGTGGGAAAATTGGGGTTTTTTGTTAAGAAATATCGACTTGAGATAGTCGGGCCGACCCGTTGTCATTGTTGCTTGTGAACAATTGCTGCGAGATCCCGTGAGCCCTGAAAATCGGCAATAGTACCGGTAAAACTCTTCAGGAGTATTAACTTCTTCAAAAACCGAAGAAATTCAAAGAGTCTGACTTGCACTTTTGTTGATTTTTAGACTTTTCGTTGCGGGACCCTTATTGGCCCGCGTTGCGTGTCGCAACCGCGGTCCGCGGTTTTTGCGCAAATGGGCGACAGAGATAGATGAAGTTGTATTATAATACCCTTTTTTTAGATAGCAGAACTCGAGCGCGGAATTCAAGACACCGTAACAAACAATCGTTTGTCTCCAGAAGTTGGAACACCGAAGACCGCAGCTTAAAGGACTGTCAGGACTGGCTGCGTCCCGAAACGAGCGACTTCTTTTATTATGCAAAATTCTTAAAATGCATTTTTATTCATCGTACCTTGTAATTTGCTATTTTGCTGTTAAAATAAAACATTATTTCGTTATTATTTTTTTAATACCAAATAATATAAAGCAACCAAAGCCTTTCAAAATTAATAGCCATAATACGATGTACAGAGTGATTGGGAGGAAAATACAGACAGACAGAGAGAGAGAGACCAAAAGAGGGGAGGGAAAATCAATCACGATAATACTCTCCTACAAGGTTTTGAAATGCCTCTTGATCATTATCAGCGTCTAAAAACTGATCATAAACAGCAGACAAATCAAAGGGTGATCTACGAAAAATGTTATGGAAAGTAAGGCCAAGTAGTGTATCTCGTTTGTCATCAGAGACGAAATGAACAAAACAGTGCATCGCATCTCGTCTAATGATAGCAAATCCTCCGTCTAAAGGCGTTTTGTAGATTGCATCTTGACACTGAAATTTGTAAAATTAATCAATAAGTAAGTCAGAGAAGTAAAGAGAGAGGTAAATGACAGAGACAGAGACATATAACCCACATCCAGAGGCATTCCAGGCCGATCGTATGTAAAACCCCTCCACAGCAGAGTCCACCCTTCCACGTCGAAAGGGTGTTCGAGAAATTCGGCTATCACGTGCAGGTACTCCAAAGATCTTCTTCTTTGACGATTTTCACGAAATTCCTGATTTCAAGAATTAATTAAAATTTAATTTTTACAAACATTCAAACAAGCCGCGAGTAAATCGGTAGGAGAATCGGGTGGCGGAGGCGATGTCAATAGGTCAAATTCAACTTTCGATGCATTGAAAATTAGATTAGCTAAGGAGTTTACGTTGATTACTCTGTCAAGATTAATTTGATCACAGGTCTGAAAAAAATGGAAAAAATAATGTATGACAAGGTGAGGCAGGGTAACATTTAATATAATTTTAGGACCGTTAAGGTAAGGTAAGTCACATTACGGTACAGTAAGGTAAGGAATGTTAAGGTAAGGTGGGCTAACTATAAGTTAAAGTAACGCAAAAGTAGGGTAAGTATAGAATAAATAAGGCGACGTTAAGGTAAGGTAATTCCCATTACGGTAAAGTAAGGTAAAGTGAAGGTACGTTAAGGTAAGGCAAGGTAACATTTAGGATAGAATAAGAATAGTTAAGGTAAAAGTAAGGTAACGTTAATATAAGATAAGATGATGTAAAGTAACGTTAAGGTATAGCTAAGTTTCGGGATCGGCACATTACATTACAGTAAGGTAACGTTAAAGTAAGATAAAGTGACGTAAGATAACGTTAAGGTAAGGAAAGGTAATTTTAAGGTAAAGTTTGGCAAGGTGAGGCAGGGCAAGGTAAAATTTACGTCAAGTGTTGGGACGTTAAGGTAAGGCACCTTACGATACAGAAAGGTAATGCTTAGGTAAGGTAAGCAACGAAAGGTAAGGTGTTCTAAGATAAGGTAACGTTTTGGGTAAGTTAATGAATGTTAATTGAAGGTTGCACACATTGTGGCAAATTAAGGTAACGTTAAGGAAAGGTAAAGTGAGGTAAGATAATGTTACGTTAAGGTATGCAAATTTAAGCTAAGGTTAGGGACCTTAAGGTAAGGCAAGGCACATTACGTTACCGTAGGATAATGTTAAGGTAAGACAAAGTATGATTAGGTAACGCAAACGTCGGGTGAGGTAGGCTAACATTTAGGGTAAGTAAGGGAATGTTAAGATACGGTATGGTACATTATGGTAAAGTAAGATAACGTTAAGGTAAGAAAAATACGTTAAGGTATATAAGGTAAAGTGAGGCTTAACATTGTACTGAACTTAAAGTCTAAATTTAACGTTTAGTATAAGTTAAGGGATGTTAAGTTTAAGGTAACGCAAGTGATGGAAAATAAGGCAAAGTTAAGGTTCAATAAGGTGTGTTTAGGTAAGATAAAAACTTAAAGTTAAGGTACGGTACGTTAAGGTAAGGTAGGGTACGTTAAGGTAAAGAAACGCACATTATGGTGAAGTAAGGTAACGTTAAGGTACGGTAGGGTATGTTAAGATATAGTATGTTGTTAAGGTAAGAGGTACGCTAAGGTAAGGTACTTTAAGGTACAGTAACGCACATTATGGTAAAGTAAGGTTACGTTAAGGTACGGTATGTTAAGGTAAGGTATCTTGTTAAAGGGCTCGTCAGGGGCCTTTTCCAAATCGCATGCTAATGAAGACTTGGCAAGCATTTTGCGCACGGCCGTTGTCTGGAGCGGTGTTCGAGAAAATGAGTTCAATTGAAATGACTTGATTTGCATACTGTCCATTTCCAATTCGAAAAGGCCCCTTACGGCCCCTTTAAAGGGGAAGGACCGCGTAAAAAAATATTTTCTGGGCTTGTGATAAATGAGTAGATCTCATTCTTCTGAATCAGAAAAGTGTCCCATTTTCTATTTTTGGAGCAAAATAAACCAAATTAGGCACTCCTGAAGTTAAGTCGAAAATATCGTTTGAATAGCGCGCAATTCTGCGTCTCCCTTTTCCCCGCGCTCTCTCGCCTTTCTCTGCCGTGCACACCTGCACCCTTTGCATTGTTCGGCCGTGTCCTGCACCGGTTGCAGTCCGAAACATAGAAAAGGGGTATGTTTCGGAATCGTGGCAACGGTATCTATTCAATGAAGTTGTTATTACAAAGATTTGAAAAATCAATTTTACGAGGTCCTCCCCCTTTAAGGTAAGAAAAAGTAACTTTTCGGTTAGGTTAATTAAGAATACGTAAAAGTCAAGATAAGACAGCAAAGACACTCACCCAAAGCGGCCATTTCTCGATCACAGAAGCTGACATTTGAATAAATCCTGTTGTAAAATTTTTAAATCCAATTAACGAAAACATCCTGTCAAAAGGTTGAGTGTAGAATATAGAGAGCCAGTGACATTTAAGACTTAATTTTTGCAAAACTTCTAAAATTTACATTGAAAAATCGAACTGCCGACAACTGAAGATGGAATTCTGTTGGCGAAATCCGGAAAAACGGTTTTCGGCCCGTAAAATCGTTGTAGACATGATTCTGGTGATTTCCTGGCAGACGTCGAACAAGTAAATGGGGCCTAGCCTGAAAAATCGATTTTCAATCTTATTAATTTTTTAAAAGTTATGTTTTAATTACCCCTTTTGTATTAAAATGTATTAATAAGCCCCATTCTCCATCTTTGAAAATTTCTGGAACATAGGTGATTCGGAATTTGTGCTTTTCCACAAAGAGGTCTATCGTTTTGGAAGCACAGCGTAAACGACACAGCGGGTGGGTTTGTGTCTGAAAATTGGATTTCAAAGTTCGAAAAAAGAAAAAACCTTGCGATAGATGGAGAGCTGGAGTTTAAAGGGTAGGGAAAGTAGTGGAATTCCCATTTTATTGATTTTTTGTCTAACGACCTGTAAATTTAAAAAAAAGCGGTATTTGCAGAACAAAAAAAGCGATACGACGCATCGCCATTACAAAAGGTCCGGGTTACAGAAAATATTAGGGGACAGAGACAGTGAGACATAGAGACATAGAGACAGAGAGACAGAGAGACAGAGAGACAGAGAGAAAGAGAGACAGAGAGACAGAGAGAAAGAGAGACAGAGAGACAGGGAGACAGGGAGAGAGAGAGAGAGAGATAGAGAGAGAGAGGCAGAGAGAGACAGGTACAAAAGCGAAGTATCGCTTTCAGTCCGCTTTTTTTTCATTTTGCGCATTTTTCTCCGGATTTTTTCATACAAATGGGTCTTCCACTACTTTCTTTGCCGGTTCAACTTCAATTCTTCATTTATCGCCGGGTAATTTTTTTTCCTTAAAAATTATTGGACACTAATTTTCAGACACAAGTTCAACCGTTGTGCCGTCTTCGCCGAGCTTCAAAAAAAATAGACCATTTTGTCGAAACCCACAAATTCCGGATAAGCTATGTCCCAACAATGTTTAAAAATGGAGAATGGGGTCTTTTCATTTATTTTAAAACTAAGGGGGTAATAAAAACGGAATAAAACAAAATAAAAATGATTTTTAAGGCAAAGCCACACTTACTTGTCCGAAGAGTTGACTACTCAGGCGCATACAGTGTCAAATTTGATTTTAACCGTGGAAAGCCGTTTTTCCAGCTTAGACGAACAAACGCACATCTAAAGCTCTCTGCAGTTCGTTTTTTCAATATCACACTGGTGGGCATTTTCAAAAAAATTATAAAAATAATTGTATTGCAGAAAACGAAATTTAAAGAAAAAATTGATGATGAAAAAAGTATTCAAATTGTGAAAAGCCTTGGTTTGAAGTGTCACTGGCTTTTGATTTCTGTTGTGCAGCCCTCACACCACCAGATTTTTTCATTAATTTCGTTTAAAAACTTTTGCCATGAATATTTTGACAGTCCCTCGTCTCTGATTCAAACGCGGCCGCTTTGGGTAAGTCTCACTCACACTCACACACTCACACACTCACACACTCGCGCGCACACACACTCACACACTCACACACTCACACACTCACACACTCACACACTCACACACTCACACACTCACACACTCACACACTCACACACTCACACACTCACACACTCACACACTCACACACTCACACACTCACACACTCACACACTCAACTTTTATATTTTCACATACTGTCTTTTTCAGAACTGCGATGAATTATCTCTTGGAACAATACGAAACACCGACTCCTTTGCTGATATAATTTTTAACGCAAAAAGAGTTGCTTTTGACTTTACAGGGCCTCAGCTGCCACACGATGATCCTCTCGAGCCACTGGTGAATTGTTTGAATGTATGATAAAATACATAAGAATTCTAAAACTTTTTTAGGACTTTCGAAAAGATCACAGAAAAATAAGATCTCTTGAGTACATGCACGTAACTGGATATTTTGCTCTAGTTCCTGTGGAAGTAGAGGGCTGGATTCATCTTTGGAGGGGTCACTGCCGGGATTATCCTGAGTGGCTGAATGCGGAGGTTGTTTGCAGTTAAATTGTATTTTAATATTCGTTTCAGAAGAAGGATGTTTTTTACAAAGTGCCCGTGGGTGAAGTATTTGCAATTATTAAACGAGCTACATATGAATGTGTTGTTCAGTTTATTCCTGATGACAGAAGAGAGACTATGCTTAATTTCGTATTTCCTCATATTTTTCCAAAATCCCCCTTTGATTTGTCTGTCATTTATAAGGAGTTTTTAACAGCTGAGACTGATGAAATGGCTTTCAAGCATTTGGTTGGGAAGTATTACCGTAAGTGAGGAGTTTCTCGGTCCTCATCCCTGATAATTTCTTTCCCTCCTTTTTTTTAGTATTCCATTATTCATCAAGGTTTATACTCCCTTATAGTTAAGTTTAATTGCGAATCATTGACTCAGTTTTATAACTGTTTCAAAAAACTGTCGACATGAGTCATATGCGCTCTACCTCTGCTTCTGTTTCTGTAACTCTGTTACTGTTTTTCTAACTCTGTATCTGATATTTATTTCATATTTATTTGTAATGCTTTAGTATAATAAACAGTACAATCTCCTCGTTGAAGCAAGGGTGTGAATTACCCCGCTTATAAGAGAGAAGTACAAATGTTAAAAGAAAAATGGATGGCGGGAAAATGGTGGAAGAATTAAGTCGGTGTAAGAAATTTACGAATGAATGACAGGTAAGAATCCTGTTAAGGCTGTGACAAATTAGGTAGTCCGTCGTTTTCAGTCCGGCTAGACTCATAATAGACTTAACAACAAAAACAGGGTCTTTTTTTTCCTTGACGAAGCTTTCGATCAGGAAAAATGTTTAATTAAAGCTCTGGGGCAGCTAGAGGACGTCGAGATGAGCGACAACCCCGCTGTCATCCAGTCGACGATCCAGAAACTATGTTGGAGGTCGCCAAGGTGGTCAACCGTCAGTCTTACAATTTGTAGTGAGTAATGATTAGGAACTACTTGTGCTCCAATTTTCTAAAGCTATTCTGGCATAATGAGAATTTTTTCGCGTAAAAAGAATTGGGTTCGGACGCCTTTCTAGAAATATATGTTTAAAACAATTTTTACAGGGCTCTTTTCTGTCTTACCCGTCGCAAAAGTCGGAATACCCGTTCACTGGATATACCCGTCCCATTCCGAAGTACCCGTCCCAAACCGATATAGTCCGAAAAATGTAGTGCCTACAGATATACAACACAAACGAAAATACTACACTTTACTGTGATTCAATATTCTGAGTGTGAGTATCCATCGCTCTAGTTTTTTTTTTAAATTGACTGGTTCTTGGCAGGGAACCTCGGGGTTTTCGCATAGTCGTCCGCAATTGACCCAGTACATACAAGCATGGCAACGGGCCGGCCCGGGCTGGCCCGACCCGGGCCGGCCCCAAATTTTGCCTTGCTTGCTTACATATATAGTTGAGACGAGTAAGACTAAGCAAGGTAAGGCATATCCAGTACATTGGAACAGGTCCCAATGTACTTGAAAAAAAGTTTAAAAAAAAGTGTGCATAAGAAAAATTACCTAAAAATCTTGGACGAGTATATCGAAAACAAATGTCGGACGGGTGAAACTGCAAGAGCCTTTAACAGTGGCCATATTTTTTGTGGCGCAAATGTGGTTCACCGCGCTAGATCGTTAATTACGGAAATAACTCCCATAAAGAAATTAGCAGTGGGAAAAGTAACAAAAGAAACTCGTCTCGCGTCAGATCTCACGGATGAATCTGTCGAAGTATTGATTTTATTCAAATTCGAACTCGTTGCCGGCTCACAGGAATAAAAAACAAAGAAAATACAATAAATGTGGAAATTAGAACAATTCCCAAACTGTAAAAAAAACTTAAAACAGGTGTCTTTGAAAATAGTCGTCTATAAAAAAGGTGTCTTTAAACATTGGTGTCTATAAAAATAGGTGTCTATAAAAATTCTGTAACTGTCGCAAAATAGTTTACAGGCATGAATGTTGGAGTTTTTGGGTGATTTTTTGTTCATCTGATTAGCGTTTGCGCCATGCCGTATAGCCTGTAAGAATGTAGCAAAGAATTGAAATCTTCAAATTGCAGAAAATGTATTATCATCGAGCGCTCAAAAGCAAGCAAAAAATGAATTATATGAGTTCAATTATATGTAACATTGCCAGAACTATGCTAAAAATGAAACTCGTTCAAGTGAAGTAAAATTGCATCAATCAATAGAGCGTTCAAACGCAAATCAAGCAACCAAATTCTTAATGCATCTCGCAATGAAGGCGTGCCAGAAAATGGCTAGAAAAAAATGGTTAAAATCCTTCTACCTACCCTGCATACCTTAACTCAGAGTGGTAAACTTGATGGCCGACCCTGCCCGAATTTTTCGGGAGCGGGCCTGCCCGGTCTCGAAAAACCAATACAAAAGTGGGGCTTAACTAAGGCGCGGCCCTTTGCCAGACATGGTCATAGCTAGCCTATCTGGCTGTCCTATCCTACCTAGCTACGTAGCCTACCTTTGCTAGGTTCAACGCCTATCTGCTCTTTCTTTTCCGAACCATCTCAAGATAGTCCGATAGACCTGTCATTGTCCTTATCTCCACGCTACTTGGTCTAGTAGAATTTGTCTCAGCATGGACCACTCAGAGATCAAGCCCTCACCATACGTCCCATGTATCCATTGGAATTCGTTGTAAAGGGCGTTATCTTCATTGCCTGCGACCACGCAAGAAAAGAGACTGTGGTACCCTCCTCTGTAAATGGCTCAATATACTGCGTTGCTAACCAACAGAGAATAACTACCAAGCGTGTGTTGGGGTGTCCCCACGTTGGGACCGAGAGTGATAGACAGTTCTTACCCAAAGAATACTTAATCACAGCCCTTGAAGATAATGATGTTGAACAGGAGAAGAGATATATAGCTGTCGTCAAACGAGCTTCGGCTATTAAAAGCCGCTTTTTTTTCTGCGCCTGCGCTTCTCGCACACTATTTTCGACTAAGTATCGCACGGCTGCTGCATTAAAGCCGTTTTTTTTTCGGATGCCGGTTTGACGACAGAAATAGTGCCCGTCAACCCTACTTTGGCGGGTTTTGGAAATGAGTGAGATTATTCTGATGTTGGTATTCGAATTAACCATTACTAAATCATAATATTTTGCTACAAAAGGGGCGTGGCCGCTTTTCGGCAAAAGTAGGATTGGCAAAAAGTATAAGAGCAAATGAAGTAGTTAAATGTGACACTTGCCGGCAAGGATCTCAAGACCAAGAAATATAAAGAAGTGTTGGAAAAGGAGAATGAGGCAAACAGTACCATCGCAATGATGATGTTCCTAAGCTCAAGGACGTAACCATTGGTCAAATAGATACCGGGCCCCCACTTAAAAGTTGCGAAGAAATCCCCCCTTTATCCGCCCCCCTTCTCACTCAAAAATTGCGAAATCCCCCTTTACCCGCCCCCCCCCCCCACTTAAAAGTTGCGAAATCCCCCTTTATCCGCGATGGTTGCGAAATACTTGCTTATCTCCAATCATTCCTGAGATATATACAGAGCGTTACGGACAGACAGACAGACACACATTCCCAAATATAATAGTATTGATTGATTGATGTTAATTCCTTTGAAAAAAAAACATAAATAAGTTGTATCTCGTTTTTTTTGTTGAGTGAGCATTGCGTGGGAAACGAAAACGGTCGTGCTCGCCTCTTATTGGTCAGTCACGCACCCTGGCTCCGCCCCCAAAATGAAGGTGGCTGCAGCCATGGTATCGGCGCCTGCAACTGTTAAATTTATTGTTCAATTACTGTTGAATTTTCTGTATCAACTTTTGTTTCATTTTATTTTGTTATTTTCAGATAAAATGGCAGCGGCTGGGATGTCGTCAGACGAAGAATTTTTCCAACTGAGACGAGGTCGAAGGAAATTTGCCAGAAAAGGGAGGATCACAACAAGTTCTGAAGAGTCTTCTGACAGAACTACAAACGAGGTAAATCTTTTACGTCGATTTTGATTATTAGACAAAAATGCTGCTTAAATTTAATGTCTGTGCTTGTTACAACAATTATTATAGCGCTCGTTAATCGTTTTCTCGATATTGCGTCAACTGAAATTTCGTTTTTTATTAAAAGAAAACAAAACTTGAAAAAAGTGGGTAATAGATTTGATTCTAAGTGGCGGCTGTTTTTATAATTAAAGGCAGATTTTTCCTCGTATTGAAATTTCTCTCCCTTTTTAACCTTTTTTTTTTTAGGATCCAAGCCGATCCGAGCCTGGAGATGATCAACAATCTCTGCCGCCGCAACAGGTCCACCGCCGAGTTCAACTGGACTTTTCGGATGAAGAAATCGGAAATGATGCCGGTGCTCGCAGTTCCGTTTACGTAAGTGTTGTTATAATTGCGCCAAAAATATATAGATTTTTCCTCGTATTGAAATTTCTCTCCTTTTTTAACCTTTTTTTTTTAGGATCCAAGCGGATTAGAGCCTGAAGATGACCAAATGCCTCTACCGCCTCAACACATCCACCGCCGAGTTCAACTGGAATCTTCGGATGAAGAAATTGGAGACCGTGCCAGCGCTCGCAGGCCCGTATACGTAAGTGTTGTTATAATTGCGCAAAAAATATATTACATTTACAGTTAGGATACCAGTGGTTAGCTGGCAAGCGAGCTATTCAAGTAACGGAGGATTTCGCAGCAGTCCATGAAGATTTTGATGAGGTTAGTACATCCTTTTATTTTCAGCTAGGTATTTGTTTTAGAGCTACACCTTCACCGAACTTTGGAACATGGAGTCGGAAAATGAGTTTCAAGCTCTCCTGTACACGCGTGGAGCCAACAACACGAGGACGGCTACTGGTTACACTCTAAAGAAAGACGCCAATCTTCGGAAGGACGAAATCCCACATGCGGTTCTACTCAGTTAGGATTTCTTTTCCGAAAAGTGTAATAATGGATATTTCAGGTGTACAGGTAATTCAGCAGAGGATTCGTGGAAACCCCTTAGGAGTTATTACGAAAGAACCATCAGCAAGGAAAGAAGAGTGAGTTTTATTTTTTTAACGCGCAAATTTTTGATGATTGCCTCAAAATATTTTGTTTTTTTTTTTTAGATCTCTCGAAAAGAGATGTGTCCCGTTCACTTGGCCAACGGGCCATGCCAATGAAATCGGAGCGAACCATGCTAAAGAAACAGGAGCGGAGGACCAAAAACGGTTAGTGAGAAAGAAAAGTACCCCTGCTTGCTGAAAAAAGGAGGATGGTTCTTTGAAGTTACGGAGTATGGTTTTGTATTGTATTGCAATGGTTTCCAAGAAATCTGGAAGAAACCCGTTTTTATAGCTTTTTTAAACTTGGTGAAAATTCAAATGCGCGGTCAGCCAAGCTTAAGTGTACAAACAAATACACGGCTTTTCCAAATGAGAATTCGGGTTACTTCAAAAACAGAACTGGAATTTTGCCAAGGTCTGCCCCATTTTCTACATTTGGACAGAGTCCCGCCACGAAAGGAGCTGATAAACAACCGGTGATTTCCAAAAAATAACCGCGCATTCGATTGTCTTGGCACAATGCATTTCGTGGCGGGAACACGGCATTTGGAATGGGCTCGTTAGCAAGATGCCAACGGCCGATTTTTCGGTCGTTCGAGTTCCTTCAAATGTTAAGGATGGAAAGGCCGTGAATAGTCTATAACTACCCTGGCTTTCACAAAAAAATACATCGTTTGTTGCGGTACCTACGTACTTCGGTGTTGAGTTGAAAATAGTATCAAAAACTAAAGGGGGCCGTTTGCTGCCTTCGAGGCATCAGTTGGGGGGCTTACGCATCGAGACCCCTAAATGCTTTATGTCCAGCCATGTTTGGAGTCAATTGTTTTTCGATTGGTAGTAGGCCCATTCAGTTCCTGCCAAAACTTTTCTCGCGATTTACATTTTCGGTCTCACGACATAGTACAAAGTCATTTTTTGACCGGCCTTATATGGTAAACGATTTTGTGAATCGGCATACAACTATTGTGTGACATTGGCCTAAGTAAATTCGCCGAGAGCAAACGGCTCGATTTCATCCATTCTCGGCATATTCAATTATCTTGGACCAAGAAAACCTAACCCTTATTTTCCAGACCAGAAAGGACCCAAAGTCAATCGTCGGCCAGGCTGTGGCAAAGCGCGGATACCCGGACCATCGACCTTGTTTCCTTGGTTAGTTTTAGTGAGTGAAAACGCTCAATATGGGCTTATTTTGACAGAGTTGGCTGATTTTGGTACAAAAATTCTGGAAATTGTTTTTTCCCTTCCCTATTTTTTGCGCATATCTTTAGTACTCGATTTGGTCATACCCGGGACTGATTATCGATACCGTATCCAACAAGTAAAATGCGTCTGTTTCACATAATTAAGGGACAGTTATTCTGTTGCAATATGCACGGAATATTTGATTTTGTTTCGGCAATTAACCCAGATTTGGGTCAAAACTGGGGTATAGGTGCTAATAAGAGCTGGGTTTTATTGTTGTACAGGAAGAAAATGTTGTTCCTCTAGATATAGCCTTTGTACAAAGTTGCACTGGAAGCGGTTAAGAGTTTCCTTCAACGCGTTTCACAAATGGTGTTGCGGAATTACAGTTCTCACGGGCCGGACCGGGCCATTTGGTTCTCACGGACCGGGCCGTTTTGACCTACTCTCTTAATTTTGACCTACTTCTTCGTTTCCAGATCGTCGTGAAGCCGATCCAGGCCAACGTGCACAGTCCCATCTACCGGCAGCAGATCTACAAGGGCTTCATCAAGGAAAACGCCCCTGCGGGTACCCCAGTTGTCACCGAGTCGAACACTCCTCTGATCGTGGCTGCTACGGACAAGGATTCTGGGCCAAATGCCCTGGTGGCCTACCGTAGTCTGAACAAGGACGACCCGTTCTTCGTGGTGGATTTGGTCTCAGGAGCCATTAGATCGAGAAAACCGCTGGATTTTGAGAAAATGACCGAGTGGAGCTTCTACGTAAAGGCCAGGTACGGTAGCGAAGGGGTGCGGTAGCCTAATCTATTGATTTTTAGTGATATGGGCCAGCCGCCGCGCTCATCGGTGCCTGTTCCGGTACAAATTGCCGTTGTTGATGAGAACGATGTGAGCCCCAAGTTCTCGCAGCCCATCTACAAAGAGAAGGACATCCTACTCACCGTGACAGGGTTTGTCGTGGCGAGACCCACGGCTGACGATGTGGATACCAATGGGAAATTGCGCTACTTTTTGAAGAATCGAGAGATGGTCCATCTGTTTGCGGTTAACGCCACCACGGGAGAGCTTTCGGTAGCTGCGGAGAACAGCAGTTCTTTCACGGAGACGAGTTACAAGGTGATCACAACGGGCCGGCCCGTTTAAGGGACGTTTTACACAATTAAAACCTATGATGGGGGATCATGGGGGAATTTTTTTTCATAAAGTTGTTAGTTTTCACTAAAGAAAATGTTACGCATTGTCCCCATATTCTTCTGAACAACTGGACGGATCGCCTGAGTCTTGTAAACGACGTACAGTCCCGTCTGAGGCTTGTATACGACGGGCAGTGCCTCCTGGATTTTTGTAAACGACGGGCAGTCCCAGATGAGCCTTGTAAACGACGGACAGTCCCTCTGCATCCTGTAAACGACGGACAGTCCCACTTGAGTCTCGTAAATGACGGGCAGGCTCAGATCATTTTGTAAACGACGGGAAGTTTGTTCTGGGCCTTGTAAACGGCGGGCAGTCTCGCCGGAGTCTTGTAAAGAGGGTAAACTATGTTTTTAGCTATTCATCTATAAATTTATCCCATTTTTTCAGTTGGACGTCATGGTCACAGACGGAGTGCACACAGCTTCTTCTGTGGTGCAGCTAGGCGTGATGCCTGCCAAAAAGACCGGATTCCGATGTGCCCAAGCCGAGTACGCCGTGACAGTTGTCGAAAATAACACCTTCTCCGGCAGTCGCTTCCTCACAGCGGTGAGTTTTTTTTTTAAATCTCTCTTTCTCTCTCTATCTCTCTCTCTAAGTCTCTCTAAGTCTCTCCTTTCAGCTCACAGCCCTCGGCGCGAAGGAAGGCTCCACCGTGGTCTACTCCCTCCTCAGCCCCGATGACCGCTTCATTGTGAACCAAGGCACCGGATCCGTCTACCTGGCAGGCCAGCCCTTCGATCGGGAAGAAAAACCAGTGATTCGAATTCTTTTCGAGGAAATTTTGGCTGGTAAGTACGAAAACCAAGAAATTGTTTAGGCTAAGACCGTTAATAAGCCCGTACAGACGGCCCACTGTGTCCTTGTGGTGAATCTGGAGGATGTGAACGACTGCTCGCCTCAATTCGTGGTCGAACCGTACGAAACTGTGGTCAGCGTGGACGCGAAGATGGGAGAGAAGCTCTTTTCCATCAAAGTCATCGACAGAGACAGTGGTAAGTGGATTTATTGGCTTTAAGGCCTTAAGTTTAATGACCAGTAGCTTTAAGATCTTAAATTTGGTACCCGTAACTTTCGGGCTTTAACTTGGGATATTCTTAACTTTTAGGCCTTAATTTTGGGTACGATGTTCACCTCAAGGCCTTAAATTGTGTCAGCCTTAACTCTAAGCCATTCATTAGGATCTTTAAGACCAGAAATTTGTAAAGCCTTAGCTTGATGACCTTAATTTTGGTTATTTCTCATCTTCGTTTGGGTACGCTTTACTTTAAATTTCGGGTTCCTTAACTTTAGAGCTTTAAGATTGGCTATACTTAACTTTAAGACCTTAAAGGCACCGTCAGGGGCCTTTAAGGTCTTAAAGTTAGCACCCTTAATTTTATGGCCTTAAATTTGGGCGTGTCTCAACTGGGTTATCCTCCCTTTTTGCCGAATACTTTACCCCCCTGCGCGCATTTGCAACTGTAACAGTTGCGGGCCGGCCCGCTTTTCTGGTCTTGATTCATAAAGTTTTATTAAGTCCTTTTTTTCCAGGATCGAACGGAATGATGCACTACTCGAGTGCCGACATTCCCAAGCAGTTCAAGTTGAACAAGCACGACGGAAAGGTTACAGTAGCCGCAGCCCTGGAGAGTGAGGAGATATACCAATTCACGGTTGAAGCCACCGATCGAGGTAGATTCAAGCTTTTAGTTTCTGTGAAATCCATTTTAGGTACTCCTCCATTGAAGTCGTCTACGGTCGTGAAAGTCTCCGTTGCGGAGAAGGCGCGTCCCTTGTTTTCTTCGAACAGCTACGAAGCCCAATTGGCCAAGACGGCTGTGGTAGACACTCTGGTTAGTTATAGTACTTTTTTTGAATGAAATTTTAAAGGACTGCCTACCGTACCTTTGGCTCACCGTATCTCTTCCAGGTCAGCACAGTGAAGGCGGTCAGCAATACGAACGGAGTCCTTGTGTACTCTTTGGATGACCGGAGTGGCCTCTTCCGAATCGACGCGGACAGTGGCAATTTGTACCTCAGGAGACCCGTGGAGAGCAACAGCAACCACAGTACTGTGGCCATGAAAGTGACGGCGGAGGATGTTACGAGGAAGGGAATGAGTGCCACAGTGGCTGTGAACGTTAAGGTGGGTTAGGGTTGCAAAACTATCTAATCTAGGTAACCTAAAGCCGCTTCAAACTGATCTTGGTAGCCTTAGGCCGCTTCAAACGGTTTTCTGTTACCCTTGGCCGCTTCAAGCCGTTTTTGGTTACCTAAGGCCGCAAGCTGATCTTGGTGGCATGTTTCCGCTTCAAACAGTGTTTTCGTATTCTAAAATCGTTTCAAAGCTGGTATTGGTAACATAAGGCCGCTTTAAACTGTTTT
Source organism: Oscheius myriophilus (assembly GCA_964057215.1). Taxonomy (NCBI): domain Eukaryota; kingdom Metazoa; phylum Nematoda; class Chromadorea; order Rhabditida; family Rhabditidae; genus Oscheius; species Oscheius myriophilus. The sequence goes on along the minus strand of OZ059904.1, from coordinate 25,448,271 downwards.
TGGTAACATAAGGCCGCTACAAGCAGTTTTTTGTAACTTTTTTTTAGTAACTTAAGGCTGCTGCAAACTGAATTTGGTAACCTATGCCGCTTTAAAGTGTTCTTGGTAACTTATGGCTGCTTCAACCTAATCTAGGTAACCTCAGGACGCTTCAGACCGTTTTGATAACATAGGCCGCTTCAAAACATTTTGGTAACCTAAGGCCGCTTCAAACTGATCTTCGTAATCTAAGGCCGCTTCAAATTGATCTTCGTAACCTAAGGCCGCTTCAAACTATTCTAGCTAATTTAACGCGGCTTCATTGATAACCTAAGGCCGCTTTAATTCTTTTTTTGTAACACATAATTTTTTTTATATTTCCAGATCGTCGGTGGAAAGGACCGCGCCCCCGTGTTCTCAGAAAGCCTCTACAAAACCAACTTCACCGAATCCACCCCCGTCGGATCAATCCTTCGCACCCTGAAGGCCTCTGATTCTGATGACGGAGATCACGTGATCTACTCGGCTACCGGATCAGGTTCAGAAGGTTCGCTTTCTTCTGGAGACTTCTTAAATTCTCTGGTTTCAGTGGTGAAAGTCGATATGGAAAGTGGCGTTGTTTCACTGGCTCAGCAGTTGGATTTCGAGAAACAGCAGCGATACGACATCAAAATCAAAGCGACGGATTCAGTGCAACTGGCGGGAGAAGCCATCCTTTCCATGCAGGTTTTATTTGACTTGGATAAGACTGAAACTGTCTTTTAGGTCCTTGACATCAACGACGAGCCGCCGCGATTCGCCCAACCATTTGCAGTCGCAGACGTGGCTGACACGGCCCTGCCCGGACAGTTCATCACGATTTTGAGCGTGAGCGATGAGGATACGGTAGCCTCGCTGCCTTCGGGACATGGAGTACTGTACTCGGTTATCGATGGAGATGACAGCATGTTCAATGTGGACTCGCAGACGGGAGAGGTAAGGGATGGGGGGAGAGAGAGAGAGAGAGAGAGAGAGAGAGAGAGAGACAGACAGACAGACAGAGAGAGAGAGAGAGAGGCAGAGAAACGGAGAAACAGGTACAAAAGCGAATTATCGCTTTCATTCCGCTTTTTTCATTTCGCGTCTGTATTTTCTGAAATTTTCATAACAAATGGGGTTTCCACTCCTTTCTTTGCCGGTTCAACTTCAATTCTTCATTTATCGCCGGGTAGTTTTTTCCTTTCGAATTAATTGGACACTCATTTCAGACACAGGTTCAAGCATTGTGCCGTCTGCGTCGAGCTTCAAAAAAGATAGACCATTTTGTGGAAATCCACAAATCCCGGATAAGCTATGTGCCAACAATTTTTAAAAATGGAGAATGGGGTCTTTTCATATATTTTAAAACTAAAGGAGTAATAAAAACAGAAAAAACACACTAAAAATTATTTTTTTAGGCAAAGCCACACTTACTTGTCCGAAGAGTTGACTACTCAGGCGCAAAGAGTGTCAAATTTGATTTTAATCGTGGTAAGCCGTTTTTCCAGCTTAGACGGACAAACGCACATCTAAAGCTCTCTGCAGTTCGTTTTTTCAATATCACACTGGTGGGTATTTTCAAATAATTTAATAAAAAATTGTATTGCAGAAAACGAAATTCAAAGAAAGGATAGATGACGAAACAAGTATTGAAATTGTGAAAAGTCTTCGTTTGAAGTGTCACTGGCTCTCGATTTCTGTTGCGCACCCCTCACACATCCAAATTTTCCCACTGATTTCGTTTAAAAACTTTTGTCATGAATATTTTGACAGTCCCTCGTCTCTTATTCAAACATGGCCGCTTTGGGTAAGTCTCACTCACACACTCACACACTCTCACACGCACGCGCACACACACTCACACACTCACACACTCTCACACGCACGCGCACACACACTCACACACTCACACACTCACACACTCACACACTCACACACTCAACTCTTTATGTAGTTTCACATACTTTCTTTTTCAGAACTGCGATGAATTATTTCTTGGAACGATGCGAAACACCGACTCCCTTGCTGATACAATTTTCAATGCGAAAAAAGTTTCTTTCGACTTTACAGGGCCTCAGCTGCCCCACGATGCTCCTTTCGAGCCACTTGTGAATTGTTTGACAGTATGAACAATTTATAATAGTTCTAAAATTCAATTCAGGACTTTCGAAGGGATCGCAGAAAAAGAAGATCTCTTGAGTACATGCACGTAACTGGAGATTTTTATTTTGTGCCTGTGGAAGTCGAGGGCTGGATTCTGCTGTGGAGGGGATACTGCCGGGATTACGATGATTGGATGGGTCCGGAGGTTGTTTCTATTTGAGTTATATTTTAAAATTAATTTCAGCAAATGGAGGTTTTCGACAAAGTGCCCATTGACGGAGGATTTGCAATCATTCAACGAAGCTTCTATGAATGTCAAGTTTTCATTGTTCCTGATGACAAAAGAGAGACTTGGCTCAACTTAACATTACCTCATATTTTCAAAAAAGTACCTTTTGATTTGTCTGCAGTTTATGATGACTTTTTAACAGCTGATACTGATGAAATGGCTTTCAAGCTTTTTGTTGGGGAGTATTATAGTAAATGAATAATGTTACCCATGTCTGCTCGTCTTTCTATTAACTTTTATTGCAAATAAATTTTGGACATTTTATTGTACACATCGGCGACATGGTGCGCGCGCGCGTGTGTGTGTGTGTGTGTGTGTGTGAGTGTGTGTGTGTGTAGGCGCCAAGGCGAGGATTGTGCGTATAGTTAGTGTGATAAGGGCGAGAAACAAAAGGGTGAAAGAAACCAAGTTTTAGGCACAAGTTCAACCGCTGTGCCGTCTGCGCCGAGCTTCTAAAAAGATAGACGAATTTGTAGAAATCAACAAATCCCTGATTTCCTATGTTCCAAAGATTTTCAAAGATGGCGAATGGGGTCTTCTGATCTGTATTTTGGCTAAATGGGTAAAAAAATATACGAAAATCCCCAAAAAAATACTCCCCAACAAAAAGCTTGAAAGCCATTTCATCAGTATCAGCTGTTAAAAAGTCATCATAAACTGTAGACAAATCAAAAGGTACATTTTTGAAAATATGAGGTAATGTTAAGTTGAGCCAAGTCTCTCTTTTGTCATCAGGAACAATGTAAACACGACATTCAAATAATGTTCGATGGATGATTGCAAATCCTCCGTCAATAAGAACTTTGTAGAAAATTTCCATTTTCTGAAACTGATTTTAATATAACTAATTTCGTTGAAAACTACTTCGGGATTGAGCCCGTCAACATGATCCTGGCAGTGATCCCTCCACAGTTGAATCCAACCCCCCACTTCAACCGGATCGGAAGAAAATCTTCCTTTTACGTGCATGTACTCAAGACATCTTCTTTTTCGTCGATCCTTTCGAAATTCCTGAATTCAGTTTTACAAATAGAAACGTTTAATCTGACATATATACAAGCCACAAGAGAGTCGTCAAGAAGTTGGCGATGTGTACATATAAAAGCAACTTTTTTCGCATTGAAAATTATGTCGGCAAAGGAGTCAGTGTCTTGAATTACTCCAAGATTGAGCTCATCACAGTGCTGAAAAAAAAAGATCGTGTGTGTGTGCGTTTAAGTGAGTGAGGGAGTGAGTGATAAGAAATGAAAAAGTGAGTGAGTGAGTGACTGAGTGACTGAGTGACTGAGTGAGTGAGTGAGTGAGTGAGTGAGCGAGTGAGTGACTGAGTGAGTGAGTGAGTGAGCGAGTGAGTGAGTGAGTGAGTGAGTGAGTGAGTGAGTGAGTGAGTGACTGAGTGAGTGAGTGAGTGACTGAGTGAGTGAGGGAGTGAGTGAGTGAGTGACTGAGTGAGTGAGTGAGTGAGTGACTGAGTGAGTGAGCGAGTGAGTGAGTGAGTGAGTGAGTGAGTGACTGAGTGAGTGAATGAGTGAGTGACTGAGTGAGTGAGTGAGTGAGTGACTGAGTGAGTGAGCGAGTGAGTGAGTGAGTGACTGAGTGAGTGACTGAGTGAGTGAATGAGTGAGTGACTGAGTGAGTGAGTGAGTGAGTGAGTGAGCGAGTGAGTGAGTGAGTGAGTGAGTGACTGAGTGACTGAGTGAGTGAGTGACTGAGTGAGTGAGAGGGCTTACCCAAAGCGGCCACGTTTGAATTTGAGAAGCGGAAATGTTAGCATAATCGTGGCAAAAGTTTTTGAACAAAATTATGGGCAAAATGTGGTTTTGAGAGGGCTGTTTAACAGCAATAGAGAGCCAGTGGCATTTGATACCCAGACGTTTCAAATTCTCAAAACTCGCTACTTCATCTCGGCTTCCGTCAATAGGTGTTTTCTGAAGTACAATTATATACAAAATATTTCTTAAACAACTACCAGGGTTACATTAAAAAATCGAACTGCTGATAACTGTTGATGTGCGTTCGTTCGTGAAAGCAGGAAAAACGACGTTTCACTGGTTAAACCGTCTCTGACTCTGTTTGCGCCAGGACAAGCAATTCTTCGTACATAAAAGTGTGGATTTTCCTGAAAAATACAGTGTTTCATCTGTGTTTTCTTTTCTTTTTTTTACTTTGTTACTCTTGAAATATACCACAAGACCCCATCATGCTGTTAAACAGCCCTCTCAAAAACCACATTTTGCCCATAATTTAGTTTAAAAACTTTTGCCATCTTTGAAAAAGGTTGGAACATAGGAAATCCGGGATTTGTGGGTTTCCACAAAGCTGTCTATCTTTTTTGAAGTTCGGCGCAAACGGCACAACGGTTGATTGAACTGGCAAAGAAAGTAGTGGAAATCCTATTTGTTGTGTAAATTCCTGGAAAACTAGCACTTTTGATCAAAACAAGCCGGTGAATGGGGATTTGCTAGTTTTCCAGGAATTTACACAACAAATAGGATTTCCACTACTTTCTTTGCCAGTTCAACTCAATTGAAGTTTGTTTCCCTTCCCACTGAAAATGCGCACAATGAACGCCTTGGCGCATTTCCCGTGCGCCCCTGCTGGCCCACTTTGTGCATTTTCGATTTTGAATTATTTTTTTTGCTTTTAAAATCGCTTTTATTTCGCAAATAAACTTTATTTTTATTTATTTTCAGCTTTAGAATAAATTAATTATTGATTTTGTAACAATAATAACACAAAAATTGGGAGATTTCACAGATTTCTGCTTGATTTAGGGGCCTGGAAATTTGTCTCCTGGATTTTTGTTTCCACAAGATTTTTATTGCTAAAATCTGTTTCAAACCTTCAAATGTACTATTATTTTGATAAATGCCTAATTTTAATTCTACATATGTAATAAATTCCGTAATTCTTGGGTTTTCGTTCCCTAAAATAGTTAAATTTGCGGTTTTCTTTAAATTTTTTTCAACTTCCGGGTTTTATCGTTGGTAGATTGTGTAATTTTGTTATTCAAATGTGTAAATCAGTGGTGTTCTGCTTTTTTCAACCATTTTTATATTTTATGTTCGCTTTTTTAACATTTCGAAATTTGACCCAACCAGCGCCCGCCGTCGCGATGGCGACTAGCTACGATATGTATTTCGCGTTTTTTTCTTTTCGAAGTGATTTATTTGTTTTTTTTCTGTTTTTCCTTGTAATGTCGGGAATAATATTCGATTTCCAGGCTAAACCATGTCTCGTAACGCTGCCTACGCGGCAGAGTTGAACCGCAAGCGCGATTTGAATCGCATGGAGGATGACATCGAAAATGAGAAGGAGCCGACAGAGAAGATCTCATTTGGAACTGCTGGAGGCTACGACACTGTAATTTTTTTTTTTTGGATTTTTAAAATTTAATATAAAATTATTTTTATTATTAAATTTTAATATTTGAATTTTAGGATGTCTACGGCGGAGCGAGTACTCGCGGAAACAGAGAGGACAGATACTTGGATTCCATCAACACCGGTGATGACGATGAAGAGGAGGCGGCTGCTGATGCCGCTCCGGCTAAGAAGGTCGTCAACTACTCGGCCCCGTCGAAGTTCATCAACGAAATGGCTAAGGGAGGCGAGGTAGGCTTCGATTTATTGCTTTCGTTGTTAAAAAAACAATTCGGGCCCCAGCGAATACCAAAAGCTGAAAAAGGTTGTTCCTGGTGGGAAGGCAAGGAAATTTGTGGTTTAATAGGTCTCGGCACGACCAGAATTCGCCTGATTTTTTTTTTTTGAATAGAACACCTGTCAACAACCGAATTCTGGCACCTCGTGTCGGGACCCAGAGTGTGTGTGGCGAATTTTGGCAATTGTTGGTGTTGTGCTCCAATGTGTCCTGGTTGCAGAAATTTTTGTAAATAAGAAAAAAATTGATTTTAATAACATTTGGTGGCTAGCAAGTGATATTTCCCGATTTCAGTATCATATGACTTGCAAAATCCGTATTTTTTCCAGGATGTCGACGTTTTCGCAGACACTCGCAGGAAGACCATCGGAGAGAAACGCTCCGAGTACCAGAACCGTGTGCAGAAGGTCAGACTATCGCCCCAGCGTGTCGATGCCTTCGGTAAGTGATTTTTCTTTTTAAAGTGTAATTTTTTTTTTTTATAATTTTCGTGCTTCTATTTTAATAATTTATTTCAGTCGATCAGACCCCCGACGCGAGAGGGAATCGAGGCTTCGCCGACGTTATGAAAGAGCAGTTGTACAGGGAAGAGAAAGACCGAGTGGACAAGGAATTGGCGGAGAGGGCCAAGGCAGGAGAACTGCGAGCCACCGGACCAGAGATTAAGAAGGCCCGCTGGGACGATGGCAGCGATGTAAGTTCATTCTTTTATCGTTTTGTACCATGTTTTAAATGATTCACAGCTTTTCGCGCTCTATTGGTGACGGACAAAATCTCGAGAACGAGAAAATTTTGTAGTTGGTAGAAACCGATACCAAGATTACAGAGCAATTGTTTGAACTCTAAAAGTGTTTAGTTCTCTGAAATAAAGAAAAAAAACGTAGACAGTCCTTTAAATTCCTGTGTCCGGCGGTTGTTGGTTGACTTATTTTAGCCCCCCTCCCTCCTAAATGAGGGAGTATCTACAATGTTCTCGGGGACTTGAAGTAACCGTAAAAGATTTAGTTATATTTAAAAACAACGACAGAATCCGACCTTGCCCACTCGGGGGACTCGAATTTGCTCCGATGCCAAAAAATGGACGCCGGTTAAGGGCAGGCTATTGTAGGCCTTTCATGAGAATCTAAGCCCGCTTTGGCACCCATCGCATATAAATTGTGCATTAATTTGTCTGTCATATTTATTTGGCACTTTTCCTTTTATTTTATTTTTTTCACCATTTTCCTATTTCACACTAGTCTTTTAAGCGGGTCTTTTATGGCAGTCTGTCCCCGCCGTGCACCAGTTATTGGCGCAAAATGAGTTTAGAGCGACGTTACTTTTGCGCTGTTTGTTCTCTAAACGACAGTCTGATGTCTGAGCCTTGTAAACAACGGACAGCGAAGAAGTTTTGTAAAAACACATTGTAGCGACCCCGTTAGGCGACTTTTTTTTGTTTTTCAATTGAAATTTCTTCTTTTTGGAAAATATATGCGTTTATTGGAGATTTAAATACAAGAAAATGTGTTAATAATCGTGAAAAAAATGCCGTCATTTGATATTCTTAAGCTTGCTGACAGTTAACTTAATAATTTTCAGACTCTTGGCACCGGCGCCAATGCCGAGCCCAGCGCTACTCCCGGAACCACGCAGAGGAAGCGCCTCAATATCACCAGTCTCAAGGCCGACGTGAGTGTTTTTCCCCATTGTTTGTGACCAAATTTGTCTGTTTTAGGCCGCCACTCCCCACGTGGCTCGTTGGGAGGAGACTCCTGCTCACGCCAACGCCTCTGACGCCACTCCTTCCGTTAACAGATGGGATTCCACGCCGTCGAGCCAGAGCCAGAGGAAGAACCGTTGGGACGAGACTCCGAGGGAGAGTGCGCCGGACGGAGGAATGACGCCCGGGTGGGGAATGGAGACACCTGCCAGGGGAACTGACCCCGATGTTAAGGTTAGTTAAAGGATTCTTTTTTTTTAGATTACGGTAGACCAAACCGTCTCTGTTGCCTTTTCTTTTACGGGATTACGGCAGCCGAAATTTTTGCATTAACATTTTAAAATGAAAAGACGTGGAACACTACCCGGGCAGTTTGAAGTTTTTGTTGTGGGTGATTTAGCTTCTATGTTTACTTTGGGCTACTTGGGGCCCAAAAACTTGAAAAATTGCGTTACATTGACACTATTGGATTTCACAGAGAAACAACGGCTTATTCATGCATTCACTACTTTGGTAATAACACCGGTCATTAATTGTTGAATTTTGGAAGGTTTTATTATCACAGTTTTTAATGGGAGAATACCTTTTTGAACATCATTATAACGAAAAGTTGGGAGGGGGTGTGAAATTTTAATTTAAAGTGCCATTGTTTTGCTGTGAAATCCAAAAGTGTCAATGTAATGTAATTTTTCAAGTTTTTGGGTATCAAGTAGCCTACAGTGAACATATGAGCTTAATCGGTGGCATTGAATTTCATTCTGTCCGGAGAGTGCTCAGGCTCGAACTTATGTATAAAACGTCTTAAAGTACTACTTTTCGTCTGTTTTCAAGTACAAACCCCCTCTTTTTTAAGGTTGAAGACACTCCCTCTGCTTCGAAGCGCCGTTCTCGCTGGGACCTGACTCCTTCTCAAACCCCTGCCGGAGCCGCCACTCCCTCTCTCGCCGGAGGTGCCACCCCATCCTTCACTCCTACTCATGGTGGAGCCACTCCCGTGAGTTTTTGGCTGGAAATTCTGTTATTATGGGTAAAAAATTTCAGCAAATCGCCATGACTCCCGGTGGATCCACCCCCGTTGGCTCCGTCGCCATGGGACTGAAGACTCCCGCACCGCAGGTCCCCATGACCCCTGATCAGCTTCAGACCTACAGGTGGGTCATCTCTCCCTCTCTCTCTCTCTCTCTCTCTCTCTCTAAAATTACATAATTATTTCTTTCAGATGGGCTTTGGAGATCGACGACCGCAACAGAGACCTCACCGACGAGGAGCTCGACGCTCTGTTCCCCGCCGGCTACAAGATCGTGCCTCCTCCGGCCGGCTACGCTCCCCTCCGCACTCCCACTCGCAAGCTGATGGCCACTCCCACCCCGATGGGAGGCAACGCCGCTGCCGGTTTCTTTATGCAGGGCACACCGCAGAGGGATGGCATTGGAGAGAAAGGTTAGATTTATAAGGCCAAAAATTAATAAAAAAAAAAAAGTCTGGAGCAATCCTAAGGGACATTTGACCAGTAGTCGTTTTTCCTAATAAAATAAATGACTCGGAACCTCCCTAAATACATAGGCTAAAAACGTATACTTCTGGCCAAATCCTCTTTGGCCAATTTGACTGCGAACGCGGCCTTAGGGCGGCAGACCGACTATGACGGCGTGGGGGTCTCGCCTAGAAGGATTTTCTTAAGAGGGGGTTTCGCTAAGCTTTCCGTAAGCATACCCGGACACGTAGTGATTGCGGGACCTTGTTTTTAAGGGACTGGAGGTTTGCTTGATGTTGGAGGCGTCTAAAAAGATGAGGGTCCTCTCCATTGCGGGGTCCTTCCTTTTTAGACCCCTTCGTACCATTTCCATGTATGTCCATAAGTCATTTTTAAAAAGAAGGGGGGGGGGTGGCTCGCCGCTACCGAATCGACGGAACTATGCCCATGTATGCTGAGTATCCTATATTTCACGCATTACTGACTCTAGGTGCAAAATATCGGAACTTTGTGACGAAGACGTTTTGGAATCACTTCTAAGGCAGTTTTGTGCTGAGATGGCGAATATTAAACGTTAGGCGAAAAATTTACGGCTTATCCATACCTCGGGAGACCCTGACAATTGACGGACCCACCCGTAACTTTTGGGGCCATAAATTGGGTAACCACCCTTAACTTTTGGCCTTCCGAGCTGAATTTTACGCAAAAATGGCTTAATCCCTCTTAACTTTTGCGTTTTGGGGCCTTGATCCCCCTTAACCTGGGGTAAGCTGACTATACCCTCCCGAGGTATGGGCATATCCACTGCTAACCCCGTTTTGTAACATTTTCGTTACTTCGCGAGTACTACCGTATTTTGCGCCAGCTGAGTGCCAATAGGGCCCCAGTTGACATCTTGAAGGCAAGCTATAGCCCTTGTCTCGGTTATTTGAAAATCGCTCTAACGTTACATTTAGAATAGTCCTAAATGTCTTTTTCTTTCAGGAGTCGGTGGTATCCTGGACTCGCAGCCCAAGAATGCCGAGCTGCCTCCCCTCAAGCCCGACGATATGCAGTACTTCGACAAGCTGCTCATGGATGTGGACGAGCGTAAGTCTAAGGCCTCTTAGTTCTTAACTCCTAACTTTTTAGACCGTCTGACCAAGGAGGAGAAGATAGAGAGGGAGATCATGGAGAACCTGCTCAAGATCAAGAACGGCATGCCTCCTCAGAGGAAACAGGGTCTTCGCGAGGTTATTTTTTTGTGCATTTTAAATTTAAATGTCTAATTTAGATCACCCGTAATGCGCGTCGCTTCGGAGCCGGCCCTCTCTTCAACCAGATCCTGCCTCTTCTGATGTCTCCCTCGCTGGAAGACCAGGAACGCCACTTGATGGTTAAGGTAAGCCTTATTCCCGGGACCATTTTGGCGTTGGCCTTGCAGAAGCGCTGCGCCTACCGCCGGGATTGATTGTGCTAAGTTGAGAGTACGGTAAGAGGGTCATTTCCACCAAAATAATTCCCTTTTTGTCAGATGGACTTCGCCAACGGGTGCGGTCCCATTCTACGCCTTTTTGATTTCCATTGGGAACGTGCTACTAATGCGTTGTTTTTCAGGTTATCGACCGCATTCTCTACAAACTCGATGATTTGGTTCGCCCCTACGTGCACAAGATCCTGGTCGTCATCGAGCCTCTTCTCATTGATGAAGACTACTACGCCCGTGTTGAAGGTTGGTTATTCAAAGCGCCCTGAGGGCACTGATCATGCGAAAGAGACAAAACAGCGGCATGAGGCTGATAACCACAGCGGTCTGGGGCTGCTCATAACCCAGCGGCCTGAGTCATAACTAAGCATGGCAACGGGCCGGCCCGCTCGAAAATTTTTCACGGCCCGGGCCGACTCAACCGAAAATTTATGCCTTTTTTCAATGTAAAAATCAAAGAAAACGAAAAAAAAATTTTCGGGCCGGCCCGGGCCGGCCCGCTTCAAAATTTTTCTCGGTCCGGCCCCAAATTTTGCCATGCTTGGTCATAATTACAGCGGTCTGAGGCCTACTTATAACCAATGGACAGCTAGAGTTATTTTAAAGGGTTTTCGAATGCGCCTTTAAAGGACTATTTGAGCTATTGAACGAATATAAAAGAAAAGTTATGAGGGTTTTCTTGTAAAATTCCCTTGTTCTCTAGCGAAGGAAAAAGTGAGGTCGACCGAAATCTACTTTATTCTGCCATTAACTACCCAAAACGGTCGGTGGCTGCATCTGTTCATTATAACACATGCTGAAACTGACTGAAAAGCCACTGAATGTTACTGTTTGCGTTCAGCATGCGGTATTTGGTTGCCTGAAACAGCCTGGAACTATAGTCGTCGCCTATGCTAATTCGCCCAATTTCGCTCTTAGCTCTTTGCAAATGATACCAGACGCGAATTTGCGTACGAAATTCCTGTGTTTTCGGATACGAACGCAATACTGCGTCGGGTTACATTTGCGAATCGGTCAAGAAGTAAAATTGGCGAAGACTATATCTTATCGCTATTCGCGCGGCCTAAGGTTGTCAGTAATATGTAGTCGAAAACGGTCTAAGACTGCTAATAAATTTTAAATCCCAGTCACCTGCCGAATACTTAAAACTAGCTTTAAGTTTGTCTGGAATTCATAATATTGGCGGCTGGTGCCTAAAAACCATTCAAACGCGTCCTTAGCTTGTATACATGTCGTACGAGCAGCCTTTGATTACTAGTAATCCAAGAATGTGGCCTGAGGTTGCCCAGGTCCGGCCGTAAAATGTGCAGTTTCACCGTTAATTTCTTATTTCCAGGACGAGAGATCATTTCCAACCTTGCAAAGGCCGCCGGTCTCGCCACCATGATTTCCACCATGAGACCTGATATCGACAACGTCGATGAGTAAGTTCTCTCTTCCTCGTTTGCTCTCTCTCTCTCTATCTATCTATCTATCTATCTATCTCTAACGTATATCGTTTAGATACGTCCGTAACACCACTGCCCGTGCCTTCGCCGTCGTCGCCTCTGCCCTCGGTATCCCCGCTCTTCTGCCCTTCCTGAAGGCCGTCTGTAAGAGTAAGAAGAGTTGGCAGGCCCGTCACACAGGTAGCTTTTTTGCCTAAAAACATACTTTAATTTCGATTTTAAGGTATCAAAATCGTGCAGCAGATCGCCATCCTCATCGGATGCGGAGTTCTGCCTCATTTGAAGGCTTTGGTTGAGATTGTCGAGGGAGGACTTGAGGATGAGCAGCAGAAGGTAGTTTTTTGTGTTTTAAAACGGAGTTAAAGATGTTTAAAACGGAATTAAAGATGTCAATAGGCATTTAAAAAAAAAAGAAACTTTCTAACCTTTGAAATTCAGGTCCGTACCATCACCGCTCTGTGCCTCGCCGCTCTCGCCGAAGCCGCCACTCCTTACGGAATAGAAGCCTTCGACTCCGTTCTGAAGCCCCTGTGGAAGGTGATTTTTAGTTTTCTTCACTTTTTAACACCCTTTTCTGCTTAAAAAAAATTAAATTCTAAAAACCTAATTTAGGGTATCCGCATGCACCGTGGAAAGGGTCTGGCCGCCTTCCTCAAGGCCATCGGCTACCTCATCCCTCTCATGGACGCCGAGTACGCCTCCTACTACACCAGAGAAGTCATGTTGATTCTGATTCGTGAGTTCGCCTCGCCCGACGAGGAAATGAAGAAAATCGTGTTAAAGGTTGGTTTCTTTTTCCGGTGTTTGAATTTATTCGTAAAACCACTTTTTAATATGTCAAGCTTCAAATTACACAACGGGATTGATCTTTGAACAATGGTTTTAAAGTGAAATATTGCCGCTTTTGTCAGGGTTCTAAAACTCTTTTTTTTTGGCAAAACATTAATTGTGTAGTTGAAGCCAAAACTACTTCATCACAGCGTGCCAATGTTTTGATGTTGTTCTAAGGGTGTGCAATATTGAATACGCAGCTGGCGTCTCATTTCAATGTAAAAATCACTACATACAAAAAATATTTTTTGGCCTCCGGCCGGCCCCAAATTTTGTCATGCTTGAGGTACCCTACCCAAATTACTTCACCCGATTTATATGTTTACGTTGTCTGCGTTTTTTTATCTACAAGAAAAAAATTTAAGAACAAAAATTGGCACATTTTGGGAAATGCGATTTTGCAGCAACTTTATTTGATTAAAAATTCAACTATTATATTCTTTGTTTTGCCGAACCTCAAATGATGGGAGACTTTTAAGAGACCTAAACCTATTTTTGTGTAGCTAACTTTTCCTCCAGAATCTCTCCCAACCACCCCTCATTAGCCAATTTCAGGTTGTCAAGCAGTGTTGCGCTACGGATGGAGTTGAAGCTCCCTACATCCGCGACGAGATCCTCCCTCCCTTCTTCCGTGCCTTCTGGAACACCCGTATGGCCATGGACAGGAGGAATTACAAGTAATTCGTTTTGTATATTTTGTATAAAACCGGTTTTTTTTTCAGACAGCTGGTTGACACGACCGTCGAGATTTCGCAGAAGGTCGGAAGCGCCGAAATGATCGCCAGAATTGTGGACGATCTCAAGGACGAAAACGAACAGTACAGGTGATTTTTCCCCTGTTCTCAGGAAAAAGAGGTAATATTTTTAGGAAAATGGTTATGGAAACTATCGAGAACATCATCGCCATGCAAGGAACTAATGAAATCGACTCCAGACTCGAGGAACAGCTCATTGACGGTTGGTTTTTGTGGGATTTCTTGTTAAACTCAATGATTCAGGTCTGCTCTACGCCTTCCAGGAGCAGACGCAGGAAGACGCCGTCATGTTGGACGGATTCGGAACGGTGTGCAATGCGCTGGGACGTCGAACCAAGCCCTATCTGCCCCAGATTTGCGGAACCATTCTCTGGCGTCTCAACAACAAATCGGCCAAAGTTCGACAGCAGGCCGCCGATTTGGTTGGTTTTTCTTCAAATCATTTGTTTTTGGTTGAACTAAGCTAAGGCGACAAGCGGGCAGCCCGCTCTCCAAATTTTCTGGGCCTGGCGAGCCGGCTCGATTTTTTTTTTAAATTGGTTAGGCTGACACGTGTGGCTCTAATTCAGTGTGACCTGGTCTTCAAATAGTGCCAAGCTCGCCGCTTAGTTTGAATTTGACCATAGCTCGTAAATACACCTTTTCTTACCTAAAAATAGGATGCCGGTCGTTTTTAAATCATTGAATTTGCAAGCAATCGATAATTTTGAACTATTTTAGTCGAGATTGCAGTAATTTTGCCGTTTTTTTTTTTTAAATTTTCAACGTTTTCAAACTACAAACCAGCTGGTTGCATACAACTACAGAGTTTCGCCAAACTACAGATCCATTTTTATAGTTCTCGACAGTCCCTAAATCGTAAATGCAACCCAAAGATAAACATTTATCGTGATTTTCGGTTTCGGGGGCCTTATTTCCGATGGTGGGGGGATCGCGCAAACGAGCCCCATGGGTTCAGGTATGTTAATGTATGATACAAACTAACGGAAGAAATCATGCTGTAAGATAAGAAATTTGGGCTAATCCGAAAAATTAACCATAAAAGAAAGAGCCGGGAAAACATAAAACTGCTCAAGTCCCCGTAAAAATGATCTAACCACAATAACACGGAACAAAAATAATCTATGCGGTACAAATGTTTAAAAACATATTTTGTCAACACGACGTTATCCCAATGTCAACAGCTAAACAACTTGTACTTTCTCCATAGAACAAATGTACGTATAGCAAATGTACATATAGTGCAAACGTTTACGTATTCATTACGGAACTATCCTCTCCACTCTCGTTCGACGGATTGAACGTCTTTCTGAGGGGGAACAGTTTGGCCTTGATGATGGTGACGAAGCGGAACGGGCGGAGGAAGAGCAGAGCCAACAGGGCGATCTTGACCAAGTAGTAGAGAGGAAGGGCCTCGAAGAAGCGGTCGAACAGCGTTATCGTGCCGAAACAGCCCCAGAACACGAGCAGGTTGTCGCGATTGGGGCGTTCAGTGCGGTAGACGTGGGTCACGACCAGGGCAACCAGCACCAGCAGAGAGTTGGCCAGGAGATGGGCGTAGGTGGAGAAGGTGAGGAACACGGCCGCACAGCCGGCCACTCCCTTGGCGATCTGGAAGAATTATACTTTTTGCATGGCTTTGGCGCTATGAGAACAATAGTTACTATTTTCTTATATACTCCTCGCCAAATCTTTGGCTAATTTCACTGCATACCCGGCCCAAGTAGCCTACGCTACGAGCATATATTGTCAAGCTCCCCTATATGCGGCGGTGGGGCCGTCGCAATTTTAAGTTTTCGACAAATTTGGTAAACGAAGGGGGTCCGTCGCAAATTTTGAAAACTTTTTGTAATAGAAGAGGCTGTCGCAAAATTGACATTCGCGGTGACTTGCCCAACTATGGCTACGAGAATTACTCTTGGAGCAACATCAAAACAATGGCACGCAGTCTCAACATTGTTGCATGAACAACAGCCTTTCTTGGCGCTATGAGAAGGCTCGGTGAAAACTCACTACATCGGGACGCGTTCCGGAGACCTCAGCCAGTTGGGCGAGATGACGCGCGGAGAAGTGCTTCTTGTCGTGGACGAAGGCGTCGATCTGGGCTAGAACTTGGTCCATGGCGACCACACAGCCGGAGAGAAGTGGTGGAAATGAGCTTTTTAGAGAAGGAAACTTCACAGACCGTTTTACGTCAAGTGACCGACGTAGCGTAATTTAACGGAAAATTTTAACATAGCAACGTAGGGATTGTCATTCCAAAGCCTAAATCGGCCCACACAATTTGGCTTCTAGCTTCTAACTATTGTCTATCTAACTAAGATTGCAACGATGTTTATTTTTATACGAAGTAATGTGGCTCTATTTTATCGGCGACGACACGACGCTTCATAGTTCTCACGGGCCTTGCCGATTTGAAAAAAAAATCTCTGACGCAGCCCGCTTCGGGTTCAAAAATGCAATGTATTATGAAAGAGTTTGCAGGGTTTCAAAAAAAAAGCCGCAAAAAAAATTTGAAATTTTAGATTGTCGATAAGCAATAAATAGTGAATTATACTGTCTGAACTCTTAAAAATTTCTTCCAGATCGCCCGTGTCGCCCCTGTGATGCACGTGTGCGAGGAGGAGAAGCTGATGGGTCATCTGGGAGTGGTTCTCTACGAGTACCTGGGAGAAGAGTACCCCGAAGTGCTGGGATCCATCCTCGGAGGTCTGAAATCCATCTGCAACGTCATCGGAATGACCAAGATGACTCCGCCCATCAAGGATCTCTTGCCAAGGTCGGCTTTCTAGTTTTATTCTTAGAGTACCCTTTTTTCTAGGCTCACTCCGATTTTGAAGAATCGTCAAGAGAAGGTACAGGAGAACTGCATCGATTTGGTCGGAGCCATCGCCGATCGAGGATCCGAATTCGTTTCTGCCAGGTATCTGGTTTAAGTTTTCAAAATTGGGAATTTAAGCCCCGTAAATCAATCAGTATCCTGAAACGGGGTTTTCACGGGCCGGGCCATATGAAAAATTTTGGTTGGCCCTGCCCGTTTACCCTGGATCACCCAGTCATGTTGCGCGCACACGACCTGGGTTCGATCCCGGTCGGTGACATTCTTTTTTTTGCGGGGTTGTCAAACTTTCTTCATAAGTTTATGATTAGACGAGCTTCTTGTGGAAAGCATCCCTTAAAGCCAAAATTTCACCTTTTCAAATCAAACCACAAAGATTGAATCCATCTCATTTTTATAAACAAACAATTCACCTTTTTTTAGGGAATGGATGCGTATCTGCTTCGAGCTTCTGGAGCTTCTGAAGGCCCATAAGAAGAGCATCCGCCGAGCCGCCATCAACACCTTCGGTTACATTGCCAAGGCAAGTAGTTTTCCTATTTTCTTCAAAATTTCCTATTTCAGGCCATCGGTCCCCACGACGTGTTGGCCACTCTGCTGAACAACCTCAAGGTCCAGGAGCGTCAGCTGCGTGTGTGCACCACTGTCGCCATCGCCATTGTGGCCGAGACCTGCGCCCCCTTCACCGTGCTTCCGGCCATCATGAACGAGTACAGGGTGCCCGAGATGAATGTGCAGAATGGTGTTCTTAAGGCACTCTCCTTCATGTTCGAGGTTGGTTGGCTTTTCTCTTTTTTTTTTTTTTACCAAAACCAGTTTTCAAGGTTTGGATTTTTAAATTACACAAATACTAACTTTATTTCTAAATTTTCAGTACGTCGGTGAAATGGCGAAGGACTACATCTACGCGGTTACCCCTCTTCTCATTGACGCTATGATGGAGCGAGACCAGGTTCATCGTCAGATAGCCATCGATACCGTCGCCCATCTGGCACTGGGTGAGTAATTTGATAGATTTTCTCAATTTTTTCTCTACCTCACGCAGTATGGCGTACTGGAAGGGCTACATTTTTTTTGCTATATACTGAAAGCCTTCTTTTTTCTCAATATATTGACAGTTGTCTGCCCCAATTAGTACCAGCTGGGTGTCATTACTGATCAAAATAACGTCACTTGACTTCGAGTCCATATGTAATTAAACTTTTTAAAAGAGAAAGGTGTGACTATGAAAACGGTCCCAATCACACTTGGTCAATGTACCGCGGGGAGTATATTTTGCGAAAGCTATTAGAAACAGCTCAGAATCTGCGTTGGGTCCACTCGCTTTACAAAAAATGGGTAAAAGTCAAAGTCAAATTCTTTTCAGGAGTCTATGGTTTCGGCTGCGAAGACGCCCTTCTCCATCTCCTCAACTACGTCTGGCCCAACATGATGGAGAACTCTCCCCATCTCATCCAGAGATTCGTCTTCGCCTGCGAGGGAATGCGCGTCTCTCTCGGACCCATCAAGGTAAATTTGTTGTTCCTTTATTTTGGTTAAAATACGTAAATTGCGGCATTTAGCTGCGAATAACCACTGAAATAGCCTGAAGTTGTAAAGTATCATTCAAAGCGGCCTGCGGTTGGCAGGTGTCGTACAAAGCGGCCTGTGGTTTCCAGTTGTATTCAGAGCGGCCTGCGGTTGCCAGGTGTTATTCAAAGCGGCCTGAGGTTGTGAGGTGTCATCCAATGCGGCCTGAGCAGGGGTGGTAAAAATCCAGGGCCGGTCCCGGGCCCTAACTCAGGCCCTGGGCCCTGGACCTTTTGGCGCGAAATAAAATTTTTTGAAATTCTTTTTCGCACAATAAAAAAATATCATTTTTATGTATTATCTTCATAACCTACACGATTTTTTACAGCAAACTAAAATTATCAACACTGACAGAAACCAAAAGTTAAGCTACAATTTATTTTTGTTTGTTTGTTCCAATTTTCGATTTTTCGACATTTTTTAACTGATTTGTCACAAAATTAAATCGGAAAACGTCTAAAATCCGTTAAATATGAACAATTTTTGCTCAAAATTTCGAAGTTCGCGCCATTTCTGCCAGGGCCCAGGGCCGGCCCTGAGCCCGGCCCTGAGGGCCCAGGGCCGTCGAGGCCGGCCCGGGCCGGCCTTTTACCACCCCTGGGCCTGAGGGGTTGCCAGGTGTC
>OZ059904.1:25164519-25424519 GCA_964057215.1 Oscheius myriophilus | reverse complement strand
AAAGTAACACACACAAATTTATGGATGGTCGTCTACCTAATCCTGTTGTGCTGATCCCACCATAATCGTATTTTCGATATATTATTTACGTTTATGTTCAGTCACAATGGCCAAATTCAACCATAGCAAATTTTGGGGGCGGCCCGCAGAGATTTTTTTCGGGCTGGGTTTTTGTTAAGAAAAATTGGACAGGGCCGGGCTGAGAAAATTTGAAAATCGGGCCGGCCCTTGCCTTCGTTGGTCAAATTGAATTGGACGCATAACTTCTAGACAATTTTCCTGATATAACTAAGTGGCAGCGTCTCCAGAATGACCTGTTTGTTTTTTTTTTCTACACAAACAGGAGTATTAAAGGGGCAGTAAGGGGGCTTTTCATTTCATTTTCGATCGTCTACTGTCGGAATTTATGCGAATTACCTATGCTAAATTGTCTCGCACCTTCCTCGTTTCCAGTGCTCTCTCTGTCCATTAGAATGAAATTTAGCTCATTACCTTGTAAATGCCGGACACGCAGGACGTACTGCCCGTCTACAAATCTGTAGACGGAGACCCGCTTTTGACGACTTCGAAGCGTATTTTCTCGAACACGGTAAATTTTCGACCCATAGTAATATATATTTTCATGATCAGCGAATTTTTCTCTCCTAATTGAGCCAATGTTGCAAAACCCGTCTGACTGTCCCTTTAAATTAAGATAAGCAAAAGGTCTCCAATTATAGTTTCTTCATGGTAACTTTTGATGATTTTTGGTTGGTTGTATCTAAAAACTTAAACTTCGAAATTCAAACTTCCAAGTGGTAGTGTCGTTTGAAAAGCCCCCCCCCCCAACGTTCAGTTTTAAATCCCCAGCGCTCAACTTAACGACGATCTCCGT
This sequence comes from Oscheius myriophilus, assembly GCA_964057215.1. Classification (NCBI taxonomy): domain Eukaryota; kingdom Metazoa; phylum Nematoda; class Chromadorea; order Rhabditida; family Rhabditidae; genus Oscheius; species Oscheius myriophilus. Next base: position 25,423,645 of record OZ059904.1, on the reverse strand, counting down.
GGGGGGGGGGGTGATAGTTTAGTTAAACGCTGAGTCACGCGGGGCTCTGCCCGCATTTCGGTCGCGTATATATGGCCCCATCCGAAATGCGGGCAGAGCCCCGCGTTACCGTTGAGAATTCGAGGTGAACGGCTGTGTGGTAGAATACGACGGTGCTTAAAAATTGGGGTCCTTTTCTTTCAAACGATTCAAAAACGTGACCAAATTCTTCTAGTGGGACACGAATCGGGATACCCAATAGTTGCCTATACCCTGAAAATTTCAGATCATTTTCGTAACGCCAGGCGGTGGAGTGATGAACGTGGACCGTGAGATGGTGAACATGACGAAGCAGAGGATCATCGACATGGGAATCTCCCTAGATCTGGTTAGTTTTCTTTTTTTATGCGGGCTTGTCCGGGCTGGCCCGAGCTAATAAACTCTAAAAAAACTGTGTTTTTAAGGTCTGTATGGGAGAACAGCCGCTTCACGTTGTGCCATTATTTGTATTCCACACGAAAACGGAGAAGGGCACTTACACAGAAGACTACTTCATACCCCATTGGATGAACTACTCCTACTACAAGAGAGAGCCCCGCAGTGCCATGAACTTCACCTTCAGGCCCAGAATCCATCTGCCCACGGAAGTTCTGGTTTGTTTTTTTTTAAATGAAGTTTTCGTGTTAAAGGCGGCCTAATCGCTTATTTTCAGGCCGCTGAGAAGGCAATGGTCCTGAACGGTGTTTCGGAAATGATCGAACTGGAAGCCTACGACAAGCGGGCTTTTCAGAAGCTTTTGATTCCGAATAAGAGTGAGTTGAAATGGGGAATATCGCACGGTCAAAGCTCCATTGTCAAAGCTCCACCAAACGTGGCTGTCACAATTTGCAATGTTTGCCAATTTTTGTTAATGGGAGTCAGAGGTGGGAAAGGGCCGGCCCAAGAAGGCCCAAGACCAGGGCCTAGTTGGGCCGGCACTGGAGAGCCCTGGGCCGGCCCAAGGCCCTGAGAAAAATGGCGCGAATGTTAAAATTTGAATTTTTACTATGTTCAATTTCTTTTTTCTTGTTTTTCAGATTATTTTGTTTTTATTTTCGATATGTTTTTGTAAGTAATACTCAGTAGGTCCTCAGAATAGTTAAAAGAAGACATATTATTATTAATTTTTTTTTCTTCAAATAAGACTATGGTGAAAATATAATTAATTTTGGAAAGAGTGTGTCCAATTTATACCACATCTCATAAAAACATCGAAAAACTTGTCAGAAAACGTTAATTTCAATTTTCGAAAATCACCAATTTCGAATAATCTTGCTTGGCGCCTAAACATGGGCCCAACCATCAAGGCCCTGGATTTCAACCACCCCTGATGGGGGCGCTTCGCAAATTTTTGGAACATTTTTGCAAATAGGGCGGCTTTCGCAAAACTACCCCTCCGGTACGTTTCCCGAGTATGGGCAGAATTCCACTGAAATTTCCGTGGACTTGGCAGTGAGAGATTTTTTTGCGGAAAAAATATCTTAACTACTGTCTGACCAATTTCGCCACCTTAATTACGGTAGGTAGGATATTTTTTCCCCGCAAAATTGGCTCGGATTCTACCGTAATAGAGAAAATGAACAACTTTAGCTTCGCGGAAGCAGGGAACGAGGGAGGATCTGGTGAAGGAGCTCAAACTGGATCAGCTGGATCCGGAAGATAAAGAGGATGGAGATGATAAAGATAAAGATGGTGTGGAAAAAGATAAAGATCCTGTGGATGAGAAGGCGGAACCTGCGTTTCCTCCCAGGGTCAAAGCACTCAGTCACAGGGTGAGTGTGGGAGACGTGAGAAGAAGGGTGAGTGATAGATTTTTTGTCATTTCTTCGAAACATGGGTCCAGTCCTTTCAACGGTTTATGTCAAATCATAGAAAAACAAGCCTCCGCAGATTTGGTAAGTGGGGTCGCGCCTGGGGACGGGGTACACCAATAATGTATTTTTTGGATGTAAGGTGCGTTAGGGTTGCATGAATGTGAATACAAAGTTTGACTCCAAAAGATTCATCTAGGGGGTTCCGCGACGCCATATTTACGCGCCGAAAGGATAGTGTCCCGCCCCCCTAGTTGAGATATCAATGTGAAACTTTTTTGATAGAAGAATAATATACCCGTACCCTACTATACGAAAAGTTTAACCTAAATGGTGTTATAGCAATTTTATCATTTTACCATGTAAGTTTCTCCGGTCTCATCGTTCTCACGAGAAGGGCGGGTCAATAGGCCAAAATGGGCCGAGCCTGGGCAAGTGTCGGCTCTACCTATAACGGCTAGGTTTGCAAGCTTGTGAAATAAAGTGTTTAAGTCGTTATTTTAGCTATATTTTCATTTTTAAAACCCTATAAGGGTATTATACTGTAGGAATATAGTGTTTCTTATAGGAATTTGTTGTAAGTAACGCAGTATTAAGTGCGGGGGGACTCAGGGCACACGTCGCATAGGGAAAGGGGTGTCGCGCAAAACGAACGTTCATGTATGCGGGGTTCTAAACGGGCCGGCCCGTGAAAACAGGTTTTTCTGGTCTAATTTTGTTCATACCCTAATTTTTTGGTTTTGAAAAATGAATATGAAAGATAAACCTATTGCGCTTTGTTTGATGTTTTCAAACTTTAGAACACGTGAAAATTTTTGTCAGGAGAGCCCACGGCCCGTTTGGTCCGGCATGTACGTGAGCTCTCCTGACAACCATTTTTGAAGTATTTTCAATTTTGAAAACATCTCCAACAACGTTCAGTTTATCTTGTATCTTCTTTTTCAGGACCAAAAAATAGTTGAATTTGAACAAGGTCCGAAAAAAAACCATTTTTAACATGATTTATGCCCCTTTAATCACCCGTTTTTATATTGCAATTAGCTTTACCCAATTGACCTTTTTCAGTCGAGTCTGCGCGAACGTCCGGTCACCGAACGCCCCGTGCTGAGCAGTTCTCTTGACACCAAATCCACCCACATCAACCGCACCATCTCCGAGTGTGGCTCCTACGAAGCATTGCGCACGCCCTGTCGCTCGCCCGTCAATTTCCGTATCGGACCTGCAGTGGGTGGGTATTTCATGTCTTCTTACAAATAACTACCCGTTTTTTTCCACTAATTCATCCATTTTTCAGTTTCCGCCCTTCCAGCCCTGCCTATGCGTTCGCTGTCCCAGCAGTACTACCGTCGTACCATTTCCGCCCAAGGGGACCCTGCCTTCCCCTGCAACAACGGTCTCCACCCATTCCGTCCGGATGAATTCCGCGTGCCCGTCACTGCCAATCGCCGTCGGTGGATACACGTCTTCCCAGTGGATGAACAGGTATCTATACCCTTTTAAAGGAAACATCAGGGTCCTTTTTAAAGTTTATTTTAATTAATAAATTTAATTTAGTTGATCAATTATCTTCTCATCAATTTCAACCCCTTTTTCCTAAGAATTCAAATCAAAACTCAAAATTAAATTTTTCCAACGGCCTCCAGCTTACGTTTTTTCACACCGTCTGCCCGCTGTCCAAGGTGAAAGCCGCTGGGGATTAGGAACGCGCTGCGCTGAACTTCCATCGACCTTATAGCCAACTGCTTAGCGCCGGGAGCTGGTAACCAAACGGTCCCGGGTTCGGTTCCACTCTTGTGCAAATGGTTTTTGCTGGCAAAAAAATATTATCTGATAAAATCGTACTGTTATATTCTGACGTTGGTTTTAATTGCAGAAAAAGGTCTGCGATGGTCCCTTTAAGCAATAAAAATCTGGAAATTTTATAGGGTCGCTCGAAATTGGCCCATCACTACGTGGAAGGAAAGCCGATAGTGCATCTGAATGAAGCCGGCGACGAACAGGAACCGGAGCGTCCCCTCACTTCAATGTCCACTTCGATGACATCGGGAGAAGCGGCTGCCATCGCCGCCGCCAGTGCGGTTGTCCGGGCGGCTGGCAGCAATTCACCCAATCGGAACAGACCAGAGTCGCCCAGGGTGAGATTGTAGTTTGTTGTTTGGAAAGGGAGTGGGTTTAGACAGTGTCGAGGGCGGAGAGCACCACGCCGGTGCCCAGTGAGAAGAAGCTGATGACTGTTTGGGCGTGGGGAAGCACGGGAGAGGAAAAGTGGAACCCGGACATTGAGATTGGAGTTGATTGGAAGTCGCTGGTTAGGTGGGTTATTTGGATGAGCGGGAAACTTTATCCCAGCGAGGATTGTAGTTTATATTTCCAAACAGTTTATTAAAAAAAACGAGTGCAGACAATGCTGCTTTTCAGTTTGCGTACGTTTATGGGAAGGGTGGCTAATTTCACGGACTAGCACTTAACCATTGCGTTTGGGGGCTTTTTGCGTTAGCCCCCGCAAATAACGACTCGAAGGCAGCGTAAGCCCCCTGTAATTTTTTGTATCATAATCGAGCCATTCTAATCGGGCCGGGCCGAGAAAATTTCCAGATCGGGCCCGGCCCAATCTTGCTAGGATAGAGCAAATATGGTGTAGTGAAACTTGTTTGTGAAGGATATTTTTAAAGTTAAAGGCACCGTCAGGGGCCTTTTCGGATTGGAAATGAATGGTATGCTAATCGAGTCATTTCAATTGAAATCATTTTCCCCAACACCACTCCAGCCAACGGCCGTGCGCAAAATGCTTGCCAAGTCTTCATTAGCATACGATTTGGAAAAGGCCCCTTACGAGCCCTTTAAGGTGTTGTTTTTTAAATCTTTTTGTTATATAATTAATCTAATTTATATTTATATGCAATTTTAACGCTTAATGACCAAAAATTTCATCTTGGCTTGTCAATCGATTTCGAAAACGGGCCGAAATCGGGCCAGGCCGAGAGGTTTTGGAGACAGGCCCGGCCCGCGACCAGCCCTGTTCTAATCGAAATGTTTTCCACAAACACCGCTCCAGCCAACGGTTGTGCATAAAGCGCTTAGAGTTAGCATTTGATTCTGAAAAGGCTGCTGTCGAGCCCGTCGGTGGACATGCTTGTGCTACCCGGGGTTCTCACGGGCCGGGCCATTTGGAAAATTTTGGTCGGCCCGGGCCGTTCGGCCCGGTTTCCCTGGACCACCCAGTCAGATTGCCACCCACACGACCAGGGTTCGATCCCGGTCGGTGACATTCTTTTTTGTACGACTAATATTGACTTATATGTTAGTAACAAACATTATTAAGTAATTTAAAACAGCGATTTATACAAATTTTAAAATTTTATTTTTATACTCGGGCCGAGCGGGCCCTTGTACAACGGTAGGTAATGAGCATGTCGAAGAAATGTGTCGACCGTATTTTTGAATCAACAAAATTTTCAGTTTGGTTTAGCAAAAGAGTTTATGGGTAAAAGGTAAAAGAGAAAAGAGGCCTGAGGGAAACTACCGTATGTCGTCATCAACCATGTTTTTTTTTCGCGTTTCGGCCCGAAAAGTCTATGCGGCCTGGTCCAAATTATGAGTAATTAAGTATAGTTCTTCAAGCATAGACTTTTATACTTTAAATTGCGCATACCTTTGGCGGGGTTCTTGAATGACGGGCCGGGCCGAGGGATTTTTTGGGACGGCCCGGTTATGAAAAATTAAATTTTCAATTTTTTGTAAATCGGTACAATAATTTTTCAAACTGTTTTAAATTACTTAATAATGTTTGTTACTAACATATACGTCAATATTAGTCGTACAAAAAAGAATGTCACCGACCGCGATCGAACCCTGGTCGTGTGGGTGGCAATCTGACTGGGTGGTCCAGGGTAAACGGGCCGAACGGGCCGAGCCGACCAAAATTTTCCAGCTGGCCCGGACCGGCCCGTGAGAACCCCGACCTTTGGATATTTTAAAACGAAGGGTGGGTCGGATAGAGAGAGAGAGAGAGAGAGAGAGAGAGAGAATTCCCTTCTTTCAGGTCCGCTCTCCTTCCCATCACCACCGACTACTTCCCAGACGGCCGCAGTCTCAAGGAGGGTTACGAAGACACCGAGTACAATGTAACCATCAAATGCGATCTGATTCACGTAAATATCTGTCTCACTTTCTCCAAAGCATCTTTTTCCAGGATCCAGGGAAGAGATGTGAAGAAAGGTACTCGCGTGCCGTCTTCGAACAGCTCATCCTGCAGCGACTGCAACGGGGTTTCCAAGTTGTCCGTCTGCCCAAGGAGTACATCAAGAAGGCCATGGAAACGGCTCGTTTGCAGATGAAAGTGGACGAAATGCTGGATGAAGTCACGCTCTCCTTCAGTAAGGTAAGAGAATTTCGTGGTGGGACCAAAAAAAAGTAAAATTTTGGTTTTGATTAGGTCTGAAACCATAGGCGGGCGTTATGTGCTTGCGGTGTAATCCGGCGGTTGGCTGAAAATGGTAACAAAAATTGGTGGCTTACACACCGAGCCCCCAATAGCCATCTGTCCAGCCAGTCTGAAACCATGGACATTCTTACTTTTCAGAGTGAGGAAGCCCATCCATTCCAAAGGGAGGGTGTGTTAACGGCCATAATGGGGTAGTTTTGAGCCCTATTGACACCCGGTTGGCCTGAATTACGGTAGCGCATTTAGCCCAGCCCATGCCTGTCGGTCGGTCTGAAAGTAACGTTTCGGGCCAATGTTACCGTGTTGAAGTTGATTTTGATTTTCTTAACCTATGTTGTTTCAGATCTACCACCGCTTAGTGCTCTACCGCTCGGCGGATGTTGTCGTAACCATTTTCAAGCCAAGAGTGCGGGTGAAGACGGCCTCTCCAGAACAGAAGAAGGTAAACCTCAAACGCGGATTACGGTAATTGCAATGGTTCAGAATGGAGAACCGCTGGACAGCCCCAGGGAGGCCCCCGAAGAGAAGAAGAAGGCTTACAGTTACTTTTACAAGGTAATTCACGTGCATAATCGTATCTATGTAGACACACGCTCGCATTCACGGTCACAGACATTCATGCACATTTGCGCGTACAAGGACGTACACACCGCGCGCGCGCGCACACACACACACACACACACACACACACACACACACACACACACACACACACACAGTTTTTACGAGAAGGGTCGGCCCGCGAGCCGTGCCAAAACGGGGCGAACCGAGAAAAGTGTCGGCCCGGTTTTTACCGTTAAAATCATTATTTCAGCTTGTGCATACAATTTTTAAAAACCTTTCCAACTCTTCCAAATACGTCTATTACACATTTGAACTAATTCTAAGTTAGCAAAAATCAAGTGCACCGATCGGGATCAAACCTTTGTCGTGTGGGTGGCAATCTGGCTGGGTGGTTCAACGTACGGGCCAAGTCGACCAAAATTTTGACAGTTTGACTAGGTGGTCCGAGTAGACGGGCCGGGCCGAGGATTTTTCAAATCGGCCTGCGCGGCCCCTAAGAACTATGAGCTCTCACTCACTCACACACGTGTACACATTCACTCACCCACTCGAAAACATACATACACGTTAAAAGCTACGTACACACCAATAACCTTTATCTCTCTTTCCCTAAACACTCCTTTAAGGTTCCTGACTCCCGGTGCTACGAACGCAGCTCCACCTTCTTCAAGCCCCACTACTTGGATAAACTGAACTGGAGTCTGCTGGACTGCAGCCTCCAGTACCGTTGCAATTCTTCCATGTTCAAGGAGGAAATGAAGTGCTACTCGGCTAGGTAAATCCACCGATTGTAGTTTGTACTTTCGTTTCTTTAGGTATCTTCTGGTGCCAAATGTGACTCGTCCTGACCACATGGTCGAAGACTGTATGGAGGGCGCTTCCTTCCGCCCAGGAATCTATCCTGCCGTCTACAATAAAGGCAATTTTTTCACTTTTTTGTTAGAAAAGTGAGGTATTTTAGAGCTCTTCGATGGATTCGTCGATATTCTCATGTTTATCAATCGATTGGTTAAGAAATGCCCCCCATATTCGGCAGCGGAGATCCCGTTGACTACATATTCCCTGGACAATCCGCAGCAGGTTAGAATTTTATCACTGGAATGTAGCGGCCTGTGGCTGGCAGAAGCGGCACAGCGGCCTTAAAAACCCAGAAAAACCGGGTACCAGGGGCTGCCTTTCGTCCCTCCATAAATGCCAAAAAAGGCTAATTTGCAACGAATGTATTTCTTGGGGGACTTGCGCCACTCATCGCCAGAGAAAAACCACGTTGGCCCGCACTGTGAAAATTGTGGCCCGGCCCTCAAATTGCCCCAATTTTGTTTGGTTTTCCGAGAACGGCACGGGCCGGTCTGCTCTTTGAAACTCAGGGTCCCATTTTTATTGTGGGGGGGGGGGGGTTGCGCACAACGGACCCCACCGGTAGCTTGTTTGTGTGTGCGTGTTGTGGGTTACCGGTCTTATCTCATACATGCTTCGTTCACAAAACTTTGAGACGGCCAAATGGAAATTGCCGTTAGGTTGTCTTTGGAGTCTAATACGAGGTTTTCTTCAACTTACAATTGACTTCAAGCTATACACTTCTAAAAGAGCTGTGCCAGATCATTGGTGAGCGGCCTGAGTTGCCTTTTGAGACCTGTGATCTTGCAACAAAATGGGGTAGTCTGCATTCACTCTGGGATTTTGAGCCGAATCTGACAAAAACAAGCCCCAAACACTCTTAACAGCCGATTTTTTTTTTTAGAGAAGCGGCCTTCGGCTGCCTGAAATCCTCAAAAGTGGCCAGGCTTGGGCCAAAACTTTGCGCTACATCCTGAGCGCACCCCCCATTTGTAATAAATTCCGTACTGCGTGGGTGGTCTACCGTAACTCGACCAGCCGGGTGTCAATAGGGACTGAAATTACGTCATTATGACTTAACGCACCCCCTTGTAATAAAATTAGTAAAAAGCAAGGTATGGCCCATGACTGAAAGTGGCCTAAAGTAACCCTGAAAACTTTTTGGTTGAACAGTTGTTAGCAAGGGTGGCTGATTGGCCGAGAAAATCTGAGGAATGGGCCGGCCCCACTTTTTTTTTTGAAAATCTATTTTTAAATGTAACTCTTTTCAAAGTCATTATTTTAAGTTCTTTTTGTTGCAAAACATAGTTCTAATTGTGCAAAACATACTGTGTGAAGGAGGATTCGAACTACCCTATATAAATTTTGTGTTTTTCTTGGCCGAGTGGCTAAGAGGTCGGACTGGTAATCCGAAGTTGCCCCAGTTCGATCCCCCGGCGACAAAACTTTTTTGCTATAGTTGTTTTATTAGGTACAATAGAAACGCAGTTCCTGCACATAATTCGCGAAAAACTTTTTTTTCAACTTTTGGAATTTTTGACCGCGGGCTGGGCCTGGGCCGGGCAATTTTTGGAGAGAGGGCCGGCCCGGCCCGTAGCCACCCTTGGTTGTTAGGAGCTCAAAACATTGTTTCTTTCAGTTGATCGAGGCCTTTGGGGCCACTCACCACGTGGGCATCGAAGGTCCTGAAAAGCACAAGTACCCTGCCAACATGTTCGTCTCCTATGACTTTATCCACTGGCTCCTCGGTTTGTTTTCCTCTTATTTTTTTTTTTTTTAATATTTCTATCTCTTCAGAAAGAGTTCCTGAACTATGTCTCTTGGACGACGTCCTAGAGTACTGCCACAATCTTTTGAGCATGGACAAGATTCGCCTTGTGAAGCCGAGTTAGCCTTAATTTACTTCATTTTCTTTACGTTCTGTTTTCAGTGGAGACCGAGTACGATGAAATGGAGTCGATTATTTCTTCGGAAATTGAGACGAGGCAGTTCCGCTACGGGTTCCAGCTCTGCTACATCCCCGATTCGAACCTCCCCACCACTCCGGACAAGAAAAATCGAGATAACAGCGGAAGTACCGGTGGATTCCACAGGTTTGTTAAGAATTATGCCAACCGAAATACTATCCTTATTTCTTTTCAGAGCCACTCGTGTGGATTTCCTGACCCAGGGTTGCCTGGATTCATCGAATCTCGGAATGCACGACTGTCGGTATCAAGAATCGGCGATCGATATCGATTTCAACGTGAAGGCGGAGGATACGACGGTTCTCGGAGAGAGTGGACGGGTAAGAAAGAGATAGAGAGAGAAACGACGCCTCTCCATTCACCAATAAACTCCCACCGTCGGAGAACCAATGTCCCGAAATAGAGAGAAAGTAGAGAATGTGTGTGTGCGTGTGTGTGTGTGTGTGTTTGTTGTGAAGTACAGTAATTTTTCCAGTTGGTCTACGAGAGAGCGTTCTCTGCTGAAAAGGGTTTCGAATTCTGCGTGATGTGGTTCATGGCCGGTGGACAGACCGTGGCCGACACTATTCAGAGTTGGAGGTCGAGGGTTGGTTCTTTTTTTCTTTTTTTGTAGAATGGGGTGTCAGTGGTCCCCAACATCGCTGGATACCCCAAAAATCGATTTATTTTACATTAAAATCAATATGTACCGTTGTTGTTGTCAAATTTATACCAAAAGGAGAAGCGAAAGAAAAACTTGTGGCCCAATCCTGATTCAGGATTCCTGAACAACCGCAACGGGCCGGCCCGCTTCTCAATTTTTTGCGAATGCTTCTGACCAAAAGTGGCTGCGGGCCGGGCAGGCCCTCTCTCCAAATAATCTCGGCCCGGGGTCAACATTTTTAAAAGTAACAAAAAAGTTTTCACGAACTAAGTGCAGGAATCGCGTCTATAGTTTTATCAAACAAGCTAGGCAAAAAAGTTTTATCGGCGGGGATCGAACTGGGGCAACTTCGGATTGCCACTGGCCGTCTCGGGCCAGCCCCCAAAATTTCTGGCCCGGGCGGCAATTTCCTCTTTTCAGGCAAAGATGAAGGGATTCTTCCTATTCCCCATACCGGATGACGCCATCGCCAAACCGAGAGACGTCTCCTCGAACCCCCTTCGCTGTCCCGTGCGAATCTACCTGAGGACGGGGATCATTCCCAACGACAGGGTAATTATCCATTTTTTGTTCGATAAATCCAATCTATTCCAGATCGAAGCCATTCTTACCCAACTCCTCTTCAATTTTGGCTTCATCCCGATGGCTTGCCACGTGGATCATCCGAAGAACAGCCGAGGATCCTCTTTTTCGCAGAAGTACCGGCCAAACTGTGGTTCGTGTGCATATTTGAAAGCAGTGGGGTTGTTTCAGTTGAGACCCCCACTCCCACGGCCACACCCACGGATGAGTCGGTGATTCTGCAGCGGATGCTCTCACACCTGGGCAACCCCAAGAAGGTTTCCCGTCATTACGCCCATTTGGTAAGTGTTTCAGGGCCCCCGCAGTGCCTTTTTTATACCGCGGGTTACTCTTTTGACAGTAACTCTGGATATCGCCTACTGTAATCTGGCAACAAAAAGTGTAACTACAGTACTCGAAAAGGCCGACCCGGGCCGTGAAAAGTGTACTGTCAGGATTTCTACTTCGCTGAGTTTGAAATTGAAGTTGGGCTTTATTACTGTACCTTTCGGCGTAATCTCGGTCGGAAATTCGCCTAAAAACGGATTTGAATTAGCATTTTGACGCTTTGAATCGCAGTGTGAACATGATTTTGATTTTTTTTAAAACTTTTGACATAACTTTTCCCGCTGAGATAGCGCTTGTTTCAATTTTAGGTACTTAATAAATACGGTACGTCGTTGTTTTTCTTACCGTAACTCGGCGCATAAACTCAACAAGTTCATAACGATACATTCACCAACCATGCCAAAATTTGGGCCAACCCGGGTATAGTCAGCTTACCCCTTGTGAAGGGGTAGAGGCTTCAAAATTTAAAAAGTTAATGGGGATTAGGCAGTATTTTCGTTCAAAAAGCTGCCCTATTTGTGCCCCCAAACGTTAAGGGTGGGTTCGTCAAAGGGTGTTCAGAGGTATGAAATCCGGGCCGAAAAAATTTGGTGAGTTGGCCATTTTAAAAAATGTGGGTCTCGAAAATGTTTCGATTTGCCATTGAATTTGGGCATAAATATCGGGTCGAGAAAATTTAGGGCCGGCCTGTCGCCGTGCGATATAAGGCACTTTTTTGATTCCTTATCACCTTAATCCCTAACGACCCTTAGGTTTTTTTTACTTCTGCGGACGTCAGGGTCTTTAAATCTTGCCTTTCAATGGGCACAGCTCCGTCGCTTAGGTCGTGGCGAGACCCCGGCCCTTTTAAAATGGCCTATTAGGGCACCCAGCGATACCACCTTCGTATAAAAAGTTCTTCTTGGCGAGACCACCAGAGCCGTCAAAATTGGGCTGCCCCAGTATAAGGGGGTAGAAACATAGCTGGACGTGAGGTCCTTGCGGTACCTACGTAATTCGGCGTTTGATTGAAAATGGTGACAACAAATTAATGGGGGCTTACGTAGCTTCCGAAGCACCATTTGGGGGACTTATGTATCAAGCCCCCCAAACGTACCTTGTCCAGCCATGGGTAGAAACTCCAAAAACTTAGAATGTAAGAGTGTCTAGGCACTGTTTTCGTAAAATTCAGCTCTGAAGGTAAAAAGTTAGGGAGGTTACCCCATTTGGGGCCCCAAAAATTAAGGGTGGTTCCGTCAACTGACAGGCTCTCCCGAGCCCTTAACCTAGAGGAAACTGACTATAGCCTCCTGATGTACGGTCACCTATCACATGTTTATCAAAGTTTTGTTATAAAAACGCTATGACGCATAATATTCCTCATTGGAAAAACCCGCGAAAAGCATTCTTTCAAGCGTTGAACCGCACATTTTCAGAGCGGCGGCTTCTTTGTCTCCATGGAGGTGCCTGCGGACCAGGACGAGCCCTTCTTCTACTGGGCCTGGAACCACATGCTCAGCGACAAATATCGAGCTGACAGGTTGATTTATTCCCGGGTTACTGTAGAATAATAGTAAAATTCAGCTCCTGCGATGAAGAGTTCCAAGACTACATGCTCTGCGAGTTCCGTCGCTACATGGGCAACGAGCTCTATCGGATGAATCATTACTACGACAGACTAACTGGAGCCTCGACTAGCTACGAACCAGACTAAGCCACGCCCCTGTCAAATTAAGCCCCGCCCATTTGAAACTAAGCCCTGTCTATTACGAATTAAGCCCCACCCCTTTCAACTCACGGTTGTACATTACCGGTGTTCTTATCTACGTGTGCAATATGTGAATATTCCATGTTACAGCTCAATTTTCCCCTCTCTCTATCTTGCCCACATTGTACCATCCTGCAAAAGTAAATCATTCCACTCTTTGCCTTAGCCAATTTTTTCTGGTTTTTACCCACTTTTCTACCTTTTTTCGGGCGGAGTATGCGAAAAACGGAAATTTTCAGATGAAGTACGCTCAGTTGGTTATGGGGCCTGCCGGCAGTGGAAAGGTAGTGTTTTAGAAGAAAATAGATTTTTTTTTAATTTTCAGTCGACCTACTGCTCGGTGATTCATAACCACTGCCTTACCATCGGGCGCGCCGTGAATATGGTGAATCTGGACCCCGCCGCCGAGGCGTTCAACTACCCCACCACTGCTGGTTAGTTCTTCGCCAAACCCCCATTTCGTCGGATTGCCTCTGTAGACACACGATTTATATACCCCGATGAAATACAAATCCACCTTGTTTCCTTTTTTTTAAGTTTTTGGTGGCGCAGATGTAAGACGCAAAGTTTTTTTGGGACCAACTGAAAGTTCAGGAGTTGTCGACTTAGAATTGAGCAGAAACCGGGGTCGCAGACGTAAGAAGAATTGCCGTGATGGTTGGTGACAATTTCAATTCCTCCACAAACTGCGACAATTCCTACGCCTAGCCGCTCCTGGCAATTCTTACCTCTACGACGCCCGGTTTCTGCGCAATATGGACTTTTCGCGGCACCCCAGAAACGCGAGGCGGGGTGGGGGCCCCGCCAGTACGAACACGCATCCCTTCGGGCCCCGCCAGTACGAACACGCATCCCTTCGTTTTTTAGAAACTCAGAGCAAAATTTGCCGCGATGTAGCAAATGCCGGGGCCGGAGAAATTGTCGGGGAATCAGTTCCGCCGTTTTTCTGGATCGGGTCGAAGTCGTTGTCGAACATAGGCACTACTTTTCATCAACGTAGCATAGCAGACAACGTATGTAGACAAATTTTCAGGCATTTTGAGGTCAAGAAAATTCGGGGTAGGATAGGTGGTTAGTACCAATTATTTAAAAATAAATAAATAACCAAAAACATTATAAAAAGGGTATTTCTGAATTCGCCGTGATGGAAAACATATGTAGGCACGTTTTTAGTGTAAAATAAGGCCTCCGGAAAAAATTTTGGGGTGGCCCCCCCCAACTAAGATAGCACCGAAATTGGGGTAGTATTTGCACAGGCAGCCCCATTCGGGTTTTGTATTTTACAGCGCTTATTTGTGCTTAAATTCTGCTTGAACCGCATTTTGTTACCGGCATTAGCTGAGAACATAAGTGAATTCGATCTTGCACTAGGTTTTCTAGACGTTTCGTTATCGTAAAAACAGGCCAAAATTTCGCATTTTCGGCTGAATTGGTGATCGTTTTGTGTGCACTCCTTTAATAATATTAATTTAAACATCTTTTTGAGCACAATTATTTAATAATAACGGCAAAATGTACTTTAGTTTAAGTAAAATTCAATTGAATGTATCCCTACCCTTAACCATTGCGCGAATGCCTGTGCAAATACTACCGAAATTGGTTCTGTTTGAGTACGGCAAACTTCTCTCCTTGAACAGACAGACTTTGAGCTTCACCCTCGGTACTCAAATGAAAAATTTGAAAATCGCTTTTCTGGCAACATAGATCGACAATTTGCAATATTTTAGACACACCTTGGGAGTGAGGGTCAACTTACCCCATTTATTATTATTATTATGATTATGGGGGTAGAGACCGCACAATGCAGAAGTTAAGTGGTTAGACACTATTTTCGTAAAGTTTCGCTTGGGTGGCCAATAGTTTAGGGGGCTACCTCATTTGAGGCCCCAAGTTAAAGGTGGTCCGTCAACTGTCAGAGTGATTCTAAAGGCAGTTTGTTAGAAGAAGAAATTTTCTGTAATGTATGAAAAATATTTTCTAAGACAAATGTTTCAAGGGCTTTCGAATGTTGGCTGCCGATGTCGAAAAAAATGAACCCCTGGAAACTTTCATTGGATCGCCTCGAACTCTCTCCGATTATTCTAACCTGTCCATCAGTTGGGAATCCCTATATTACCACGAGCTTTTCTTTCTTCCTGTGATTTCTTTGATCCTCTTCCAGTAAACAGGAAAAAGCGATGAACGATCCCTCCCCACCCCCCAGATATTCTAATTAGCCGCTGTGGCTACTGTAAAATTAATGGTACGCAATTGCACCGGATCGCATTTTGAATTTTGTTTTAAAATTTGCTTGTTTTGTTTCAATTTCAATTTTTAAAATTTTTTCATTAGAAAATTAAAAGAAATTATATGAAGTCAAACTTTTCACACGATTTCAAAATTTTAAAATTATTAATATTTTATTAATAATTACTTTAATTAGTTTGTCCATAATATTAAGCTATTTTTAAATCTAAACGTTTCTACAAATTAAAATTTTCAGACGTGCGTGAGTTGATCAGCGTCGACGATGTGCTGGAAGACGACGAACTGGTGTTGGGACCCAACGGAGCCCTCGTGTTCTGCATGGAGTGAGTCTCTCTCTCTCTCTCTCTCTCTCTCTCTCTCTCTCTTTAACTCCCTCTATTCCAGATACCTCGCCAAGAACCTGGAATGGCTGCACGAGCAGCTGAACGAGGGCGACGACGAGTACTTCATCTTCGACTGCCCCGGTCAGATCGAGCTCTACTCCCACCTGCCCGTGATGCGTCAGTTGGTCGACGCCCTCCGCTCCTGGGACTTTAACGTGTGCTCCGTCTTCCTTATCGACACTCACTTCGTCCTCGAGGCCGAAAAGTGAGCTTTTTTCACTTTTTTTGCTCTTTTTCTCTCAAAAGAAGGAAATATGGAATTTTTCTATGTTTCTTTCTCTTCAGATTCATCGCCGGTGCCCTGACGGCCCTCTCGGCCATGGTGGCCATCGAAACGCCCGCTGTGAACGTGCTGACGAAGATGGATCTGCTCTCGGAGAGGAATAAACGACTGGTTTGTCGAGATATGGGGTGGGAAATGGCTGTTTTCAGGTGGAGGACTTTTTGGAGACGGACACGAGGAGCATCGTCGACAACGACTGCACCCACATTTGGAATGAACAGCACAGGAGACTCACCCGCACCATTGCTTCGGTGAGACTTGGGAAATGAAAGGCGGCCCGGCCCGTGTATTCCTTGCCATTTAATGTCTACGGTGCCTACGACAGTGAATGTTTAGGCATAAAACTTTACAAAACTCGGGGTTTTCGCCGGCTCGGGCCTTTTAGAAAAGTAAAGATATTTTTTGTACAACTAATACTGACTGAAATGTTAATAACATTATTAAATTATGTAAAATGTTTTAAAAATTATTGTACCGAGTTATACAAAGAAATTATGAATCTTGTCATCCAATCAGGTAGGTCCGGCTAGGGGTGGTTTAAATTCAGGACCAACCCTAAAAGCCCACGGCCCCTTAAACTCGCCCTTTTTTATTGTTTCCGACCAACAAGGCTCAGAGGGGGCTCAGACGCCAATAAAATCCCTTTTTAAACGTTTTTATCTCTTATTTCCATATAATCCGGAGCCTGAAGTTAAAGGGTTACCCACATGGACCGGACCACTTGGAAATTTTTGGTCCGCCCGTTTGCCCTGGACCACCCAGTAAGACTGCCACTCATACGACCAGGGTTCAATCCCGGTCGGTAACATTCTTTTTGGTAATATTAGCACAGGCGGCTCCATTCAGAAAATGAATGGTTGGTCGCGTGAAATGGACGTGAGCGTGATATGCAGATAGCCCGCGTGGACAAGCTTGAAACATGAATACTACCAATTTAACCCTAACGTTAATGTGAGCTCGTCACAGACGGGGTCGTAACTGTAGTCGCAAAGCAAAATTCACCGTAATATCGTTCTTTTTAGGGGGTTGTAGGCAGTTTTGTGACGAATTAATACTCCTACTAACGTAGTCTAACTAAACCGAGTAATACTCAATAGTCACGTGGACCGTTCCCCATTTCCCGAATGCAGCCGCCTGCGCTAATACTACCTTCTTTTTTGTACAACTACTATTACTAATATGTTAGTAGCAAACAGTAATATCCCAATCACACCCCCACCAATGTCAATGGAGGCCCCCCAGAGGGGCGGTGCAATCTCACCCCCCACCAAACTAAATTTCACTCTCATAACGTTGCGTAGGATGTATATTTATTCTACCATTCGATTTCTTGCGAGTCACTTTCACAAATGGTTTCGGTGTTTGCGGTCGGTCGTTTTTTCTTCTTATCTTCAGTCATAAGCTTACCGGTTGGTTTTTAAGTACAAACGTACCATTTAAATATTTTGCAGGAAATTAATAAAATACACTCCCATTTAACATATATTTACATAATATTTGTTGTAGGGGGCGACTGCGATACTGCGATAGATAATCCATTGCGGGGGGGGAGAGATTGCGATGTGTGGGGGGCGCAACTGCACCGGGCCAAATGGGTTCTGCGATTGCGACTGGTGGGGGTCATGATTGCGATAGGTCCTGGTGTCGCAATCGCGCCACCCCACATAATTGCGGGGGGTGCAATTGCGATATTGATAGCCCAATCATACCCCCCACCAAACGCAATGGCACCCCCCCACACATCCATATCAAATGCGTCACCCGCACCCTATATTGCATTGAATGGGGGGTGCAACTGCACCGCGGGGGGGCCAAATGGTGTGGGGGGTGAGATTGCGATTTTACCGTAGCAAACATATTACGTTGCTCAAAACAGTTTTTAAAAAATTTGTGTACCAATTTTTACAAAATTTAAAATTTTGTTTTGCATACCTGTGCCGGGCCGTCCCAAAACAACACTCGGCCCGGCTCGTCATTCGAGAATCGCGGAGTGGTTACCCCGTAAATGTTAACGGCAAATGCAACCCTATAAATGCGGATTAGGCACTATTTTTGTGACATTCACCTCGGAGGGTCAAGAGTTAATGGAGAGTACCTCATTTTTGCACTCAAAAGATAAGTTTCGGTGCGTCCAATGGCGGACCTTTCCGATGGCTCCAAGAAATGTTCTAATGTTTCCACTTTTCAGGTGCTGGAGGACTACTCTATGGTGAAATTCGTCCCGTTGAACTCCGAAGAGGAGGAGAGCATTGAGCAGTTGCTGCTGGTGGTGGACACGACCATTCAGTACGGAGAGGATCTCGAGGTACCCATTTTTCCTTTAAAAATCTTTTTTATTTCCAATTTTCAGGTAAAGGACCGTTACCCTGAAGAGAAGGACGAGGACTGAAGCTCCCATTTTCATTTTACCACATTGTTACTGTTGTTGTTACGGAAATAAACACATTCATACCCAATTTTTTTCATTTCTCTTCTGGTCTATCCTCTTGCTACCCATAAATTGACATGTAATTCTTAAAAGTTATATTTTCGATGTCGGAGCCGTCGACTTCTGCCGGTAATCCCGAAGAAAAGCCGAAACAGTGGGTCCCACCCGCTTTAATTTTTAAAAAATTTGGGTTTTTAGGGAAGAAGTTGAAGATTCGGGGGCAAAGGCTCTGAGGGAAGCACTGAAATCGCAGGTAAAACGGGTGGTTGCCGATTTCATACGGGTTTAGGGTTTTGCAACGCCGCGCGAGGGTGTTCCTCAACCTGTGAGGGTGGAGCCGCTAAAGCTGAAGGTGGTGAAACCGAAGCCAGTGGGGACGGCGCCGAAGCCCCAAAAAGAGCCGAAACTGAGCGTCAAGTTGGAAGGAATCAAGGTGAAATTGGAGCCAGAAGAGGGAGGAAGTCAGGAGAAACCGGCGAAGAAGGCGACGAAGAGGAAGAGGCCGTCGACGGAGGCAGAAGAGGGCAAGGTAAGAAAATATATTTAATGGCATAAATCTGGAGGGTATATTCGGCTAGGTTAAGAGGCCCTAAAAACTCTGAAGTTAAGGGGAGGGGGATTTATGCACTGTTTTCGTAAAATATAGCGTGGGCCGAAAAAAATTGGGACCCATTGTTGGCGCTTTTCAAATAACAAATATCATTTAAAATTTTTAAATGGGCTTACCGGTTTGTACAGGCATGGGATTTGAATGTACCGCTATGACGATTTTCAGAAGGATAGAAAACAGAGAAAGGTTTTTTTTTTTTAAATGATATTTGTTATTTGAAAAGCACCAACCATGGTAATGGGTCCAATTTTTTTCCGGTCCAGGCTAGGCGCTGCTCTATGCCCAATTTGAATTGAAAAATCAAAAATTTTCTTGTTTGGTGGTCGGTCCGCTCTCCAAATTTTTTCGGGCCCGTACCGGCTACAATTCAGAAGGACCCGTTGCTATACCTTCGCACACCATACGAGAAAATGACTAAATATTGCTTTTATTTGGAATTTTTATTTAGGGGGCATACCTGGACGGTTATTAGGCGTTGCTTGGTGTAGGTCTGGTAAAAAAAAAGGTAGTCCTTGATTTCTCTGGGGGGGGGGGGGGGGTTTATCGGGCGGCAGCTTAATTTGAGCCCCCATCCGTCCAGTGTCCAGGTATGTTAGGTGTAGATCCTTTCATTGTATTAACAGAAAAAATCGTCTACGAACGACCTGACTTCAAAATACTAAAACCTGTATTTGGAAGTCAGGTCGCTCGAAGACAATTTTTTCTGGGTATTAACGAAAACACTTTTTAAGACAACTTCTCACAGGCTTTCGAACGGCGCATCTGTCGGTGTCTCTAAAAATTCATTGGGCGTACATTGACGAACACTTGGTCATGCTATTTTCAGACTACGGATGAAGCCAACGAAGAGCGAAAAAAGAGGAGACGGGAGCGATCTCAAGCTGCCTCGATCGTCTGTCAATACCAACACCCAAATGCCGAAGCAGTGGTTTGTGACCTGTAATTCTACCGTAATCCGGTATTCAGATGGTTCAGTGCAAACAGCGAGCCATACTGGGATTTCGTTTCTGCATCCGACACATTCTGCAGGACTCGGAGGCGCCCTACCAACAGTGTGCTCATCAGAGAAGACCGAAGAGTGAGTAGAATAACGTGAAAGCGGCCCAAAAGTTTTGAGAAATCATTAATTGGACCAAATTGGACATTTTGAATTTTTAGGTGCAGGGGTACGGTAGGTACCCAAGTGTTACGGTAGGTCACTTCTGTACCAAATAGAAGAAAGAGAAGGTTTTCAAAACATTCAACACTTTTCAAAACTTATTGCAAAAAAGCACTAAAGCAGTTTAAAAAGGGTTTTTAAAATATTTTTTGGGGATCGACAGTTCTGATCAGCTGAAAATTTTGAAATTGGTGAAGTTTGAGGTGACATACCGTAACCCTTAGACACGCACCGTAACCCAGTACCAAAAATTTATATCGCTCTAAAAGTGTCAGATTGTGAGAATGTCTTTATTGGGCCAACTAATGTTTTTTTGGGGCAAATCTGAATCAGTGACTTTCTCGCCTAAGCTTGGGCTGTTATGCAATCCCCTCGACTCTTACAGAGACGATAGGTTAAATGTTATTTTCAGATAAAAACGACATGGTGACGAGGTGTACGAATGCAATCCGGAAGGACTCGAATGAGACGTTTTGTAGTACGCATCTTATTATGCAGGGATTGAAGGTTCGTTTTCAGCTAACGACGTCGAAGCAATTTGAATTCCAATTTCAGGAGGCCAAGAAAAAGCCGCATACGGGCACGGAAGAGACCAGTGGTCGCTCCACCCCACATGATGGCGCAGATGTCGCATCGCCAGGGTTGGTTTTTAGCGGAATTCGCCAGAAACCGATTTTTTCAGTCAAATCCCTCTCCATGGCAGTAGTACAACTTCACCCACGGAAGTCCTGTCGCCAATCTGTCACGATGGCGACATGCCACGAGCTCTGCCCATCGTCAAGTAAGTGTCAATGGATTTCTTTTTACTCAAGTTTATTTTTCAGGAGAGAACCGGTGGAGTGCGTCCCACTTCGAGCTCTACCCATTGTCAAGTGGGTTTTCATGGTTTTAACCAGATTTTATCATTTTCAGGCGGGAACCGATGGAGCCTGGACCGTCACCGATGCCCCCACTCTCTGTCGCCACAATGAAGAACGAAAACAGTCATCTGATGAGGGCTCTTTCGAGTCCTGGAGGATTTCCACATCAGATGCCACCTCAGATGTCACAGGCGCATCAGATGCCTCCGAGGCAGATGATTCCGCCTCAGCACTTGGCTCCAGGGGCGCCGAGGCCTCCCGGACCGATTCTTGTTGGCCAGAAGCCTCCTGGACCGATGTCTTCGGGGCAGATGCCTCCTGGAGTTTCTACGGCTGGGCAGATGCCTCCTGGAGCTACTATGCCGGGCCAGATGCCATCTAGAGCGGTGCCTGGTCAGATGCTTCCGGGGCAAATGCCACCTAGACAGGGACTGCCACCCGGCGTACCAATGCAGAGGATTCTTTTGGAACCGAAGCTCGAACCGAGGGAGTACTCAGGGCCGCAGGCGCCACTGCAACATCCGCCACCACACCACCCGCAAATGAGGATGCCACCCATGCACTCTGTCCCATCGACGTCGGCTGGATTCATTCGGCAGCAGGATTATAATATGATGCCGCAACAGCCACCGCAAATGCCACAGCAGCCACTACAAATGCCACAGCAGCCTCTACAGGCGATGCCACAACAGCAACCGCAAATGCCACCGCATTCGATGCCTCAGCAACTGCCGCAGTCCTCGATGCCTCAGCAGCCCCCACAGGCCTTGCAACAGCAGCCACTTCAGTCACCGATTCCACAGCAACCTCCGCAGTCTCCGATGATCCAGCAGCCGCCTCAGGTACCGGTGCCTCAGCAGCAGCAGCCTCAGGTGTCAATGCCACAACAGCGGCAGCAGCCTCAACCACCAATGCCTCAGCAGTCTCAACCACCGATGCCCCAGCAACCACCTCAGCCGCCGGTTGGAAAACTGAGTTGCAGTGAATGTAAGTTCGAGCGGGCAGAAATATTAGCCACCCTATTCTCTTGGTGTCAGAGATACAGTCAATCCCCCTTGGGGCATACCCTAAATTGGGGTAAGGATCTGCGGGGGGGGGGGGTGCGCCGGGGAAAATCGGGACCCTGAGTCAGGAGAGGGGTTTTCGGGGGGGCCCGCAGGGGGGGCAAAAATTGTGTCCTCGAAAACGCGTAAAAACGGGGGGTTCTGCCGGCCCACCGGACCCGCCAAAAAATCCGGGGGGCTCCGCCCGGACCCAGCCGCACCCACCAATTTAGGGTATGCCTTGGGGGAATATCCAATCGAGCCCCACATCATATTTGTGGATCGGTTCTAGTCCCCTTACCCTTTTGGGCGAATGTGCAATCAAGCCCCCATAATCTTGGGGGAATATCCAATTCATTCCCATCATCGTTGTGGATCGAATCTAGTCCCCCTATCCTTTTTGGGGAAATCCAATCAAGCCCCCACCATCTTGGGCGAAGACACAGTCGAACCCTACATCATCTTGGTGGGTCCGATTTAGTACCACTATCCTATTGAGGAATGTCTTTTCAATCCCCATCATCTTGGGGATTTATCTAATCCAGCCCCATCATATTGGTGGGTCCGATCTAGTTCCCCTATCCTATTGGGGTATTGCCCAATCAAGCACTCCATAATCTTGGGGGAAATACAATTTAGCCCCTATATTCTTGAGGGAAGATCCAATAGAACCCGCATCATCTTGGTGGGTATAACCCTCTATTCTATTGGGGTAATTTTCAATCAAATGTTCAATCATACTCTTGGGGGAAGATCCAATTTAGCCCCATCATCTTGGTTGAGGTCTTATCTACCCCCCATGCTTTCAGGGAAAGTCCAATTGACCTTCCGTCTTTTTGGAGAAAGATCCAAACTAGTCCCCCTATCCTCTTGGGGGAAGGTTTAATTCAGCCCCCTATCTTGCCAAATTGCCTAATGTTTGTATGCAATTAATTTTGGATTTACAACGCGACATAAATTGCGCAATACGGTACATTTTCGAGTCGATGAGGCATATAGTAATTCAGGCTGAATTCGTCGAATTTGTAGTTATCGATTTTTTGAGGACAAATAGATTGAGACCAAATAAGTTCTGATGGGCATAGCTGTTGGGTTGTAGTATTAGGAGATTAGAAACGCCCAAGGAAAATGGGCAACAGGGGGAGTCGAACCCCTTACCCTTTTCTTCGTACTGAAAATTAGAAAACTTTGTTTTCAGTGCTGCTACGAATGACCCCTGCCCAGAGAGCCGTCTTCGAGAAGTTCAGCCACGCTCGCGCCCAGCACACCGCCCAGGCTCCTGCGCGGGCGGAACGCGCTGCGATGCTTCAACGCATTGTTCCCCAGAAGGTTGGCGGCCGGCCGCGCAAGCTGAATCCGGAACATGTGACGCGCATCGATCGGATTCTGGTTTGTCACTGCTTTAAATTTTAACATTTTTGCATTTCAGAACAAAATTTCTCCCCAGGCTCGTCAGTTGTGGGCCTTGTCGTTGACTAGCAGGACTGGGCAGCGAATGATGACACAGCAGATTCCATTTTCGGTGGCGGCGGTGGAAAAAGTCAATCTTCAGATGGCAAAGAGGGTATGTTTCGGGAAAAGAGCTTTAGGATACGGTCTCTAGATGGTTCAAGCTTACTGTAGGTCACAAAGGTTACTGTAGTAGGTCAGAAAGCTACTGTAGTAGGTCAAAAAACCACTGGCTCAGATTTGACCCAAAAGTCGTCGGAAGTCATTATTTCGGCCAATTATGACATTATGAAACTTTTCAATCGATATCTATTTTTGCTACCGGGTTACGGTAGATTTGGCTAAGCCAAGGGTTACAGTAAACACGATTTTTTTAAACCCAATTTTTTTTTTACACGTTTTCAAGGTATTTAGGGTATAACGTGAAAACAGGTTGAAATAACGGTTTGATTTTAAAACCGATCTTTTCAGCTCGTTAAAAGCTTTCGAAAACCCTATGCAACTTGAATTTTTGGTAAAGTTTGAGGTGACCTACCGTAACCCTTGGGCAAACTTACCGTAACCCTTGGGCAAGTTTACCGTTACCGTTCGGAACCTACCGTAACCCTTGATCATGTACTGTAACCCTAGTTATCTGCCGTAACCCTTGGGCATCTACCGCAACTCTTTGTCGCTTAACGTAACCATTGGTCACCTACCGTAACTTCTGGTTACCTACCTTACACCTTAGTTACTTACCGTAACCATGGGTCACATACAGTTACCCTGGATCAAAAATCGTTATCGATCAACCGTTGCTTTCAGCTCGTCCCGAGCTCTCAAAAACTCTATGTAACTTGAATTTTGGTAAAGTTTGAGGTGCCTTACCGTAACCTTTAGGCAATCTTACCGTAATCTGGCACCAAAAATCGATTTAGATATAAAAGCCACAGAATGCCAGATTTTATCGAATCATTCACTTCTGACAACTTTTAGGCCAAATATGATCCTGTGAGTTTTTGATCTACCGTAACCCGAAATATACCGTAATGAAATCTAGATGATCTACCGTAACTCGAAAGTATGTGAAAATTTCAGATCTACCACTTGGCCAGAAAGAGGGTTCCACGCGTGGGCGTCCGTTCAAACACTCTCTTCGACAATTCGGTAAGTGCTTCGGGAAAAACTACCGTAATCCCCGATTTTCAGAAACTGCCGACAGCCGCGCCTCCGATTAGACCCCCTTCTCCAAGTTCTGATGAGGATAATAACGAAATGGACGGTGGCCAACCAAGGGTAATTGGGAAATTTTTTGTAAATGTTTGATTATTTAGGTGATAAAGTTGCGCCACAAACGACAGGTTCGGAAGATGGTGGGACCGTATCGAGACGTGGCCGTTGTGTCGCAGATGTGCGACAAATTGGAAGATGCGGACTTTGAAGAGACGGATCTCTTCCCTCTTGGTGAGATATACACAAAACATTGGAAATTCAGGCTATCTCACCCAACTTTCCAACTTTACGTACCCTAAAATTTGGGGTCCAGGGCTCCCTATGCCCACCCAACCCCCCCCCCCCCCCTCATGCATATCCCTGGAGGGCTAACAGCCGAACCCACCCTGAAATTTGGGGGCCGGGCAATTTGGAAAATTTTGGTCGGCCCGACCCGGCTCTGGGCGGCCCGTTTCCCTTTGACCGCCCAGTCAGATTGCCACCCACACGACCAGGGTTCGATCCCGGTCGGTTACATTCTACTTTGCACAACTAATATTGACTTATATTTTAGAAACAAACATTATTTAGCTATTTAAAGCATTATTGTACCGATATATTCAAAATTTTATTTTTATACCCGGGCCGTCCCAAAAATCCCTCAGCCCGGCCCGTCATTTGAGTCCCGAGGTATGTTATTGCAATAACATGGTCGAACAGAAATAAAAGTGCTACCCGCGCTTTAACAATATGGAAAGCGGCTTAATGGCACTGTTCGGGGATAGAATAGAGAAAGGCTTTCATTTTTGGAAAAACCCCAGTAGCGTCTGACAAAATACAAACGCGGGGGTGGTATAGAAAAACAAGCCCTGCAGATTGGGTAAGGGGGTCCCACAGAGAGACAGGGAATGTCATGATACACTAATAATGAATTTTTGGGGTGTCGTAAGGTGCTTTAGGGCTGTATGAAGGTACCTAGTGGCAAGCATGGCAAAATCAAGGGCCGGTCCAGGCCGACCCGGGTCGGGTCGAGAAATTTTCTGACCGGGCCGGCCCGGGTCGGCCCGTGAATTTTTGATAAAGTTATTTTTTTATGTAACTGCTTTCAAGATTAATATTTTTCCATTCTTTTTGTTGGAAAACATAGTTCTCAATGTGCAAAAGATAAAGTTTAAAGGAGGATTCGAACTACCCTATATAATTATTTAATGTATTCCATGGCCGAGTGGATAAGGGGTTGGACTGGAAAACCAAAGTGACCCCAGTTCGATCCCCCGTCGTCAAAACTTTTTTGCCTTTGTAGTTTTGCTTTTTATTTATGCTAGAAACTAAATTCTAGTACATTTCAAAAGGAAACACTTTTTTTCTACATTTTGGAAAAAGTGTGTCTCGGCCTGGGCCGGCCCGGGCCGAGAAAAAAAATTTGCGGTCCGGCCCGGTCCGGCGCGGAGCCATGCTTGCCTAAATGTACCAAGTATAACTCCAAAAGATTTACGTTAGGGGTCGCGCAGGTTTCTGTCCGAATTTTGGGCACGTATGTATCGCGCCGTCCGAAACGCAAGCAGAACCCCGCGTGACTCCCTAAAGCTGAGATAGGAAGTTGAAACTTTGTATAGTAGGAGAATATGACGACCGTACCCTACTGTAGGAAAAGCAAATCTGTATATTGCCTCAGGCGATACGGCTCAAGGAGTATGGTAGCCGCGGGGGGTCGCGCTTTCCCGGGTGGGTTAGGTACCTGGTTCATGTACGCAGAGTGGTCCTTTAACAGTGTAGTAAGCTTAGGTAGATCGGTAGACCGCCACCCAGCCGAAGAATGATGGAAATGGCTTGAGTTTGGGACCAATCACGTAAAGCAAAACTGCTAATAAACGTACGTTAACGCTAAATCGCCTAAAAATTTAATCGGGGTCGTTTATTTTGAAAAGGAAGAATTTGGTATGTTGGGGTCATCATCTTGAAATGTTTCTGAGACCCTATTGCATAAAATATGGGGGTGTTTATTTCAACAAGCCCCAAAAATAACACCAACATATTTTAGACAAAAATTAAACAACATTTTTTTAGGTTTGGAACCCTCCGATGACGAATACGACGGCCTCTCCAGCTCGCTGAGCGTAATTCACCCCACTGGAATGACTCTAATGGGTGATTTTAGCATAACTTTCTTTTGTTATAATCAAACTTCAGCCGATTACAAGGAACCGTCGAGCGAATTATACTTGCTTCGGAAACAGCTGCGTTTGGAACGGCACCAGCTTCTGAAGACGGCTCAGTTGAACGCTTCGATCATGAAGTCGGCCAAGCTGTTCCCCGTTTCTACGGGTGCTGCCCTGAGGCAAAGAGGAGACGCCACTCCTCTTCCACCTCAATTGCTCATCAATACTCTCAAGAGATGTTGTCAAATTGAGAGCAAACAGAGGTACAGTTTTACTGCCATTCACACATTTCAAAGTCACAACCCGCTGAACTCTGTTAAGCAACCGAAAATGTGGCGTTTTTGTAGGTTTTCGCATAGTTTTTGAGGCGAAATATCGAAATATTCATCAGAAATGGAAAAATGAGCCTCGGGACATGTGCAAATCAATATACTCTGTTTGAGACCATTTTTGGCCGCGGGTCAGATTTTTAGCAATGGAGCGCGTTCACATACCCATAAGGAGAATATTTCTGTATCTCTTTGAAAAAATCATAATTTTCTTGCTAAAAACCTGTTCAAATTAATCCTTTCCGTTTGAAACTATATTTGGTCATGGGTCAGATTTTTTTAGCACTGGAGCGCATTTATACCCACACACCCATAAAGAAAAATTTTCTGTATCCCTGCATTCAACAGAAATGGAAAAATGAGCCTCGGGACATGTGCAAATCAATATACTCTGAGACTATTTTTGTATCCCTGCAAATATTCGACAGAATCGATATTTTCTTATCAAAGTTTGGATTCAGAATCGATTTTTTTTAGCGAAAACGCAGAGTATATTTTTTGAATTTTGTCAAATTCGGTTTAGAAAAAGATACTTTTACGGCCGGGTTTGTAAACCTGTCAAAATATATTTTTTAAACATTCCAAACTCTTTTAATACATGTTTGGACTAATTCTAAGTTATCCAAAATAAAGTGCCCCGACCGGGATCGAACCTTGGTTGTGTGGGTGACAGTTCGAGTGGATGGGCCGAGGATATTTTCGGCCCTGTCTGTGATAACTATGTCAAGCCGCCCATTTTTGTAAACCCGCCCTATTCCACATACGATTTTGCACTTTTCCAGGTGCCAGAGGTCGTGCCAGCCGAATTCCAACCACTGCAATGTCCACGCCTTGTACAACGTGCATCAGAAGATCTACGAGTTCTGCAAACAACCCGGCTGCAGGTAAAAAACGGTGTAAGAAAAGAGCTAATTAAGTTATTTTTCAGAAGACCGGTGCTCTGTGTGGACTCCCATCTCTGGGATGGACTCTGTCGGCTTCATAGGGAATCGAGGCTCGACAAATACGGTAAGTTATCTGAATCCCAATTGGTTGCTATAATCTTTTCAAACCCCGCATTTCCCAATTGAAATCTACGTTTTCCAGGTGAATATCCGATTTACGCGGACACGGAATTGCCACAAGCCAGGGCCTACTCTCGTTTGTCGTCGAAATCGGATACTGAAGAGGACAGTGACTCGGAAATGGAGGAGGATGGAGATGCTCCCAGAGGCGATGATTTTGACGAAATGGAGGATGACGACGAAGGATCGATCGGAACTCCTTGAACTACACGGTGTACACACTCTTGTATCATGCGATCTCAGTTATAAAATATAAGGATTTTAGCTTTGAAATAGGGATTTTGGTTCGAGAGAGCTAGAGAGAGAGATAGAGACCATAGGTCTCACGGGCCGGGCCGACTTGAAAAAAATCCTCGGCCCGTCTACTCGGACCGCCAAGAGAAACTGTCATCCACGCGACCAAGGTTCGATCCCTGTGGGACACTTTCTTTTTGCTAACTTAGAATTAGTTTGAATTTTTAACTGAAGTATTATAAAAGTGTTTATTGGTACTTTAAAATTTTAACCTAACAAGCTAAAATAGCGATTAAAGGAAATTTTAATTTGAGAAGTTTGCAAACCGGGTCGACATTTTTCTCCGCCCGGCCCGTTTTTTCCGCATTTCCGGACCAATTGCCCGGAAATGCGACCGACCAGCTAAAAAACAGACAAAAAGGCTTCCGCCATGAAAAGCAGCTTGCGATTTGCATAACCTGCGAGTGTGTTAAATTCGCCCAGGAAATTGGCTACTGTCCAAAACTAGAAAAAAGGGGCGGGGTTTTGCAAAACTCCAATTCTGTCTTTGAAAGTTTATCAGTTGAAACTACAAGTTACCAATTTTGAACTTAGATTAAGAGAGGGAGTGGATCAGTTAAATACTGATAGTGAGAGATACAGAGAGAGAGTCAGAGATAAAGAGATACATAGAAATATGAAGAGAGAAAAATATAGAGAAGAAGAAAGATAAACAGATGGAGTGAGAGAGAGGGAGGATTAGGGAGACAGTGAGAAAGAGGCACGGAAAGAGATGGAGGGAGGGATGAAGTGAAAGAGAGAGAGAGAGAGAGAGAGAGAGAGAGAGAGAGAGAGAGACGAAGACACCTTTGTTACGATTCTGATGTCACTTCTATTTACCGTTTAGACGTCATAGGAATGATGCCAGAATACCGTAATCCCTCCTTTACCCACGTGCCCAATTAGTCAGATCTGTTTTCGATTCTTGCAGGCGAGAACAAAGGGTGGATGCCATTCAAATCAACAAGTCTTGCACGCCACAGTTCGCCGTTTTCACATGAGAAAGGTAATGAAAATTAGAGAAAGACAGAGGGAGAGACAGAGATAACAAGAGAGACAGACAGACAAACAGGGAGAGAGAGAGAGAGAGAGAGAGAGAGAGAGAGAGAGAGACAGAATGAGAGTGGGAGAGACAGAGACAAAGACAGAGACATCACAGAGATACAGAGAGAGGCTTTTCCGTTGCGTGTCTCTGCTGCCAGCCGTCTTCTGCGGGGCATATTCCGCCTATTTGCGGTCGCTGTTTGTCCCGCTTCGAGTGCTTTTCCTTTTGTGTGTGCCGGCCGCTTTTCGCACCCTCGATTCATACTAATCCCTCTGTTTAATCACAGAGTGCACGAGGAAGATTCATACCTTATCTCGAAATCTCTGCATCTCCGCCGTCGTAATACTCAATCATCCGCGACACTATCCGTTCGTATGCTCTGTCTAAACACAGGTCTTCGGTTATCTTGGATGAAGACAGACGCTGTTTTCATATTTCTAACTTTGAAACCCCTCTTTGCACTGAAAACCTAAGTTTGAAGCCCATTTGCAGCTATTTATGTCTATTTCTCGTGGAAATTTCAAGTTTAGGCTTGTTCTGTCTTCATTGTTGGGTGGCTGTGGCTTTCTCCCGACTTTTCTCCAATATAAACATGAAAAGCTGTGGCCTTCAACATTAACATATAGTCTTCGCCAATGCTACTTCGCCCAATTTCGCTCTTAGCTCTGTGCAAATGACACAAGACGCGAATTTGCGTACGAAAATCCTGTGTTTAAGGATACGTACGCAATACTGCGTCAGGGTTACATTTGCGAATCGGCCAAGAAGTAAAATTGGCGAAGACTATATGTAGCGCTGTGGTTTTATGATTCACCTATACAGCGCTGTGGCCTTATCCGACGTTGCGCTGTGGTCATCTTTAATGCAAATATGCATCTCTGTGGCCTTTTCCAACTGTGTTATTTAGCGATGTGGCTTTCTCAAATAGGCCACAGTTGTAGCGCTGTGGCCTTCCCAATTTTCATATCTTACGCTGTGGCGTTTTCCGAGTTTCATATGCAGCGCTGTGGCCTTCTCAGATTTACAAATTCGCGCTGTGGCCTTCTTTGATTTACATATGCAACGCTGTGGCCTTTTCCGAATCACTGATGTAGTGCAGTGGCCGTCTCCAATGCAAATGTGTAGCCTGTTGTCTGTTTTCATTTATATATCTAGCGCTGTGGCCATAACGGCCTAACAAATCCAGGCTGTGGCACTTTTTGCATTCACCAATGTAATCCTGTGGCCTTTTCCAATTCGCAAATCTAACGCTGTGGCCTTCTCCAATTCAAATGTGTTGCACTGTGACCTAGTCCGATTCTCAGTGTGGCGCTGTGGCATTTTCCCATTCACAAATCTAGCGCGGTGGTCTTCTCTGATTTACTTATGCAGCGCTGTGGCCTTTCCGTCTTTGCTCTCTCTCTCTCTCTCTCTCTCTCTCTCTCTCTCTCTCTCTCTCTCTCTCTCTCTCTCTCTCTGAGAACTCTCCTCTCTCTCCTCTCATATGCAGGTCACTCGGCTCTCGGTCCCCTCTTTGTCGCAAATGAAGCGCGGCGGCGGCGGAACAAAGAGGCCGTCGCCTGCAACACCTCGCACTTGTGAGGCTCTCGGCAACGACACTCACCCCCGCCGCAGACGTATTATTCCGTTTAGTCTCTTTTAGTCTCCTTTGGGTCTTCTTCTCGCAAAATGTCAAAGAACTGGTTTCATTTCATTTTTACGACATGAAAAGCCTCTACGAAGACTTGATTACGGGGTTTGGGCCCATTTGAACTGCAACTACCCAAAAAGTTTGTTTTCCCATTAAAACCAGAAATTTTAAATTTATCCCTCACTCCCGATTGGCCACGCCCCGATCGATTCCAATCATTTCTGAAAAGGCGCGATGCTGCCAGCCGTTCTTTGTTTGGATTTCTGGTGCCAGCTGCTGCGGCCACTGACCTTGGCGTTCCATCGCGTTTTGATGTCACCATCCGGCTCATTTACTTCCTCTCTCTCTCTCTTTCTTTTCTGTCTATTTCTCTCTCTCTCTTTCTCTATCTCTCTATCGCTCTCTCAATCGCGCACTCTCTCTCTCTCCCCCCTCTCTCTCTCTCTCTCTCTCTCTCTCTCTCTCTCTCTCTCTCTCTCTCTCTCTCTGTGTCCCTCTCTGACTATATCCATTTCTATCACCCTGTTTTTGTTTTTCGTTATAAGTATGGGATCTCTCTCTCTCTATCTATCTATCTATCTCTCTACATCTCTATTCAACTCTCCCTCTCTTTGTGTCCCTCCCTCTCTGACCCTCTTTTTGTTTGTTTTTCGTTAAGCACGTGAGTGGCGACATGGTGCATCAACTTCTCTCTCTTCTCTTATTCCAATCTCTCTCTCTCTCCCTCTCTCTCTCTCTCTCTCTCTCTCTCTCTCTCTTTAAAATTCCAGTTTTCCTCACATTCCACTTTCACAATACCGTTTAGTTGTAAAAAGTCGTCCTTTTATGACCATTTGGCGCCATTGAGGCGCCTGTCTGATAACCATTATCGCCAGACGGCGAACGCCCCCTTGCAGGTAGTCAGTCGCTGGCCCTTGGAAAACACACGTTTGGGTCCTGCAACGATTGTTTTCGAAGTTTTTCCAGTTCTGGCTAATTGATCACGGGTTAAAACTGAATATTACGGTACTGGCGTCACATTCCCAGTGACGTCGCACTGACAGTCATACCGCGAGATTACTCATTGTTCGTCAACCCAGTGAGCGTAATTGAGATATTTCTTTTGTTCTGCTGCTGGAATATTTCATGGTGGCTTGAAACACAGCGCTGTGGCTCTTAAAATATATCCTGTGGCCTACAAACCGCAGCGCTGTGGTTCCAATCTTTTTTCTGTGGCCTAAAAAACTAACATTGGCTTCCGAAACATATCTTGTGGTCTGGAAACTCCTGCGCTGTGGTCCTAACAATTGGCCCGTGGCCTGAAATCACGGCGCTGTGGCTCCCGAAACTGTCCTGTGGCCTCGCGCTGTGATCCTAAAAACGTTTAACCTTCACTCTGCCTGCGCAGTGGCTCTGCTTGATGTGGCCTTATATCACGCATGAGCTGCATGAAATATTGCGATGTGGTCTATACATCTCGTGCTGTGGCCCCAAACGCTCCAACTTAGGCTCGTGTTGTGGGCGACACTGTGACCTGAGACTGTTCTGAGCACTGCACCCTGTGGCCTTGTATATATTGCGTGCTGTGGCCTTAAGATCCTTCCGCTGTGGCCTAAGCAAACTGCCTCACGGCTTTAATGAACTGCACTGTGGCTTCAAGTCACCGCGATTCTGCAATTATTTGGCCTGCGAATTTATGAAATGTGGCACAATAGTGGCCTAAACTGTGGCCTTAAAACACTCCGCTGTGGCTTCATATATGTTGTGGCTTCACCATAAAACGGCTTTGACTGAAAACATAGACGCACTGTGGTTGCTAAATGCTTGCTAAACCCAGCGCTGGGCCTTGCTTTGGCCTCCTGTTGCCGCGCTGTGGCCCGCTGTGGCATCTTAAACTTCAGTTGTGGCCCGAATTCCTGCACGTGTGTCCCAAACAAGATTTCCTTTCAAAAACGTTTCTTTATCAGCTGGCCGTTCCGGCGTGGTGCAAAGATAGAACAGTGCAAATAGAAAGGAGTAGGAAAGATGGCCTCCCGGCCGCAAATCACCACGCTGTCCGCTGTTTACGCAAAATACCAGCTGATTGCAAGCTGTTTACCTGGATTCGTCTGTTTTCGTCGTCACTTTTCAATGCTACATTTACATTTGAAGCCGAAGCCTGATTTTCCATTCATGGTGCCACAGCGCTGTGGCTTTAAAGCAATTGCGCTGTGGCCTTGCTCTGTGGCCTTTCCCTGGCCTTTTTATTGCGCCGTGGCATTTCTATGACCCGTTTCAATGCGCTGTGGCCCTGCCTAAGTCATTTCAATGTGCTGTGGCCTATTTCAAAGCGATGTGGCTTATTCGTGACACATTTCATCGCGCTGTCGCCTTGCCGTGGCCTATTTCAATGCCCTGTGGTTTTTCCGTAACCAATTTCAAAGCGCTGTGGCCCTGATGTGGCTCATTTCAATGCGCTGTGGCCTTAAAGTGGCCAATTTCAATGCGCTGGGACCTTGTCGTGACTCACTTTATTGCGCTGTGGCTTTGCCGTGATTCATTCCATTGCGCTATGGCCTTGTTGTGGCGTGTGTCGTTGCACTGTGGCCTTGCTGTGGCCTATTCAACTGCTCTGTGGCCTTGCTGTGGCCTAAAATCGAAAACTCTGCTGATTGATTAAGGCACCTTCAAGTTTACTACCTCAACCCCCTCCCCTTCATTCGTACATTCCTCTAGCCTCCCCGCTCCGCGCAAACCCTTCCCACGCCTTTTGTGGTCGGCATTAGGCCGAGATAAAAGCCCCCATCGGTACTATTCTCAAGCCATTTGAATAGCAAATCATGCACGCAGAGATATTTGACAGTTACAGTAACCAAAAATCAGCCATACAAGATCAATGCTTCGACCGATTGCACGCAAGGCAAATAGGAAACCCCAAAAAGCTACAAAGTCAACACAAACGATCCGAATGGAGACTTTGAGTTGAGCTGTGGTAGTTTTCAACAGCTGTGGCCAGTGTTGTGGCTTTAGATAGGCTCTGTGGCCTTTACTAAGCGATGTGGTCGTGTGGTGGCCTTTGTTATGCACTGGGGCCTGTGATGTGGCCCTAAATGTGCTGTGGCCATCTGTGGCCCACTGTGGCCTTGCAAAATCAACTATTCCACATTTGCACAATGTGTCCCAATCATAAACGACCTGCGATTGCTTTTTTGATCATTGTGTTATGGTATAAGCTGTGGCTCACTGTGGGCCCTGTGGCCCAATTAGGCCAGCTGTAGCACCAAAAAAACGTTGTGGCCCTAGAGAGGTGTTGCCCCTTGGTGGTGTGCACAGCTCTTTCCTCGGGCCTTACTTGTCGCTATGGACTTCGTGCTAATGAACGAGCTGTGGCCGCCTGTGACCCTCAAAAGCGGCACTGTAGCTCTTGGCAGCGCTATGGCCGATCCCAGCGCTAAACTGCCCTTCCTGAACCCGCCCCAATCACTACGCACACTGTTCTTGTACTCTCCAGGACGAACAACTGTTGCTCGCTCTGGTCAGCTGTGGCCCGCTGCGGCCGCTTTGTGCCCCGATGTGGTCAGTTGTGGTCTGCTGTGGCCCATTGTAACCCGCTGTGGTCCAGTGTAGCCCGCTGTGGCCCGCTGTGGTCAGCTGTGGTTCGCTGTGGTCCAGTGTAGCCCGCTGTGGTCAACTGTGGCCTTCCAAAATCAACTACTCCACATTCTCACAAAGTGTTCCTTTAATAAACCACTCGCAATGGCCCGTTGCGTGACGGCCTGCCCCAGGCGGTGCCGGTCTCTTCCCACGATCTCCCTTTCTTTGTTTCAACTGCTGCTTCATCCTCGCGAACGCTTCTTTTTGTCCCGCCGCGTACCACTCTAATCCGCTTAATTCCCTTTCGAACGATAGAAGGAAGTATTGCGATTTGCCCTTCCCTCTCCATGCCTCTGCACCACCGAATGATTCACAAAGTGACCTTCCGCCGCCTTTTTGTCTTGGGAATCGCTGTGACTTTCTCCGACGGACGGTTTTTCATTACTTTCCTCGACACCTGCCTCATCTTGAGAGTCAATATTTCGAATACTGATACAGTAACCCCTACAGCATCAATTTCATAGTTACAGTACTCTAGTTTACGGTAACTGAGTGAACTACAATACGCTTGGGCTTCAACCTACAGTTTACCTAAACTACCGTATCCTCAGGACGTAGCTACAGTCTATGTTTTGACTACGGATACAGTAACCCTTACAATATCGATTTCACGTAACCTGTGGCAGGTTTACCATAGCTTCGAACTTAAATCTGAACACAGTAACCTACAGTACCTTTGATTTCCTTCAAGCTACCGTCACCTTGACCAAGCTACAGTAACCTAGACTCTGATTACTATGATACTCTCGGATACTGTATTTTTATCAGTGCTACAGTAATTCATAGAACAACGGTTTTGCTAGAGCTACAGTAACCTAGAACAGGAGCTTTATTTACCTGGTTTTGACAATGTAGTTCAGCTACAGTACCATTAATAAATTATCTCATTGCTGTGAATACCATAGCCTATTTAGGCAGCTTTGAGCTGTGGTATTTTGAAATACCATGCTGCGCTGTGACCCGCTGTGGCCTCCTGTGGCCCCACAACGGCGTCTTGCCGTGGCCCACTCCTGCAGTGGCATATTTTTTTTTGCCTCAGGCAACAGCTCTGAGGCACTAAGGGCTGGATTGTAACCAAAACGACGAAATTGTAAATTGCTGTGGCTTCCTGTGGCCTGCTGTGGCCTCCCTGTCACATTTCGATTGAAGGGGTAATTCGGCCAATCAGCGGAAGTGCGGCCACCCGCACACTTGCGACTTAATCGAATTCCGGCCGGTCATCCGACCTTCCTGCAATTGCCACCCGGCTACCAGCTAGCCATTGCACCAATTAGAAGACATTTTGATGATTTTGGACAAAATACTTTGCCACTGGCACCAAATTCTCACTAAAAGTGATTTGCGCGGGGTAATAAACCGCTGACCCTCACAAACAGCACTGTGCCTTAGTGGTGTATTGGCTAAGGTGTTAGCTTCTTTTGCAATCATTTTTGGGTTCAAATCCCCGCAGCGTTTTTCCTTTTGCTTTTACCATTCTAATCACGTATAGGCGATTCTTTGGCATTTTTTCTCCACTCACCCTATAATTCTTCGTCACAATCCGCTCTGCCGCCGCCGATTTGTTGCAATACGAAGGTTTTTGCCGAGATGGCCTTGGTCCTACAATTTATAGTTTGTCTTGTGATGAGAGAAGAAGTGTTTTTGTTTTCTACGCTTTCTTCGACGGAGTAGGCGAAAATGAGTTCAATTTGGCAGCAGCACGGCCGCTGGGCAAGGCGAAAACAACAAAGGGGGCTTTGCGGTATACTGGGTTCTTTATTAGCTTGTCAAGATGTGGCTTTTTTCTGAATGATGTGGCTTTACTGTTGCTCAACTTCATACCGCTGTGGCCTTTAGCAGTTTGAAATCTAGCGCGGTGGCCTTTTTCTAATAACCCCATGAGCTCTGCGGCGGTTTCCATTTCAACAAATTTTTTTTAACAGTAGCGTTGTGGCATTTTCCTATCAAATTCAGTTGCGCTGTGACTTTTCCTATTAAACCTATAATCGCTGTGGCCTTTTGGAGCTGAAATCCTTTCCCCGTCTAATTCCACCAGCGCTGTGGCTTTTTCCGTTTACATCTAGTAGCGCTGTGGTCTTTTCCTCTTTGAATCCATCAGTGCTGCGGCCTTCTTCGTTTTGAAATAACGCGCTGTGGCCTTTTCCAACTTGAATCTACTAGCGATGTGGCCTTTTCTATTGAAATCGTTTGCGCTGTGGCCTTTTATCGATGTGAACTGTAGCGGTGTGGCCTTTTCACATTTGAAACCATCAGCGCTGTGGCTTTTGCCCGTTAAGAACTGTGGCGGCGTGGCTTTTTTCAAATGAATCCACTACAGCGGTGGCATTTTGAAACCATGACCGCTGTGGTCTTTTCCTACTCTGCCAAGTTGCACTGTGGTATTTTCCTATTGAATACAATAGTGCTGTGGCGTTTCCAAGCAATTGTAACCAGCGCTGTGGCCTTTGCCCGTTTTCACCGCTGTGGCCTTTGCCCGTTTGTGGTCTTTTACTATTGAACCTAAGCGCTGTAGTAATTTCCTTTTCAACCCAATTTCGCTGTGGTCTTCTGCAATTTTAAACGGTTGCGCTGTGGCCTTTTACCCATTCGATTCTTACCATGGTTGATGTGCCTTACCTACCCATGGTGTTGTTGTGGCAACCTTTTAAAGCCACAGCGCTGTGGCAAATCCAACAGTTGTGGCCTTTGACCCACTCTGTCAACTGTGGTCTTGGTCTCCATTCTCTGTTCTCCCAAAGGCGGCTTTCCGGCGTTCGTCGGAGGCGACGGAGCGCGTGAATTAGTGACGAATCTCGGTCTTATCTAATGAGAGTGCCGACCTCGACTTAGCGTTAATCCCCCTTCTTGCCAGCTACCGCTGCCGCCGCCGCTGCGCCCCCAATGGTCCCCCACCTGAAGAGGCCCACCTGAAGAGGTACCAGCCGGTCCCCTTTGGCTCTTATGCAAATGAGCTGCCTGTTTTGGCACGGCGCGTCGCGTCGAAAATGGGCTGGATTAGCCTCACTTTCCGCAAACAGCCTTAATGGTGTTGCTGAACGAGTTTCGCAGCTGCTTGGGGAAAGGAAGGCAGAGGAGAAAATACAGCCGTCGAGGTGGAAAAAAGTGTTTTCCACTCAATTTCTCTTTTTTGCTATCCAGAAAAACAAATGCAGCTGGGAATGACATATATCCGTGTAGATAGAAAAATCGTAATGTCTAAATGGCATTGCAAGGGAGACCTGTGGTTTTTTAGTTGCTGTCGCCCTCGCTCTGTGGCCTTCTTTGTGATCCTTATTGGCGCCGTGGCCCTCGCTGTGACTCTTCATAGCGCTGTGGTCGCTGTGGTTCTTCATCGTGTTGTGGTCCACTATCGTGGTGTGGCCCTGCAGCACGCTGTGGCCTTTTCTGTGGTTGTTTATAGCGCTCTAGTCCTCGCTGTGGTCCTCCATTGCGATGTGGCTTTCGCTGTGGTCAATTATTACGCTGTGGCCGTATCTGTAACCCCTTTACAGCGATGTGGATCCTTAATGGCGCTGTGGCCCTCACTGCGGCTCTTCATAGCGCTGTGGTCGCTGTGGTTCTTCGTCGTGTTGTGCCCTTTTTCGTGCCGTGGTCCTACAACGCGCTGTGACCATTCATGTGGCTCTTCATGGCACCTCGCTGCAACCCTCAGTCGCGTTGTAGTCTTCGCTGTGACCTTTAATTGCGCTTTGGCTCTTCATAGCGCTGTGGCCTTTCTTGTGGCTCTCGCACATGGCTGTGGCCCTATATGTTACCTTCGCAGTGTTCCTTAATTACGTTGCGGCTCTTGCTGTGGCTTTTTATCGCATGGTGTTCCTCGTGTACCCCTTCATCGCGCTGTGGTCATCGCTGTGGCCCTCGCTGTGACTCTAGTTTTGGTTCTTCATTGTGCTATGGTCCTTCCTGTGGCCCTTCATCGCTCAGTGGTCTTTCATCGTGCTGTGCCCCTCGCCTTGACGGGGGGCTGTGGCCATTATTTCAGATGAGCTGTGGTTCACTCGACTTGCTGTTTCCTAGTCTGTTAAAGCGCTGTGACCGTTTTCAACCTCTAACCTATCCCTAGACTTGTGGCTCTCAACACCCTCCTATTGGTGAACAGAGCTGTGGCCTTACTATTTGCGTCGGCGACATGGTGCATCCCCATTTTCTCTCTCTCTCTCTTTCTCTCTCTCTCTCTCTCTCTCTCTCTCTCTCTCTCTAAAAACCCTCTTTGTGGTGGCTAAAACACGTCTTCATCTCCTCTCTGAAAACATTACACCTCAGTTGAAGCGTCCGCCGGCGGCCGCTATTATTCCGTGTCCTCCGCTTTTTTGTCCGTCTAAATGCGTCAAATTGGATGTGGCGAAGGCCGCGTCCACACACAACGCGTTGTGGCCACATCCTCCAGAAAACTTTTCTCTTTCGACTACAGAGTCCGGGGCCTCCCCCGCGGACCCCTCCCCCCGCAAAGTGCCATTCGCAGTGTGCCATTACGCGCACTTCCCCCCTTCTCGAGTACTCCTTCCGCCACTGCTGCCATAAAAGACACGAGAGCTCTTGATTCTCCGCTTCGGGACCAATTCGAGGACGATTTTAAATCTTTCCAGCCCTCGGCTGGGAAGATTTTCTCGCCCTCCGACAAGAGAAATAACACCTGTGGCTGCGAAAAACCGACGGCGCCCCGGCGAGATGAGCCAATTCCACTGATTTACCGCCGGTTTAACTCGCTTTCCGAGCTGATTCCTGTCGGGAATGGGGTGGGCGTTATAACAGAATGTGCTGAAGTAACCCGGTTGCAACAGAGTAATTTTGGCACGCGGTGTGGTAATTTATGGTCGTTTTTGCCATCAGATAGTTATTGCGTGGCCACCTTGGTTTACTTATTCCACTTTATATGCGCTGTGGCCTTTTGCGAATTCTCTAAACAGCGCTGTGGCCTTTCCCGATTTCTCAAAACTGCGCTGTGGCCTTTTCCAGATCCGCTAACTTGCGTTGTGGCCTTCCATACAATCCTATGTATTATTGAGCTGTGGCCCAGTAAAATAGCTGTGGCCACTGTGGCCTAAACACACTCTGTTGTGGACTTGTCCGAGGCATCTTTGGTTTGCATTTTTTGCGTTGTGGCCTTTCTCCAAGGCTTACAGTGGCGCTGTGGCTTAAAACTAAGTTTAGACTGCGCTGGGGCGTTCCTACATTCTTTAAACAGCGCTGTGTCCTTTTCAACCAGCCTATGGTTTCTGCTGTGGCCTTCTAACCAGCACAGTTGCTCTGGGCGCTGTGGCTTCATTGGCTATATCTTGATGTGGCCTTAACCAGTCCACCCCAACAGCGCTGTGGCCTTTTTTGGCCACTGCGGTCCCACTGTCATAACCACATTCTACTCATATTGACTGCTGAACCACAAGATGGACTGCGCCGTGGCGTTCCCAACATTCACAAAAATGCGCTGTGGCCCTGTTCTCTCGTAATGTGTCTTCAGCTGTGGACCAGTTTGCTTGTTGTGAATGCTGTGGCCTTATTGAACAAATGGTACTGTGGCCTTAACCAACCCATCCCAACAGCGCTGTGGCCTTTTTAAGTCACTATGGCCCTACTTGTGACCAATTCGCTCCAGTCTGTGGCCCTAATCAATGCGACCTCCATAACGTTCCATTTGTTGTGGACCCCGTGGCTTTTTATAGTCTCATGTAGCCTGTTTTCTACCTTCTTCCGGCGTAAACCCTTCTCTCGTCAGCCAACTGGCCTATCGGATTTGCCAACCCGTGGCGGCCTCCTTTTCCGCTCGGTTGCGTTTCGCTCGGTTGTTCCTACCAACACTTCCTCTCTGTCTCTGTCTCTATCTCTATCTCTGTCTCTGTCTCTATCTCTGTCTCTGTCTCTGTCTCTGTCTCTGTCTCTGTCTCTGTCTCTGTCTCTGTCTCTGTCTCTATCTCTGTCTCTGTCTCTGTCTCTGTCTCTGTCTCTGTCTCTGTCTCTGTCTCTGTCTCTGTCTCTGTCTCTGTCTCTATCTCTGTCTCTGTCTCTGTCTCTGTCTCTGTCTCTGTCTCTGTCTCTGTCTCTGTCTCTGTCTCTGTCTCTGTCTCTGTCTCTGTCTCTGTCTCTGTCTCTGTCTCGGTCTCTCTCTCTAACTTTAAGCTTCATAACTCCCCTCCATTTCCTATTGATCCGAACTGTACGAGCCGTGTAAGTCAGATGTCAGCCCCTCGCTGACTCAGCACTACCATTCCATGTACATCATGGCGATACGAATGTGCGCGCTCGAGACGTTTTATGGCCACACCACACGGCCAAC
Organism: Oscheius myriophilus; assembly: GCA_964057215.1. Classification (NCBI taxonomy): domain Eukaryota; kingdom Metazoa; phylum Nematoda; class Chromadorea; order Rhabditida; family Rhabditidae; genus Oscheius; species Oscheius myriophilus. Next base: position 25,382,669 of record OZ059904.1, on the reverse strand, counting down.
GCCATCCTTAGTTTTTGCCGACAATGATCCTCCAGATAACGATTTACATGCCAAGGACCTGCTTTTACCGATTTGTAAAACTTAAGAGTTTCGAAAATCGTCTCCAACTTATCAAAAATTTATCAAAAAGTGGCGTGTGGCTTAAAATAGTGTTCGTAATGTCTTCCAATTATGTTTCGTGTGTGACCTCTTTCGTATTCCTTTGAACTCCCGGGGGAAATCCCGCGTACGTCCTTCCGCTAGAAGTCAAACGCAGGCGGCCACACAAGCAGATTTACAACGGCGGCGACCGATCTACAGGGGCTTTGAGAGGAGCCGACATGCTTTTGTGTTACTCACTCACTCACTTTTCACTCACTCATTCATTCACTCACTCACACACACACACTCTCTCTCTCTCACTCACTCATTCCCTCACTTACTCACTCACTCACTTTCTCACTCATTCACTCACTCACTCACTCACTTTCCCACTCACCTACTCACTCCCTCACTAATTCACTCACATCCTCACTCACCTACTCACTCACTTACTCACTCCCTCACTCACTCACTCACTCAAGACTCCCTGGATCTTCGCTCTCATCGCGAGGACATTTGTGCCATTCACTCGAGAGTGTCCATGGACAGCAAATGTGTCGCCCCGCCCCCTCTGCCATCCCAGGCGCGGTCAACGCGGCCTCCCAGCCAGCAATCACCGCCGCCTCCCAGTCCTGTTGACCCGTCGGGGCGACCGACGCGTTTTTTGGCCGCCACACACATGTGGACGGATTACTGCTTCGGAGAACGATATTCCTCACGCTATTCGACGACTATTCATACTTTACGACGGGATAATTCCGGCCACTAATTACAGCAAACGAGAATTTTTCTCGGCTATATTCACGCTATACAACGAACTACTCATATTCACTTATTTCAAACAGGATAACTATTTATATCTCAAAAATTCCATTTTCTAGTCATTATTCAGTCACAATAATACACAAATTGGCAAAATATCATGAAACAATACGAAAAAAGGCGAAGTAGAAAATATAGTAGAAAGGCGAAGTAAAAAATACGCCAAATTGGCAGAAAATAGTTTAATTCTATGAAAAGCCATTAAAAAGCAACGCCGATTCAAACTACGCACATTGGAGGGAAAGGCCAAATTTTGAATTGTTGACCTGTTTGTCCGCTTTTTTGTCAATTTCACATTTTTCTAATGAAAAACAGCTTATTTGTTCAATTTTGGGCGCGTAATTCGTTGAAAAGTTGAAAAAGAGAAAACACAATGGAATATTTTCAAATTACAGTGACAAACTCACTTTTTCGGCTTAAAATCACATTTCTTTAAAGTTTTATGAGCAAATAGTTATTTGTCAGTTTATCTGTTTTATAATCCGAGAATAAACCTTCTAATCTTCAAAACAACCCCCTAATCTTGCAAATTTGCAGAATTTTATCGCGTCACCGGGTATTTTCTGGTTTTGTGATTGAAATGTTGAAATTTTCATTCGTTTCAGGACCGAAAAGCCTGTTATGATGGAATGGAAGCGTTCGTTGTGGGACCATTAATCATAAATCCAAGATTGCATGCTTTTTTGTTTAGTTTATGTCTTCTTAGCTCTTCGTGGCGGGACCACCGGGCTGATTTTACGATTTCCCATTGTTATCCTGTTGTAAATGTATTTTTTGCTTGAAATTACGTTAAATCGATTAATTTACGAGATCTCCTGGGCTAAGCGGATTGCACAACCCGTCCGTTGTGGTTTCCATCGCCGTGTTGCGGGTGATGGGCCCGTTGCGCAAGCTCTGGCCGCCATATGCACACGGCGTGCCTGTGACCCCACCTTTCCGCTCCATTTGCCACCTTCCCTTGCGCGTTTTCCTTTCTTTCCGCCGCCTCCGCTTTTAGTTTCGTACGTTTGGACATGCTTTTCACTTTCGCATTCCCGAATTATCAATTTCTCTTCGGGACCTTGGAAACTTTTGGAAAACTTCAATCAACTTTTTCGTTCTCACCCCGAAATCTACCAATTTTTGGCCTTAGAGGGCCATTTCGAGGGAATTGGCGCCGATTGGAGCTGGCTAAGGGAGGAAAAATTAATTTTAGCGTCCTCGCTCGCCCGTTAATTGCACGCTTTTTGCGCAATCAATCAATTCAACACTAGTGTTTTGCATACGGGGCCAAAACAGTAATTTAATCAATTAAAAATACTGGAAATTTAACCCAATGCAATTTTAGCCAACGTACAATTGACGTTTACATTTAAATCCAACGTCTAAATGACGCTTACTTTGGAGGGAAAGCGAAAAATTTGAACTTTTATTTTATTGATTTTTTATTTCTTTCTGCAACCTTATTTTTATCTTTAAATTTTGTATTTCACGTTTTTCCGTTAAAATACCTGTTAAGGGCGCCGTTGTGTGGAAAATATGAAAAATGGTGTCAAACAGTGGTGTTTTTCCAAATTTAAAAGGGAATTTCATAAGAAAGTCACCACAAACTGGTTTATTTTCATTTTTTTTATTGTTTCAGAAGCGGATACTGTGTTATTTCTAAGGTAAATAACAACATCGCGCCATTTGTGTGAGCTAATTACCGCGAATCAATAGATTTTGGCCATTTGTGTCATTCAGCGTTGTGTACGGCAAACAAATAAGAATTTTCTTTATTCGTTCTATCTAAATCCATTTCTTTGTAAATCTTCGTAAGATCTACTGCCGTCAGTCCTTTAAAATTATGATTTTCTGAATTATTTTAATTTCCTTGTGAGACCAATTGGCGGACAGATCTTTAAATCGCCTCTTTACCGTGTTTATCGATTGAATCCTTTGTATTTTACATTGTACCACGATATATTCTATTTTCCTGTTTTGCAAAGCCCGATCGCTCATTTCCCCTTCCCACATCCTCGATTTACCTCCATTTCCCTTTCGTGTTGATGCGAATTTGCGGGAATCACAGAGATCTCTTTTCAGACCGTCGCCACCCCTATCGCCATCCAACCAATAGTGCATGGCATGTGCCTCGGGCGATGTTTAGACGCTACTTTCCCTTCCTCCTAGGCTGCCTAGCCGCTCTTCAGCTAGATGGAGCCATCGCCCGGCGACAAGGCGGCGACGACGCCAATTTCGCATTCACCGCCCCGCTCTACAATGTCTCCCTCGAGGAGAATGCAAGGTTTGTCTTGGAATTAAGTGGCGATCGGCCAAATGGCAATTTGCCCAAGGATTTTGCCAATAAATGCGCGGTTTCGGTGGAAAAATTCACTAAGATCCCAGTGACCGAGTGACTTATTCAGCAGAAAATATGTGAAAATATGCGTTTTCAGTTGATTTTCAGGCTGAAATTGAAATAAAATTGTAAAATTTTCTTTTCGTGTTAAGACCTAATTATCCCCGGTATTTTATTAGTCTGAAGTCATTTTATTGTCTATTATAGCGAATCAATTGATATTCGCCAAAATCTACGAAAAATTCAAAGAACTTCAATCGTTCCGGGACCCACCGAGCCTAAATTATCACCAAATTGGGTATTATCGATTTTTAAAGTCACTTCAGGTCATCTGAACCAATAAAAATCGATATTTTTGTTTTACAAAGATGTGAAAAAATTAAAGTTTTTACCGAAACGCTATCTGGCAGGAGCACCTATGGAAAATTTAGCATCATAACACGTTCAATTTTGAAATTTGCGTCTTAAAATGTTCCAAGTTTGGAAATTTACCAAAAAAACAAATTATGTCGTTGACAACATATCTAAGCTTCAAAGTAAAAATTAGGGTGATTTCTACAAATTTTTGGCGATTTTTTTTATCTGCATCGATTTGGCTGCGTACTTTGCCTGAGTATCATTTTTTTCACGTGAAACAACCTAAACTTCTTATAAGACACAGCGAAACATTGGCACACTGTGGAAAAACGTAAGAAGTGGCTTTGGAAATACCCATACCCAAAAATGTCCTCTACTTATACATAGCGAATTCCAGCCACCCGGCTGGCTGGAATTTTTGATTTACGCCCACCTGCCGCGGTGTTTGAAGTCTCTTTTTTTTGCCGCGCGCCCTTTGGCAATTAAGATGTTGTTATCGGTTTCCGAATCTGACAGCCGACTGTCGCGCGCACAAGGTCTTTTCTTTATCTTTTCTTCTTTCAGGGGAACGCAATTCGCCAGCTGCGACGATGCCGTGCGCATGGGAGTGCCCCTGCTGCACAACGAGGCCAGCGTCAAGTTCAAGATTGTCGAAGTAGGCGAAATTTATCGAAAAAAAAAATGGATTTTTTGTGTTTCAGGGCGATAAGAACCACCTGTTCAAGGCCCACGCGAAGCAGATCGGCGACTTTGTCTTTCTGCGGATCCGGCAGAAGGATAGGAACGATGTGCCGTTGAATCGAGAGCTCAGGGTGAGAGAGATTTAGACAGAGAGAGAGAGAGAAAGAGGTTTAGACAGTTATAAACCCCTCTTTTTAGGATCACTACGAGTTCGTGGTCAAAGCCACGTGTAAACGGAAGGATTCCGGCAACCTGGAGACCACGGCAAAAGTCCGGCTGCGCATCACCGATCGCAACGACGCCAGTCCCATGTTCACACTCGAAGCCGACCGCTACGAGGCGAAAATTTCCGAAAAGGTTGGTTTCTGGGGGTGGGAATTGGTCCGCGGATCAATTCGGTAACATGGTCCGCGGATGTACCTGTCAGTAGGATATATTGCACCCTATAAAACCGCGATTTTGGCTCGCGATTTGGTTCGTGATATATCCGCCGTAGGTTTTTGCGATTTGAATTTTTTGTTCGCGCGGGCCATTTTTTCTGCCAATTGGTCCGCGGATCAATTCGACCTAGGGTCATATAGTCAGCGAAGGTAGTTTAGATATAAATTAATATGAAAATTGCCATTTGATCCGGAATTTCAACGTTATTTAGACTTAATTGGTTCCCAGACTAATTGTAAAAATGACCCAAGCATGTGCGGACTTTTTTCGATGCCGAGCTAGTTGGCTTGATCCCCGGATCAATTCGACATTGTGACCTACTGCCAGTCAGTTTGTCCGCGAATGTCCCTGTCAGTAGGATTGGTTTGGTCCGCTTATTATTTCAGAAAGTTGGGGAGGGAAATGGTCCGCGGATCAGTTCGACGCTAGGTAATGTAGTCCGCGGGTATAGCTGTCAGTAGGGTCGATTTAATGAGATGAAAACAGCGAATTTGTTTTGGTCCGCGGATGTTTCCGTATTTGCTTTGGATTCTTGTGATTTGAACCGAATTGGTCCGCGGCCCAACCATAGGTGGATGTGAGGGACTTGCGGTACCTACGTATTTCGGCGTTTGGTTGAAAATATTAACAAAAAAATCCCCAGGGGCTTACGTAGCCGCCGAGGCACCATTTGCGGGACTTACGCATCGAACCCACCAACGCTCTCTGTCCAGCTATGGGACCAACCCGTTTTTTAGCCGTAAAAATAAAGCCCGCTCGGACTATTACCCCCTAAGTTTGTTCAATTAGTTCACGGATGTTATAAGACTACCAATTTATCTAAAGTCGGGCAAACCCAATTGATCCGCGGACTAAATTACCAATGAAACACACAAATTTTTACGTTCTTTTGCGCGCTAAGTGCGTAAAAAAGGCCGAAGCGTGCGCGGACCATTTGCCCCCTGCTAGCTGGGTGGTTCGGTTGATCCGCGGACGCAATCAATATCTTCTTGGTTAAACAAGCGGATTCATCCGCGGACTAAAACACCAAATTAACTTCAAATTTTTAGGTCCTTCCCTTCTCGAACGTTCTCCAAGTGGAAGCTTCTGATGCGGACATCGGCGTGAACGGCCAGATCTACTACTCGCTCGTCAACCACTCGTCCGAATTCACCGTGGACCCGGTTTCCGGCTGGATCAAGACCTTGCGTCCTGTGAAACCGGGCAAGTACGAACTACAAGTGCGGGCCGAGGACAGAACGTCTCGGCTGTTCTACTTCGATGAGGACCAGATTCAGCCGGACTGGACCAGCGATGTGCTGATCACTGTGAGCGAGGCAAAGAAACAACAGCCGAAACTGCTCGTGGAGAAGAGAGCCATCGCACCGTACAGTGTGGAGAGTGATCAGGTTGGTGGGGGAGCCACAGGGCCACAGCGCAACAACAGGCCACAGTGCCAAAAAAAATTTGATTAAACGCGACAGCGCTATACATATTTGTGGAAACCACAGTTCTTCTGTGTAGGGCCACATCGTGAATGGGCCTCGAAGGCCACAGCGCTACGTAAAAATGACCTCAACGCCACAGCGCAACGTAAAAATGCTTAAAAGCCACAACATTTCATATTTTTAATTATCAAAAGCAACATCTTAACTATTACAACCTAAGGCACAGCGCGATGCAACTGCGACTTCGCAGTCCACAGCAACATCATGTAGGGCCACAGGAAATAATGGCACTGAAAGCCACAGGTTTTATTGCATCGTACCACAGCTTATTAGGCTTCGAATGCCACATCGCATGAAAATTTTGCCCAAAAAGCCACAGCTCACTGATTCACTGGGCCACAGAGCATAACAAACAGTAATACAAACCCCCTAAGCGAGGGCCACAGCGCTAAGTATATTTGTGATTAAAGCCACAGCGCAATGTAACTGTTGCACGGGAGGCCACAGCGGCTCCATGTCTAGCCACACCAAGCGGAAAAAAGTCAGGCCACAGCGCAACGAAAATATATCCCTGAAAGCCACAGGAATCATTTTTTTTCAGCTGGCCGCCATCATCCGTGTGGAAAGCGCCCACGAACAGACCCACGTCGGTTTGCTGGAAGACGACATGCGCCACTGGTTCGTCCTGAATCAGTCCGATGACCACTGGGAACTCTATACGGTAGTTTTTAGCTGATTTTTCGACATTAAAGGATTATTTCAGCTCGGAGGGCAGTTCATTCCACCCGGGACCAATGTGACCGCGGTGGCTGGCAGTTTCGCCCACGGAGACACCAACACTTCCGCTGTCATCAAGGTACTTTTTCTTTAAACTATTGGAAGAATTCGATCGCTATTTTGTTATATTGATTGATTTTTGGCTCACTTGTACCCCAATATTCGTCTGTTGTAGATCGATTTCGTCGAGCAACACTCGATCGCCTTCAATCGCTCCAAAGTCAAATTGCAAGTGGAGGAAAACGTTCCCCTGGCCTTTGTCGTCGGCAAGATTTCCGCTTTTTGCTCGAATCCACGTGATGAGGCTGTCATCAGGTGGGATTTTCATGCTCTTGAGGGTTCAAACTACAACTTTGCAGATACCACATGGAGTCGTTGGACCAGAACACGACGCTTCCATTCCGATTGTCGCAGAAAAGTGGTGTTTTGAGGGTGTCACGCCATTTGGACTACGAGAACAAGAGGAAATACGAATTCACCGTTTTTGCCAAGGTTAGTTTTGGCAAAAAGCCTGAAAGACTTGGCGTGTTGCCTAAATTTTCACTGGCATGTTGCCAGAATTTAAGTGTCGGCTTGGCAAAATGCCATTCTTCAACAGATTTTGTTGGATCTGGACAACATTTTGAACCCATTGCTGTAATTGGTGATACCAAACGGCATTTTTGGCTATTTTGCAAATGTTGCCAATTGACGCACTGCCAATTTTTCGCTATTATTGGCGAAGTGCCAATTTTTAACCATTATTGTGGAAGTGACAATTTTTCGCCATTAGCTGTTTTTGCGCTCTAATACAAAAGATTGGCAATTCGCCCAACTTTACAGCGGCATGCTGCCAAAAGTATATCCCATCCTTGGCTAAATACCAATTGCCATAATATTGTGTTGAATTTTTCGAATTGGGTAAGACTCCAACCGACCTTTTTGGGCTGATTGGCGAGTTGGCGAAATGCCAATTGGTGGCGAAATGCCATTTTTTCGGAAATAAACCTGTTTATGTGCTCTATTTGCTATTTTTCCGTCTCAAATTCACCTTTTCAGTTGGATGGTCTGGGCGAGCAAGCTTCGGTTACTGTAGAAGTCCATGTGCTCGATTCGAACGACCACTCGCCCGTGTTCCCGGCCAAATGGGGCCGCCAGGGCCCGATTGCCATCCTTCCCACCACTGCCTTGGGCACCGTTTTGATCAAGGTAAGCGTTTGTTAAAGGACTAATTTTGTATTGGTACGATATTTGGTGAGACATAGGCAAATTACCCAAGAATTTGGTGAAATTCGCGATTTTAGGTGGCAGCTGTGGATCAAGATGTGGAGGAGAACGCGAAGATCAGCTACAAACTGGCCACGGACACGAATTCGCCTCTGTCGATCAATATTTCCACCGGAGAGGTAAGGTTTTGGCTCATTATGGCGGCCTGAGGTTGGCGGAGCGGCCCTATGCGGCGTGAGGCTTCCAGAGCAGCCATCTGCGACCAGGGGCTTCCAGAGCGGCCCACCGCGGGCTGAGGCTACCATTTCCTCCTCAATATCTAAATTTCTCGTTCAGATCACTCTCTCATCCCCTCTTCCCAAAGGAGCCGACCAATGGAGTGCCTCGGTCATCGCAGTTGACGCCGGAAAGCCATTTTCTCGTTCTTCCTCTCTGAATCTCGTCTTCTACCGCAACGGAACCAAGGTTTGTAGTTTGTAGTTTCACCAAAACAACGAAAATTTCAGATGCCTGCCAAGCCGAGGCCAGTTGTCGTTTCGGAACCTGGAAATCTCCACGCGCCGGTTTTCACCTCGACCGTTGAAACCATTTCAGTCAGAGAAGACGCGCCATTGGGACAGGTTTGTGGTAACATTTTGAAAAATGGGTAGTTTTGTCTGAAAAGAAGAAAATTTTTGCGTAAATCTTGGAAAATCACGAACACTCGGTGGCGTATTGCTTTCTCTTCCCTGGACAGGTGCCGGTGTTTTTGCTCGTAAACCGCTGGATGTCACTGTCATATCCGGCGCTGTTGTCGCGTGATTCGGGTGATTGCATTGTGCGTGCAGATGGCCCACCAGCAGCGGAGCAATATAACTGTTCGAGGCTATTGTTCTCCGCCACGTGGACAGTGGGGTCAAGTGCGAGCGCCAGAAAAGGAGTAGGGCTCCTTTGCGCTAATTCACTCACCTGCTTAGCGCACTGTTACCGTAACACTTACCTAATGGGCCGGATGGTACTCAAATGGTCATTCGACAACTGACACCCTTGTCCCAATGGCCATGGGATTAGTGTGTTCTGCAGTCATCGGGATAAACGGGGGGCGAATTACGTAATAAGGAGGTCAGATTTGAGGTGCAATTAAAGGAACGGCAGGGGTTTTTAATGTATGAAAATCATGTTAACGAAGGCTTGACAGGCATTTTTCTCTGTTAACAATCGTTTTCTTGAGCGATGTCGGATCAAAATAATTTTTTTTGAAATGACATAAGAACATGGACATAGGGTGCTAGCTTTTCGGCGTTTTCTTGAAAATGGTAACAAAATATGACAAGGGGCTTCTTTGCCTCCGGGGCACCATTTGGGGGGCTTACGCATCGAGCCCCTAAACGCACCTTGTCCAGCCATGGCGAAAACCCCTGACGGTTCCTTCAAGGAAGCCAGGCATGAGTTAAAAACTCAAAGCTCTTTTGTAATAAATTTTGTACTTCGTGGGTGGCCTGCCGTTTTTTTTTAGCTATACGGGTGTCAATAGGGCTCAAATGACGTCAGTACGACCGTTTAAGCACACACTATTTAGAAGTTTGAAAATGTAAGGTTTGGCCCGTGGCAGTCCAAAGAAACACTTTTAGTGTAGTGGACGGTTGCCCTCTATTGAAATTTGTAGTTTGATCTCGCCCAAATTTTTTTTGTTGTTGCTAATTTTCGAATTTCCAGGTTGTCGCCAACGTCTCCGCCTCCGATGACGACGTCGGCTTTGCTGGATTGGTTAGGTACACCACGTGGGACGAATTCTTCAATGTTGACCCCCTGAGCGGAGAAGTACGCGTTGGAAGCGATCTGACGGGGCTTTTGTCACCAGGTTCGTGTTTTTTCGTATTTAAAATGGTGAATTTCTTAGGAAAAGAGTCAGTGGAACACGAGGTTGACATCATCGCCTCGGATCTGGGAGTGCCGCCGAAGGAGACGAAGACCAAAATTGTCGTGAAAGTGCAGGACGTAAACAACAACGCGCCGGTTTTCGACAGGGTGAGGATTTCTCTCTCTCTCTCTCTCTCTCTCTCTCTCTCTCTCTCTCTCTCTCTCTAGCTCTACTCTCTCTTTCATGCGCACTTCCACGCGTAGCGTGTAATCCGACCCGGGACCACTGACCCCTGCGCACAAGCAGCCTAATTAGCTAATGGAATAGATGGCATCGCGCCGTGCCTTGAGTCACCTACAAGGGGATAGAAGTTTTGGCAACTTGCCAATGCAAATTAGTAAATTTGAAGCTTTTTGGCAAAGTATGGTAAAGTATCGTTGGCATATCGCCAATTCTGGAAACGGTTGCTACGTTTCATATCCGTTCAGACCGGAAGTATGGCGTTTTGGCATCAAGCCGATGCAAATCTTGGCGAAATGCCTTTGGTTAAACGCAAATGCTTGACCTCTAAAGCCAATATGCGTACTTATCAATATAGCAAATTCTGCAAGCGACGCTTATTTATAGCAGGGTTAGACCATGGTTGTAATTACACAACTTTGTGTCAATAGGGGTGTCTCCAGTTCAAAAAATCAATAAATCAATGGATATACAGTTTTTTCCGTCAAAAGTACTCCGGGGAACGTTTATACTGTAAAAGTAAAAAATAGGTTCATTATTTGTCGGCACATTTGGCAAAACATCTTTTGGTTCTTTGCCAAGAGACGGAGACAATTGCAATGGTGTATGTTTTGCGATGACCGGGCGTAATCGGAGCACCCCGCACTGTAACCCATACATGTGTTTGTTTGCGGATGCAGATTCTTTTGAGCGGACCGCCCGGCCGCAAACTTTGTGCGCGCGGCCATCCGAAAAGAACGACAGAAAATATGAAACTCCGGGGGAACTTTTACATGGCAATTCCAAATTGAATTTTTTCAGCCATGGTATCGAGTGAAAATAGCCGAGGACGCCGCTGTGGGAACGACGATTCTGAAGGTGTCCGCTTCGGATGACGACGCGGGAGAGAATGGGAGGATCGGCTACAGTCTGGCTGCCACGGATTCCGCGGTTTTCGGAATCGACGAAAACACGGGAGTAGTCACATTGAAGGCACCGTTGGACAGGGAACACATGGATGTTATCAGGTGGGAATTGGGGTTGTTTGTGGTAAATGGCACCATCAGGGAGCTTTTTAAAGTGTAATTGTGCTAATTGCCACTAATTTTTGGAAATATAAACCAGTTTTATGCTCCTTAAGGCCTTAACACTGTTAATGTTCCTTTTTCAGCTACATCGTCACCGCCTTTGACCACGGTTATCCACAGAAGTTCTCCTTCGTGAACGTGACTGTCGTCGTTTTGGACGTGAATGACAATGCCCCCGTGTGCACACAACAGACCACTAAGGTAAGGCCTTAAACTTAACGTAAACATTTTATTCTAAACGCCTTACAATAGGTTTTTAGGGCCTTAACTCTAGTCCTTAGGGGCCTTAACGCTCTTGAATTCATCAAACTTTGATATTTTAGGTCCGCATCCCGGAAGACTACCCGAACTCTGCCCTCGTTGGCTGTGTCTCTGCCACCGACGCCGATGTGGGTGCGAACAGTCGTGTGCGCTACTCGATTCTATCGGATTCCAAACAACTGCACCCTCCGTTCCGTGTGGATCATCACTCAGGCTGTGTTTTTGTGAATTCGCCCCATCGCCCGCTCGACTATCAGCTCAACACGCTCTACAATCTGAGCATTGAGGTAAGGTTGATTCTGGGATGCGTTGGGACGGGTTTTACACGTGATAGAAGTGGAAAATTCTAATTTTCTCCACGTTCATAATTGGTTTGTAGTTTGATGCAGGATCCCCTTGCTATTATAGACTTTTCGAGCCAGCTGGGTGTCAATAGGGCTAAAAATGACGTCATTGTGACCGTTGATTTATAATATTTTGTGCTAGCCGAGTGTCAGTAGTACCCAAAATGACGTCATTATGCTTAGCATATTTTGTGCCATCTGGATGTCAATGGTCTCTTATGAAATTAATGAATAGAAATTCAGAAACAACTGTTGGGTACTTGGCTGAGTATCCTTTGTTTGCACAAATTTGCATTAGAATCCAAATGAAGCCGCGATTTTGTTAAGTGTGGGGGCTTAAATTTATTGGTCTTGGTACTTGGGGGCTTAATTGAGACAGGAGGGGCTTACTGAATTCTTGTCCTTTGCTACAACATAAGCCCCCACACCAAGCACCGATTGTAAATTCGTGTTTTTTTCTAATTTCCTCCGTTTCTTGTTCGCTTCACATGCCTCTGCACTTTCTCCCCTCTTTTCCTTCCTCCTGCCCATCTAAATCCCATTAGTGGTGGTTTTTGCGGGCAAAGTGTAAAAAGGTGCCGGCGGCGCATGTGTTTTGATCACTTGAATAGGCCATTCCGTGGCCGGCGACTGAATTTGAGCGGAGGGTCAGCCCAGCCTCGACAATGGGGGCTAATGCGGCTGTTGCTATTGCAAAATGGGGGAGAGGGGCCAGGTGACAGGCGTCTTTTTACAGAAGGCCAATTATTCTGTCAATCAGGGATGCTGGAAAAATAATGATTGTTTTGGTAATTTGCATAGATTTGCATAAACAAAGGGTGTTTTCATGTCTTTCCCTAAATTTTTGCATTTTTCAGGTATCGGATAATGGAGACACCGTTCTGAGCACCACCTGTCACTTTATCGTTGAGCTCATCGACGTGGATGAGAACCTCCACGCGCCGGAATTCGACGATGTGGCCCACGAAGCCAGCGTTTTCGGTAATTTCTTGTTTTATTGGCTGATTTTAACTTGGTTTTTCAGAAAACGCGGTTGTGGGAACGGAAGTCTACAAAGTTATCGCCAGTGACCCCGACCACAAGGATGCCCCCATCGATTTCTCCATCGTCGGCGGTGACGGAATCGGCTACTTCAGTGTCGATGGCAAAGGTTTGTAGTTTTTAGTGGGGTAAAAGGAACATTTTGGGACTAAATTGGGGGGTTGTGAGGTGTAAGCTCCCAACTTAGACCCCAACTTTGAGGGGTTTCCGGCGTCTTTTCATATACGTGGGGCTCTAGTTGGAGCCCCCATTTTGAAGCCTCTTTCGGTTTGGCGGTGTCAATTTGGATACGGCGGTGTGGGGCTCAATTTCATGCATGATTCTGTTGCGAGTGGGAACTTAGTGACAGTTTTGAGATTAATAGCTGCGCGATGACCACTGCACGTCGAGTCCCCCCGGGAACGCTTGCTTGCTCATAGTTGTTTCGCGTTGAGTAGACGAATTACGCCCGCTAGCGAGTAGTAGCCGTTCCCCACGGGGGGCTCCGCAAAGTATTCCTACTATATAGGGAGAGTTCGAAATTGGTGAGAGGAGTAGTAACAGCAAAACAGTGGGACACAGTTTAACTATCTGATAGCACGAGCTTTGGGCATTGTGTCTTTTGAGTTGGCTCTTTGCGTTCACTGAAAATCATATGAGCAATGCATAAACATCAAAAACTCTTATTGCAACACTGAAAAATTGGCACAGTTTGAAAAACAACCAACGGAAGCAGTTTTGGCGAAAACTGTTCAAATCGTTGTTTTCCTACTACTGTAGTCATTAATTTTCTTTGCTGTCGTAGAGCGGTGACCATTTACCAAATTTGAATTCTTAACCTGGCAATTTGTCGTTCGATTTCTACGAGTTTTCGCTCCGAGACCAGCTCCCGTCCTTCGACCTTTAAAAAGTCACGTTTCGTCCTCGTCACTAACACATAGTTTCCATTTCTTTGGTTCCGTTTCCGCTGCCGCGCCCAGCTCTCCTGCTGTGCGTGTGTGTGTGCGAGGGATGGTTTTATGTGAATTCGGCGGGATCGTTCGCGTGTGGGCCGCCTGCTGTGATATGCGATGGTTAACTGTTCATTTGACCGGAGAGGGAGAGGCTGGCTGGCTGGTGGTATCATGTGGCCGAGGGACAGCTGTGCTCCGCAAATTGCTTGTACAAATATGAGTGAACCCGCGCGAGAGGGGGGGGGGGGTGGTCGGTGGGCCTATCAGGGACTGAAAAGATCTCAGAAAGTGAAATCATACCAGGACACAGTATGGAGGGGGGCTCAAAAAGTAAGGTCTCCCAAAAGAGACGGGACCCCAAAAACCAAGTAATCCCTTTTTTCACGGCCCCCCGTACAAAACAATCCCCACAAATCAAGGTGCCGCAAACACCGTGTCCAGGTATGAGTGAAATATCGGTCGTTGTGGTACCACAAAGCCACAGGACCACAGGGTCCCACTGTTCCCATAAGCCACCGGAACATAGGGTACTACTGTTCCCAGAAGCCACAGGAACACAGGGTTCCACTGTTCCTAGAAGCCACGGGACGACCGGGTACCACTTTTATTCCAAATGACCGTAGTTGAACGTCACTTGTGTTCAAACATGGCACCCAACTGTTGTTGTCGATCGGCTTTAACTAAAGCGCGATTAGTTGTTTTGTTTATTTGCGGTCGTCGCCGCTGGTTGTGCCAACCGCGAGAGCAATTCCCGCCGCTCACCCAAGCGTTGTTTATTCTTTTGCTAGTGGCCGGCGGAACGGGCTAATTACCGCCGACCCTACATGGTCAGCGGGGCTAATTTGGGCTTTAGTCGGCGTGTGTCGTCCAGGTCAAGACAATCGAATATTCACGGAAAAACGCTGCATACCTGAGACGGAGTGCGCAAAAGGGGATGGGGGAAAGGGCGAGGGGAGAGCAATTAAAGGAGCCACAGTTACTTTTTATGAAAGCCACAGCGGCTTGAGCAGAGGCCACAACACCACAGCGAAAGTGGGTTGAGAAAGGCCACAGCAGTACAGTGACGGGAACCCAGCCACAACGACAAGGCGGTAGGCTACAGCGCCATAGCAAAATCCCAGCCGTACAATGAAAATGTCTTGAGCGAAGGCCACAGCGCCGCATCGACTGTGACCACAGCCCAACGCCATAGTGAAAGTGGCGTTTAGATAGGCCACAGCCGCATAGTAATGCTTCCAAAGACCACAGCAATACAGTTGCGTGAAATGAGCCTCAGCGGCAGTGAATTTACGTAGGTCCCAGCACCACATTAGAAATTGCATTAAGAGAGGCCACAGCGGTGCCCAAGACACCGAAACCACAACAAACACCACAGTTGTGGCTTTCACCAAGGCCACAGCACTTCCCTGACCACCCCGAAAGCCATTAACTCCACCCAGGGGAACACCCGGTGATAATAATTCGCAACATCTCGCGCACAAGACGTGCCAGATGGCTCATAATTATAATACACGGGGCTCTCTTCGCGGACAACCGGAGCTGGAGGAAATGGTCTTGCCACGCATTGCGGGGGGCTTGTTAGTCAAATTAGCGGATTAACGGCTCCCCTTTCATTCTCGAGAGATGTTTGGCGAGACGCGGAAGGAACAGATGCACATCTGGCTAAGCAGATTTCGCGCGGATACCCCCCGCACTGAGGAAGATGAGGAGATGGATGAGATTACCTAATATCAGGAGGGGAAATGGAGGAACAGGTGGCTGGGGAGATGAAGACTGGAATCGGATGCATCTAAATGGGTTTTTGCAACTTTTTTTTGTTAGGTCTCGCCACGAAAAGTTGAGACAATGACTGGATGAAACGCATGAATTTTTGCGACCCCCCCATGTCACATAAGGCACACATGTGAGAAAGTGTGCTGTCGGGCCATTTTTTGATCGATTTTTGGTAAAATCAATCAATAATGTTGGTTGTGCATACTCGAATTCGAAATTAGCCCATTCTTCATATCCTGTTCAATGTGAATGCGAAGCTTTCATCAACCTCTTCCCCAGGGCATAATAGCGACTGTCACTTCAGCTCATGCACCCGTCCATCGGCTGTTGTTGCGAATGTGGAACGAGTTAATTCATCATTTCCTCCCCCAACCACACTGGCTCATATTAACGATGATCGGCGCGCGAGATTACCGCGCCCGCTCTCGCCCCGAATGGAAGGAAGCTTTAGGGGCGAGAAGGGGGTGAGCGATGATGGCTGGAGATAGCAGGGGGCGAACGAACGCCCCGAGGGTTCCGATAGGGAAATGGCGGGGTAGCAAAAATGAAAGAAATCTGGTAAGGTACCTGTGGTATCTAACGTGGTTCTTTTGCAAAAGCTTTAACAAAGCACTGATACCTCTCTATGTACATTTAAATGGCTAAAGCTACGAGTTTCGAACACAAATTTGTGCTTTTTAGGAGTTATTCGGACGAACGCCGTTCTGGACAGGGAGGAGAAGGCCAAGTTCTGGCTGGTGGTGGAGGCAAAAGATGGGGCTCCGCAGCCGCGAACAGCCATTCTTCACGTGTTCGTACGGGTGCTGGACAAGAATGACCATCGGCCCATGCCCGTTCAGCCCATCTACTTCGCCTCGGTTAAGGAGAACTCGCCACAGGTATGGAGATACACGTGCAGAAACAGGCACGCACTCACGCACACACACACACACACACACACACACGCACACACACATATCGCTTCAATCTGTTTTAGTAACCCTAGGCCGCTTCAAACTGCTTTTGGTAGCGTAAGGCCGCATCAAACTGCTTTTGGTGGCCTAAGGTTGCTTCAAACTGCTTTTAGTAACCTAAGGCCGCTTCAAAACTGCGTTTGGTAGCCTAAGGCCGCTTTAAACAGCTGTTGATAGCCTATAACATATACACACGTGTACACACATACAGCAAACACGTGTATACATACACTCACACAGTAAATATATTTTCAGAACACAGTCGTAGTGAAACTGGAAGCCCACGATGCCGACGAAGCTCCTGACGCCGTCCTCAACTACCGTATCACTAAAGGCGACCCCCAGAGCTTCTTCAGAATCGACCCCTCTTCCGGTTAGACCTTTAAACCCTTGTTTTAAACATTTTCATGGCTTCAGGCTACATTACCACCTCCGGTTCCCGCAAACTGGACCGAGAAACTCAGAAAGAGCACGAGTTGTGGGTCTCCGTTTGTGACAATGGCGACCCCCAGCTGTGCTCGGACGTGGTTGTTGTGGTGGCGGTGGAGGATTTGAACGACAACGCCCCCGTGTTCCCTCAGGGCATCAATCACTACAGTATCCCAGCCGGAGTTACGGGCACCATCTGCAGGTATTTGGTTGATAATTAGTCCTTTAAAGCCCGTTTGTTGCAGAATTTTCGCTGTTGACGCGGACGCCGGAGTGAATGCCCAGTTGTACTACAACATCACCGATGGAGATGGCCGTTTTTCGATCAACGAGGACGGATATGTGCGGGCGAATGAGCCCCTAGCTGGAGATGAGGTGGGAAAACAACTGATTTTGTGGAAAATTTGTGATTTTCAGATGTTTTCGTTGAATATTCAGGCGACGGACCACGGCCTGCCGGGAAAACAGAGCGTGACGCGGGTTGTGCTGACAGGGATGCCGAGAGTGAGCAGACAGGGACCGAACAAGCCGCCGATTTTGAAGGGCAAGGGGCAGAAAGTGCCGATTCACATTTCGGATGCGGATCAGGTAAGGGAGAGAGAGTTTAGAGAGACAAGTTCCCGTGACTGTATTTTACAAAAGTCATCATTTCTTACTGTAACAGGCGTCGATAGGGCAGAAAATGACGTCGTCGTGACATAGCTTACAGAATGTTGTGCCAATAGGGCTCAAAATGCCGTCATTGCGACCATTGGCATGCCGTGTTTTGCGCCAATTGGGTGTCAATAGGTTCTAACATTTACAGCACTGGCTGACTTTTTTTGTGTGAATTCGGTGTTAGTAGGGCTCAAAATGACGCCATTAAAACCGTTTGCCTACAGTATTTTGTTTCATCGGTGTGTCAATAGGGCCTAACTCTACGTCATGACGATCGTTAGTGTTGTTTAGTTCTACTCGGGTGTCAATAGGGTCCAAAATTACGTCAATAAGACCACTGGCATACCGGATTTCGTGCCAACTGGCTGGCAATAGGGCCCAAAATGACGCCACTGGCACGATTGGCTACGGCATTTTCTTTCATTTGTGTTTCAGTAGTGCCGAAAATGAGGTCTTTATGGTCGCAAACATACGCAGTTGTTTCTAGCCTAACGTTGAAATACGTAAATAAATTGGCCTACCGTACATGTAATTAATTTGGTTTACCGTTTTTTCAAAAATTTAGCAAATCAATTTGTTTCCAGGTAGGTCTCACCATCGCCATGCTGGAAGCCGAGGATGAAGACGGAGACTCGTTGTGGTGGGAAATCGTCGACGGCAATGTGAACTACACATTCGCCCTTCGCCCAGATACCGGAGCCCTTTTGCTCGCTAAGCCTTTGGATCAGCTCTCCCCCAACCTCAGTGAAATTGTCATGACCGTCAAAGTGACCGACGGAGAGCTGGAAGACACTCAGAAGGTGGGATTGGCTGCCTTTTGAAGCTAATTGAGTTTTTAGGTGACAGTGAAGTTAGCCAGATCTCCGACGAAACGGCCGCTGTTCTCAGCCCAGCACTACAGGACGCAGATCTCGGAAAAGACGTCGATAGGGTCTTCAGTGTACACGGTGAAGGCGACGAACAACGACCCGGCCAGCACGAAACCCATCGTTTACTCGGTGTTCTTTGTGGAGGACCAGTCGATGGAGGAGAAGCTGAGGATCGAACCAATGTAAGTAAGGGTTTTGGAGATTGAAATAAAACTGATGAGTAGAATATTTAGGGAGTACTTGGTACGTGACGTACCTACTCAACCTAGGAGTGCAATTTGGCACTCCTAATTTTTACTACCTTTGGGCCCAGAGTTGACAAAAATACCTGCTTGCCAGGCTTTACAATTGAATTTTTTTAGTAGCGTCTACCCCCTTAACCTAAGGAAATCTGGGTTTCCATTCCGAGAACGTGCATCGATCGCAGCTTGGTTCGTTGGCATGTTTAGGGCTTTAGGAAGTCTTAAAAGACCTTATGGATCTTAAAGTTTTTGTGGACCGCGATTCCAACTTTTGGACAAAATTGTTTGAAACGTGAGGGCCCACTGGATATGGGCTCTTTTTTGTAGTTTAAAGCAGAGACACAATTGAACATACTGCTTTCAATGCGCGGATGGTGCGTTAAATGTCACGGCGACGTCGTTTTGGGTTGTTTGACACCTGGCTGGTACGAAATACGGTAATCATCGACTAAATATTTAATTTATTGCCATAGGTGGACGTGATGTGCTTGCGGTACCTACGTAACTCAGCGTTGGGTTAAAAATGGTAACAAAAAAAACTTGAAAGGGGGCTTACGTCTGCTTCGAGGCACCATTTGGGAGGCTTACGCACCGCGACCCCCAAATGCTCCCTGTCCAGCTATGTTTATTGCACAATTGGGGGTGCGTACTGCATAAAGCGCAATTAGCAGCATTCGACTCTCAGAATCCCATAGAAAACGTAAGGTAGGGCGTGGCATTGGATAACGAGGCTATTTTGTGCTTTATTGACACCCGACTGGCACGAAATACGCTAGATCACCCACGAAGTGTGGATTTTATTACATGCACATTGGATTGAGGGGTTCTCAAATTACGGGCCGGGCCGTATATGTCAATATTATTTGTACAAAAAGGAATGTCCCCGACCGGGATTGAACCCTGGTCGTCTGGGTGGCAAGCTGACTGGATGGTTCAGGGTAAACGGGCCGAGTCCATGCCTTCTTGAAAATGTTATTTTCCGAGTTTTCCCTATACTACTTCCCATTTTCAGGTCCGGAAACGTGGTTGTGATGGAATCCACTGACTTCGAAGCCTCTCGTGAGATCTCTCTCGTGGTGGCCGCGCGTCAAGGCTCCCTCCTCAATCTGGCAACCCTCACAGTGGGACTGACCGATGACAACGACAACTCTCCCGTGTTCCTCCGCAAAGAGATGGAGGTCAAAGTGCCCCTGAGGTGATTTTTTTTCTCTTTTTGAGTATAACTTTGTCAATTTTAGCACCCGTGTCGGCTCTCCAGTCACCACCATTCTGGCTTCGGACGCGGATTCTGGAGCCAACGGGATCATCAAGTACTCCATCGTCAGTGGTGAGTGAAATCTCAATTTTTGGGGGGAATTAGGGATAATTCAGGCAACGAGCAGGGATTCTTCTCCCTCGACACGGCATCAGGCGTTCTGAAGCTCATCCGCCCGCTCAGCGACGAGTACCCCGAGTTCATTCTGACGGTGAGGGCCACGGACGGAGGGAAAACGCCCCTCACCGACCTGGCCACCGTGAATCTGGTTACGGTAGCCGCAGAGGAAGACCAGATACGGTTCTCAAGGTTAGTTTTGCTTGGTTTTTAGGCTTTAATGGTGATTTTAGGCCTGCCTACTACCAATCGATAAGGGAAACGATGCCAGTAGGAGCCGTGATTACGGTAGTTTCGACGGAACCCAGTGGTCGGGGAATCTTCAGTCTCCAGGAGCGGTGCCAGTACTTCACCATCCATCCGGTAAGTCATTTTAGGGGAACACAGGTTTTCGGGTCCCGCAGGGAAATGGGAGTACGGATTTTGGTCGCAAAACGAAAAAAAAACGGCGATATGTTTGTAACTGAATTCCCCGAACTCAGCTTTTAAAAAAAACTTTGTGATTTCGATTGATTGCCGCCCTTTTATCTTAAACAAGCTTTGTAATTACAAATGTCGATCAATACCCCCAAAAATCAAACCATTTAACTTGAAAATCTACCGATTGGACAGTGTTTATCAAACATTTCGCCAGGGTTGCATTACGATCGAATTTTTTCGGCTTCCAAACCTACTTATCGGCGTTTCAAGGTTTTGCTGTTGTTTGAAAAATTTAAGCATGAGTCATGGGCCAAAAGTTTGCGGTGCACCTTGAACGCACCCCTTTTTGGAATAAATGTGGCACTTCGTGGGTTTTCTACCGTAATTCGTACCAGCTGGGTGTCAATAGGGGCCCAAAATGACATCATTATGTGAAGTATTGGATTCACAGCCGAATCGGCAAAAGTAGTTTTGGGGAGCATTTTGCAAATTTTTTCTGGCCAGTGTGTAGTAACAAACTTTTTATGTCAAGACGGGTGTGCAGGCGGCCAAAAACATCGATTTTACATGAAAATTGATATTTCGGCATGAGAATTAATTTACCTTTGTGAACCCTCATTGTGTCCCATTGCAGTTACAATTTTTTATCTGCCACATCCTCCGTTTTTCAATAATTATCCCAATTTTCCAGGTCTCCGGTACGATAACCCTGGCCAAGTGGCTGCGTCGCGAGAGAGCCAAGACCATCGAGTGCACTGTTGTCGCCAAGTCCAGTTCCGGAGCCGAAGACACGGCCAAGGTTGGTTTTCATCCCTATATTGGGCATTTTCACAGTTGTTGATCTACTCCAACGTTTTTGACCTACTCTCATAATTTTGATCTACTTCTTCGTTTCCAGGTCGTGGTGAAGCCGATCCAGGCCAACGTGCACAGTCCGATCTTCCGGCAGCAGATCTACAAGGGCTTCATCAGGGAAAACGCCCCAGCTGGTACCCCAGTTGTCACTGACTCGAACACGCCCCTGATCGTGGCTGCTACGGACAAGGATTCCGGGCCGAATGCCCTCGTGGCCTACCGTAGTCTGAACGAGGACGACCCGTTCTTCGTGGTGGATTTGGTCTCGGGAGCCATTAGATCAAGAAAACCGCTGGATTTCGAGAAAATGACTGAGTGGAGCTTCTACGTAAAGGCCAGGTACGGTATTTTGGAGTACGGTAGTCTAATCGATTGATTTTCAGTGATATGGGCCAGCCGCCGCGGTCATCGGTCCCCGTTCTGGTACAAATTGCCATTGTGGATGAGAACGATGTGAGCCCCAAGTTCTCGCAGCCCATCTACGAAGAAAAAGTCATCCTACCCACCGTGACAGGAGTTGTCGTGGCGAGACCCGTGGCTGATGATGTGGATACGAATGGGAAAATGCGCTACTTTTTGAAGAATCGAGAGATGGGCCATCTGTTTGCGGTTAACGCCACCACGGGAGAGGTTACGGTAGCGGCTGAGAATAGCAGTTCTTTCACGGAGACGAGTTACAAGGTGAGCACAACGGGCCGGCCCGTTGAAGGGACCATAAGGGATTTTTCCACAATGAAAATCTATTAGGGGACTTTTTTTCCACAATGTCGTTAGTTTTCACTGTTCCTGATGTTTTCCATATTCTTCTAAGCAACAGAAAGTCTCGCCTGAGTCTTGTAAACTACGTACAGTCTCAAGTGAGTCTTGTAAACGACGGACAGTTCGGCCTGAGTCTTTTAAACGACGGGTAGTCCCGCCTGTGTATTTTAAACGACGGACAGACCCGTCTAACTTTAGTAAACGACGGTAGTCTCTCCTGAGTCTTGTAAACAATGGGCTATCCCTCCTGAGTCTTGTAAACCACGGACATTTCCGCCTTAGCCTTGTAAACGACGGACACTTCCGTCTAAGTTTTGTAAACGAAGGACCGTTCCTCCTGGATTTTGTAAACGACGGGTAGTCCTTATGGCTCTTATAAACGACGGGTAGTTTCTTATGGGTCTTGTAAACGACGGGCAGCCTCACCTGGGTCTTCTAAACGACGTACAGTCCCACGTGTGTCTTATTAATGACGGCCAGTCCTTCCGGTATTTCGTAAACGACGGACAGTTCGCATAAGTCTTGTAAACGACGTATAGTCCCACACCAGTTTTTTAAACGACGGACAGTTCCGTCTGTGTCTTGTAAACAGAGACGAAAAATGTTTTTAGCTGTTCATCTATAAATGTATCCTATTTTTTCAGTTGGACGTCATGGTCACCGACGGAGTGCACACAGCCTCTTCAGTAGTGCAGCTGGGCGTGGTGCCGGCCAAAAAGACCGGATTCCGATGTGCCCAAGCCGAGTACGCCGTGACAGTTGTCGAAAATACCACCTTCTCTGGCAGCCGCTTCCTCACATCTGTGAGTTTTTAATCTCTCTCTCTCTTTCTTTCTCTCTCTCTCTCTCTCTCTCTCTCTCTCTCTCTCTCTAATGATCTCTTTTTCAGCTCACAGCCCTCGGCGCCAAGGAAGGCTCCACCGTGATCTACTCCCTCCTCAGCCCCGATGACCGCTTCATTGTGAACCAAGGCACCGGTTCCGTCTACCTGGCAGGCCCGCCCTTCGACCGGGAGGACAAACCCGTAATTCGTGTACTTGTCGAGGTAATTTTGACTAAAATTGCGAAAATCAAAGCATTTTTAGGCGAAGACCGTGAATAAGCCCGTGCAGACGGCCCACTGTGTCCTTGTGGTGAATCTGGAGGATGTGAACGACTGCGCTCCGCAATTCGTAGCCGAACCGTACGAAACTGTGGTCAGCGTGGACGCGAAGATGGGAGAGAAGCTCTTCTCCATCAAAGCCATCGACAGGGACAGTGGTAAGTGATGGGAAAGATTTGGCTCGCTTATCTAGACTTCAAGGCCTTATATTGGGATATCCTTAACATTAAGGCCTTAAATTTGGGAGCCCTTGACCTTAGTGCCTTAAATTTCGGTACCTCCTTGACTGGAAGGCCCGTTTCAGCCGAATAGTTTTAGCCCCTGAGCCCATTTTCACCTTTTGCTACTGCGGGCCGGCGGTTTTTTTCTCGCCTTTGGTTCACTAAGCAAGTCAATTTTTCCAGGGTCGAACGGAATGGTGCACTACTTGAGCGCCGACATTCCCAAGCAGTTCAAGCTAAACAAACACGACGGAAAGGTTACGGTAGCCGCAGTCCTGGAGAGTCAGAAGATCTACCAATTCACGGTTGAAGCCACCGATCGAGGTAGTATCCAAGCATTTAGCCCCTGTGCAATCCATTTTTAGGTACTCCTCCATTGAAGTCTTCGACGGTCGTGAAGATCTCCGTCGTGGAGAAGGCGCGTCCCTTGTTTTCTTCGAACAGCTACGAAGCTCAATTGGCCAAGACGGCTGTGGTCGACACTCTGGTTAGTTACAGTACTTTTTTTGAATAGAATTTTAAAGGACTGGCGGTCCTACCGTACCTCTTAGTACGGTAATTGGCCAGTCGACCTTACTGAGTGGTAGGGTAGTAAGGACAGTCCTTTAAATTTCAGGGAGATAAACTTTTTGAATGGGATTTTAAAGGACTGCCCACCGTACCTCTGGCTTACCGTAATTCTTCCAGGTCACCACAGTGAAGGCGGTCAGCAACGCGAACGGAGTCCTCGTTCACTCTTTGGATGACCAGAGCGGGCTCTTCCGAATCGACGCGGACAGTGGCAATTTGTACCTCAGGAGGCCTGTGGAAAGCAACAACAACCACAGCGCTGTGGCCATGAAAGTGACGGCGGAGGATGTTACGAGAAAGGGAATGAGTGCCACAGTGGCTGTGAATGTAAAGGTGGGTTTAAGGAGCAAAACGATCAAATCTAGGTACCTAAAGCCGTTTCAACCTGATCTTCGTAGCCTTAGATCGCTTCAAATAGTTTTTTGGATACCTAGGGCCGCTGCTAACTGTTTTTTGATAACCTAAGGCTGCTTCAAACTGTTTTTGGTAACCTAAGGCCGCTTCAAACTGTTTGCGGTAACCTAAGGCCGCTTCAAACTGTTTGCGGTAACCTAAGGCCGCTTCAAAACGGTTCTCGGTAAGCTAAGGCCACTTCAAAACTGATCTCGGTAAGCTAAGGCCACTTCAAAACTGTTTTTGGTAACCAAGGCCGCTTCAAACTGATCTTGGCAGCCTAAGGCCGCTTCAAACAGTTTTTGGCAACATAAGGGCGTTTGAATCCAATCATGGTTATCTTTGCCCGCTTCAAACAGAACTTGGTAACCTAAGGCCGCCTAACTGATGTTGGTAACCTAAGGCCGCTTGAATCTGTTTTCGGTGACCTAAGGCCGCTTCAATTCATATATTTCCAGATTGTCGGAGGAAAGGACAGTGCCCCCGTGTTCTCAGAAAGCCTCTACAAAACCAACGTGTCCGAATCCACCCCAGTCGGATCAATCCTCCTCACCCTGAACGCTTCGGATTCTGATGACGGAGATCACGTGATCTACTCGGCTACCGGATCAGGTTCAGAAGGTTCGCTTTCTTCTGGAGACTTCTTAAATTCTCTGGTTTCAGTGGTGAAAGTCGATATGGAAAGTGGCGTTGTTTCACTGGCTCAGCAGTTGGATTTCGAGAAACAGCAGCGCTACGACATCAAAATCAGGGCGACGGATTCAGTGCAGCTGGCGGGAGAAGCGACTCTCTCCATTCAGGTTTTATTTGACTTGGATATGACTAAAACTGTTTTTAGGTCCTAGACATCAACGACGAGCCGCCGCGGTTCGCCCAGCCGTTTGCTGTGGCGGACGTGGCCGACACGGCCATGCCCGGACAGTTCATTACGATTATGAGTGTGAGCGACGAGGATACGGTAGCCTCGCTGCCTTCGGGACATGGAGTACTGTACTCGGTTATCGATGGAGATGACAGCATGTTCAATGTGGACTCGCAGACGGGAGAGGTAAGGGATGGAGAGAGAGCGAGAGAGAGAGAGAGTGCGACCGTAGGGAGTTTCTTAACGTAGTTCTCGCGGGCCGGGCCGACTTGAAAAAAATCCTTGACCCGGCCCGGTCCGCTTTGGCTTGTCCACTCGGACCACCCAGTCAAACTGTCACCCACACGACCAAGGTTCGATCCCGGTCGGGACACTTTATTTTTGCTAACTTAAAATTTGTGTAAATGTGTAACAGAAGTATTGTGAAAGTGTTTGTGGGGTTTAAAAAATTTACGTAAGCTAAAAATAACGATTTAAATAATTTTTAATGTGACAAGTTAACGAACCGGGCCGAAACTGGCCGGGCCGACACTTTTCTCGGCTCCCGGCCCGCGGACCGGCCCTTCTCGTGAGAACTATGTCGGCGGGGGAAGGGAGAGAACCATAGCGAGAGAGAGAGAGTTGCCCCCTCACCACCTCTTTTCAGGTGACTCTGGTTCGCCGTATCGATGACCAAGACCTCATTTCCCCAGAAAAATTCGTCAACGTGTCCGTGTCCGACGGCATCTTCACCGCCTATGGCCAACTCAAAGTGAACATTGTCGTCACGGGTCAGCGGAAACCAGCACCCCGCTTCGAGCAGAGCCAGTACGTGGTTGGAGTGAGGGAGAACATGTGAGTTTTCTTTAGAAGGTTGCAGAGAAAATGGACATTTTCAGGGCTACGGAGAACAAATCGGCCCTGCTGACGATTCGTGCCCGAGAGGGATTGCCTCCGCTGCACTACTCTCTGGGAGGAGGAAAGGACAACCGCGCCTGGCCGGTGAAAGTGGAAAAAGCGACTGGAAAGGTGTTCCAGAGGAAGTCTCTGTCGAGGAAGAATACATCGAACTATCAGTGGGTTACTGTAGTTTCGTATTTCACTGTGTTTCGTTGCAGGATCCCGCTGATCGTGGAAGACCAACTGGGACGGAGGGCGTTTTCCACTCTCACGCTGAACGTGATCGATCAGAACGACTCGGAGCCGAAGTTCACCGCCAAGAAGTGAGTTTTGATAGTTTAAAAAAAAGGGGGGGTTTTGGGTCTCACCGCGATTGCATAGTCATTTTGGCCACAGCGCTATGGTCTGTTATTTGTGTCACAGCGCTGTAGTTTGCCACAGCGGGCTTGTATAGCTCTGTAGCGGCCACAGCGCATACTACTTGTTTGAACGCCACTTCGCACTTGAATTGTCGTGTCGGGGCCACGGCGCACTCTATCTGTCTTTTTTGAGGCCATAGAGCTCTACGTCTGGCTTGATCAGGGCCACAGCGCACTTTACAGATCAGGCCCACAGCGCACCTTATTTGTCTTGGTCAGGGCCACAGCGCGGATGCTTTTGCTGGTACAGTGCGCTTTTATACGTTTCGGTCAGGACCACTTTACCCTTGATCTCTCCTGGTCTAGGCCACAGCGCACTTTATCGTTCCTTATCAGCGCCACAGCGCGTTTGATTTGTTCTACTCTTGGCCACAGCGCTCTAGGTCTGGCCTTAACAGGGCCACAGCGCAGTTTATCTATCAAGGCCGGTGGCCACAGCGCGTGTTATCTGTTTCTGTTGGGGCCACAGCACGCGTTATCGGATCTGGTCTAGGCCACAACCACACATATATTTCCCTGACGCTCTCCGGCAGCCACAGAGATTTTTGAAGCTCAGCTTGAAGTGGTTGATATATCGCTTAAGCCCACAGCTCTGTGACCTGTTCTTTCATTTCTTTCCCATTATTTATCCCCATTTGCAGATACTCCTGTTCCGTGTCGGCCTCCGCCAAGCAGTCGGAGCCGTTGCTCATGGTCTCAGCTGTGGATGAGGACGAAGGCGACTCCCTCGAGTACACCCTCGCCGATCCCTCCGGTCTGTTTCATCTCCACGGCCGACTGGGCGTGCTCTCCCTGGCTGGGAAGATCGACCGCTCCGTTGGCACCACCTACACAATGACAGTGAAGGCGACGGACATCGCGAACCCGCCTCATTCGGCCACCGCCGCAGTGGAAGTCACCGTGGTGGCTGCGGAAACCCCCGTGCCACGTTTCTCAAACAACCACTACCTCTTCAACACTGTGGAGAACAGCCAAGTGGGCACCGTCATCGGAAAGCTACAGCAGGTTGAGACAGGTATTTTCAACCTATTTTCAATACGGTAACCCTTGTTTTTAGCTGTCGAAGTTGTGCGTTACTCGATCGTCGAGTCCGGAGACGACCTGCCCATAATGATCGAACGCTCGTCGGGAAAACTTATTGTGCGTGGGATTCTGGATGCGGAGGAGAAGGACGAATGGCGATTCCTTGTGCGAGCTGATTCGCCGGGAGGAGCACACACCATGGCAACGGTGACGGTACGTTTTTTGGATGTAAGGAGTGGCAAATGAGCCACAGTAGCTGAAAACGACACTGCGGGGTCTTTTTGCCTTTCCACAGCTTGGTCTATTTAACCTTATGGCCACATCATGTCTAGGCATTGCTCAGTCTAACTGACCTCATTATGGCCACAACGCGATATATGTATCCTTATGAGTGACACCGCGCGGTCAATATGTCTTTGTTTGGGCCACATCGCGGCCCATCGGACCATGTTATGGCCACAGCGCGGTTTATCTGCTCTTCTTAAGGCCGCAGATTGGTGTTTTCGACATTGTTAGAGCAAAAACGACGTCTTCCTGGCCTTATTAGGGCCGCAGTGTTGTCTATCTGACTTTGTTATGACCACAGCGCAGTCTATATAGACCCTTTTAGGGCCACAGCTCTATCAATTTATCCTTATGTGTGCCACAGCGCGGTTTATCTGCCCTTCCTAGGGCCACAGTCCGGTCTATATTGTTCTTACTATGGCCACAGCGTTAGATATTTGTCCTTATTAGGGTCACAGCCTTATTAGGGCCACAGCCCAGTCTACCGGAACTTCTTAGGGCCACAGCGCGGTTCATCTGCCTTTCCTAATGCCACAGCTCGGTGTTTTTAACATTATTAGGGCCACATCGCCGTCTATATGTTGTTTTTTTTTTTGCCACAGCGCGGTCTATCTGACCTTTTTAGGGCAAAAGCGTGATATATCCGATCCGATTAGGGCCACAGCGCGGTCTATTTATTCTTTTTATGGCCACAGCGCGTTTCTATATAAACCTTATTAGTATATTACTGTCGAGGTTTCTAGAGCGACAGCGCCACAGACTTTATTAGAGCCGCAGCACGTTGGATTGTCAACATTTTGGCCACAGCGCTTTCGATATGTTTTCAAAATAGAACCACAGTGTGTTTTAACTGTTTATTTCTAAAGCACAACATTTTCCCACAGTACCATTTAACTCATTTTTCCAGGTCCGAGTGGCGAACATTGACGACAACGCCCCGGTGTTCCACGGCTCCTACACGAAGCAGTCCATATCCGAAGACGCTCCTATTGGCAGCAGCATAACCGTCTTCTCCGCCACGGACCCCGACGGCTCAATGAACGGCGGCATAACCTACTCTCTTCTGGAACACGAAGACGCAGTAAGGATGGACACCGAGTCCGGCTGGCTGCTGGTCGCAGGCCCCCTGGACAGGGAACAACGCTCATTCTACGATTTGACCGCCCGGGCCACGGACGAAGCGGGCAACAGCGCCGACATGCCCTTCCGACTGGATGTGACGGATGTGAATGACGAAGCTCCGAAGTTCGACAAGGAGACCTACGTGGTTTCGGTGAATCCGGATAGCCAGAAGATTGGAGAACAACTGCTGAAAGTGTCCGTTTTGGACTTGGACCTGCCCCCATTCAACACCACGAGGATGTTCATCAGCCGGGGGAATGAAGAAGGAGTGTTTGGAATCACCGACGAGGGAGTGCTTTCTGTGGCGAGGCTGCGCTTCTCCCCTCTCGTCAAGTTCTACAACCTATCTCTCCTCGCATTCGATGGGAAACACGCCACAACAGCGGATGTAAAAGTCAATGTGGAACGAAGCCAACCCATTTCCTGTACTTCTGGAGACTTGTCTCTAGCTGTGGATGAGAATTCGGCTCAGAAAACGGTCATCTGGGAAGCTGAAGACAAAAGTTGGCACTACCAGCTGATATCGTCTGAAGACTTGCCATTCACGTTGGCTAAGACGGGAAGGCTGGTGGTTTCCGGAGCCATCGACGCCGAAGTAACCACCTCTTTCGTCTTTTGGCTTCTGATGACGGCCAAGGGACTGGAGTGCCGGAGGAAAGTGACGGTGAAGGTTAACGACATCAACGACAACGCGCCCATCTTCAAGCAGAAGGAATACGTGGTCACGGTGAAGGAAAATCAGCCGGCGAGCGAAGAAGTACGCCACTTTGTCGTGAGAGTTCACGCCGAGGATAAGGTAGTTTGAAGGCTTTAGAGGGGTTAAGAAGGCTTCAATTTCAGGATTCTGGAGACTTGGGAAAAGTCCGATACTCTCTGGCCGATCGGCACGGCGTGTTCGCCATCGACGAGACCAGTGGTGCGATTACTTTGGTGAAACCGTTGGACAGGGAGGAGAGGGAACAGTACACACTTCATGTGCTGGCTACGGATTCGGATCCGGTGGAGGCCAGGAGCAGTAAAGGTGAATCTTTTAGCTGAAAGTGGTTAATGTAGTTTGTAGTTTTTCCTTGGGGGTACTGTAAGAGTGAAATCAGATTATTATTGTTACTGTAGCTCGTTTTTTATTGGGGGTACTGTAACTATCTTGTTAGCAGGGTTACTGTAGTTCATACCGGACCCTGCTTACTGTAGCATGTAGGTGTCGTCTGTTTACTGTAGCTCATAAAACAAACTCTGGTATACTGTCATTATAGTTTAAGCCCTCTCCAGATTACTGTAATTTTACTATATGCTTAATGTTTCTTGGTTACGGTAGCTTGTATTTTTTCTCGGGGGTATTATAACTGCAACCGTAGTAGGGTTACTGTATACCATACTTTTGATTGAAAAATACTGGTTACTGTAGGTTTTAGTTACCACCTGGTTACTGTGGGCAAAGCCCGGGATACTGTAATTGTTCCTGACATGGTTTCAGTGGGTCATTATTTTTTTTATCAAACATCCGGATTACTGTAGTTTGCAGGTTAGGGTAGTCCATAATACGGAATCCGGGATACTGTAATTGTAGCGCGGACTTTTGTTTTTGATTGCTTGCACTGTAGTGGATACATTTCTATCTTTCTGTAGTTTCCGCGGTTTTCACGGATACTGTAGTTTGCGAAATTTGATCGTGGGTACTGTAACATGGACGGAAAATACTGTGGATGTTCCCACAGTACGTAATTTAGTCAGCTTACCGTAACCTAGAGGGGTCCAGTAAGAAAATGAAGTTTACCTTTACTTTTTCAGCCACCGTCAAAGTGCTTGTCGCCGATCAGAACGACAATCCACCCCTTTTTGAGAAGAAGGAATACCTCGCCCAAGTAAATTTCCTTGTTAATTTTATTCTAAAATCTAATTATTTTAGGTCATGGAATCGGAAAGTGTGGGCTACAAACTTCTCACAGTCAAGGCTTTGGGTGGAGATGAGGGCGAGAGTGTCACCTACTCGCTG
This sequence comes from Oscheius myriophilus, assembly GCA_964057215.1. Lineage (NCBI taxonomy): Eukaryota > Metazoa > Nematoda > Chromadorea > Rhabditida > Rhabditidae > Oscheius > Oscheius myriophilus. Next base: position 25,351,634 of record OZ059904.1, on the reverse strand, counting down.
GTAGAAGGCGCCGGCAACCGCTTCGTCAAGCTGGACCCGGCTTCTGGAGACCTCGTGCTGAACCTGGCGCTGGATTTCGAAAAGGAGCAGCAGATATCGGTCACGGTTAAGGCTACGGACTCTGGGAAACCACCACTGGCATCGGAGACGTTGATTCAGATCCAGGTTAGACCTTTAAACTTACTTCCGATTGACCTAAGGCACTCCCGGTTTCCTTAAGCCATTTTCTTTTTCCTCAAAGCACTTACGGTTCCCTTAAGGCACTCGCGGTTACCTTAAGGCATTTCCTTTTTCCTTAAAAAATTTGCAGTTTCCTTAAGGCACTTCGGGTTATCTTAGGGCCCTTCCGGTTTCCCTTAAGACAGTTCCGGTTCCCTTAGGGTACTTCTGGTTCCCTTAAGGCACCTACGGCTCCCTTACGGCATCTACGGTTCCCTTAGGGCACTTCCGGTTTTCTTAGGGAACTGCCGGTTCCCTTAAGGCACTTCCGGTTCCGTTAAGGCACTTCCCGTCACTTTCGAATTGGTCTGGGCTTTAAGAGGACTTGCACTTCCGGGTTTTTTTAGTCGCCTCCGGGCTAGCCCGGTTTCCCAAACCCGCTTTTTACCCTCTAATTTACCCATTTTAGGTCCTCGATGAAAACGACAATGTCCCAGTTTTCTCGAAGAACAGCTACCGTGCCGAGATCAAGGAGAACTCCCCCAACGGAACAGTTGTACTGAAGGTAATTAACCCAATTTACCCCATAATTATTAACCAACATTTTCAGGTTGACGCCACCGACGCTGACAGTGAACACTACGGCCGGGTACAGTACTCCTTTGTCGATCCAGCAGTCCCTTTCACAATCAATCAGACCGGTTATATCCTGGTGGCTGGACAAATCGATAGAGAAAAGGTTGGGCTACAGTATCCCGCCAGTTCTAATTATGAGGTTTAGGTCGCTTCGTACCGCCTAACTGTTGTCGCAAGGGATGGGGGAAATCAGACGGCGCAGGTTACGGTAGCTGTGGAGGTGCAGGATGAGAACGACAACGCGCCAGCCTTCGATGTGTGCAATATGACGGCTGTGGTTCAGGTTTGTTTTAGTGGAAGGAACGGGCCGGCCCGGGAAGTTCGAAAAACGGGCCGGCCCGGTGCCCTCTTGAATCAGCTGGAAACGCTAATTTTCCAGGAAGGAGCCACTCCCGGCCACTCTATTCTCAACATTGCCCTGAAGGATTTGGACGGACCCCAGTTCGGCGGACCATTCACGGTTGCGTTGAAGGGCGAAGGCCATCGGTCTTTCCTCGTCGACGATTCGCTCAACATCGTCACGGCAGCCAGATTGGACCATGCGAAGAAGGACAAGTACCTCCTTACGGTGGGTAAAATGGTGTTTAAAGGACTGTGGGGTGCGGAAAGTTGTAAAGAAAAGCCGTATTACGCAATAAAAATTAGGCAACAAAGTTGTTAAACAGTAGCGAGATTAACTACTGACTAATCGTAAGCGTAAAGTTGTTATTACTACAGCGAAATGTTCGGCCCAAAGCGCTATTTTGAGCTACCCTTAAGGCCACAAGCCATTGGATTAAGGCCACAGCGAGCCGCCACCACAGCGCCACAGTGCTTTGTTTCGAGGCCACAACAAGATATTTCGAGCTTTGATTTGTGGCCGCAGCAAGATGCTTCGAGACGGCGGTCGCAGCGTGCCACCCCAGGGCCACATCGGTTTGGTTCAGGACCGCATTGAAATATTTTGAGAGGGCACACCGAGAGTCATAATAAGGCCACAGCAAGAAGCCACAACAAGGCCAAATGTTTTAATTTAAGACCACAGAGAGATCTTTAGAGAATGCCGAAATGCATTGCATTTGGTTTAAGGTCACATCAAACTATTTCGAGAGGGCCACAGAAAGCCACAACAGTGCCACATAGTATTGGTTTAAGGCCACCGTGCTTTAGACTATGCCCACAGCTCACCACAACACCCATTAGAAGCAACAACGCGTTTCAGCCATACTAACTTATTTCGCTGTTCTAAACTTCATCTGTCATAACTGCTCTATTTCAGGTCATCGCCAAGGACAAGGGCGGCCTATCCACCGATTGCCCCCTTACGATCTACGTGAAGGAGGAAAGCCGCCACGCTCCCACTGTCACTCCTCTCCGCGTCTCCCTCAACCTCCTCAAGGGCGAGTTCCGCGGGGGAGCGATCGGCCACATCTCAGCCAAAGACAAGGTTCCATTATTCATCTGTCATGCCTTAATCTCGAAAATCTTCAGGATTCTGGAGACATGTTGCGATATTTCCTAGTGGATGGCAGTGTTCAAGGCCCCCGATCGACTCTTCGCTCGCCTCAGGCCGGATCGCACGGGCGCCGGCCGCACAACTTTAAGGTTTCATCGGAGAATGGAGAGGTATACACCCCCATACACCCTGAGATATATCATATTTTCAGATCTGGGCTGATCACAGCATAGCCCCGGGGCTTCACTCGATGAATGTCACGGTGACCGACGGAAAGTTCAACATCATCAGCTACGTGGAAGTGGAAGTGACGAGTTTGGAGCAGGACGCGCTGGAACACGCCGTGTCGATACGAGTACTGGGAATCACTCCGGAGCAGTTTTTGGAGCAACACAGGGACAAGTTCTGCGAAATATTCGCAAAGTACCTCAACGTGCGATCGGAGAACATCAACCTTCTGTCTGTGCAAGCGGCCGAGGGAAAGAAAAGTGAGATTTTTAATGGAAAAGGTGGAAACTTGTGAAATTTCAGGGGCACGCAGATCGGAACAGGCCGTGGATGTGCTCTTCAGTGTGACGAGAGGAATTGACGGAGTGGATAGAGGCATGCTGAAACCGGACCATATCTACAGCAGATTGAAGCAAGATCTGTTCAGCATTGCTCATGAGAGTGATATGGTTAGTTGAGAGAGGGAAGGGAGAGAGGGAGAGAGAGAGAGAGAGAGAGAGAGAGAGAGAGAAGCGGTTGGCAATCCACAGCGCGTTTTTGGACAACGAAAAGCCACAGCTCTCAGAACGTGTAAAGGCCACGGCGCCCCAAAGTGTTTTTCGTAAATAGCCACAGCAAGTGTGATGTCTATGTGCCACAGCGGTAGTTATGGTACAGTTTTTGTATTCGGCTGGGCCATAGTGCGCCACAGCTTGGGCACCACACAGCTTTTTTAGGGTTTGGTTGGAGGCCACAACGAGCCGAGTAGGGGGTTTTAAAGCCACAATTGTACGTCGCCATATTTCCAATTTGGTCAGTTTTATGGCCACAACGCGGTTATTTTTTTTCTGGAGCCATATGATACTTATGATCAATATTTAGTATTGATTTAGCTGCTTACACGGCCTGAGTATCCTATATTGCCACAACTGGGAAGGGTATATCCAGCTCTCTCAAAGTGAAGGGGATAGGGGCCCATAAATTGCATAAGTTAACGGGCAACGTTCTATTTTCATAAAAATCAGCCAACTGGGTAGGCACAAAGTTAACGGGGGCTACCTCATTATGGGCCGTAAAAGTTTAGGGTGGGTAAGGTTTTGGAAATCATTACGCTTTGATTGATTTAGGGCATTTTGGGCCGCCTGTACTAATTTTCGTGTAAAAAAAAGTTGACAGCTGTCGTCAAATTGGCATCCTGCCAAATTAGGCCTTAATCCAGCATTTGTGCGATGGCGGAAATAGTTAACAAATCGCGCAGACGCAGAGAAAAAGCGACTTTTCTTCCGCAGATGCTTGTTTGGCGGCAATTATAGAGTAGTTTTCTGAGAGTTAGTACTTCGAATTAGAAATTGATTAGGAGCTTATAATCCCCCTGCTTTCAGAAATACCAACTGACCACTGAAGTCTGTACCACTGGGCAGTGCATCCGCGGGGAGTGCCGCGAGCGCATCGACCTCTCCGACCAGGACGTGACCATCTACTCCATCGACGGATCGGCCTTCGTCGCCCCCGTTCACTCTCGCCACGCCGAGTGTTCCTGCCCCGAAGGCTTCGCTGGAGACCGCTGTGAAGTCGAAGCCAACGCCTGTTCCCGTTCCCCCTGCTCCACCCACGAAATGTGTGCTCCGAACGAGGACGCCCCTCTGGGCTACGAGTGCATCTGTCCCCCGGGAACCAGTGGAGAGAAGTGCAACAAACCGGCCTGCAAGAACGAAGGAAGGTGTCTAGAAGGTTGGTTTTCGTCTTTTTTCGGGCTAAAATGGCTTCAGAAGCTGAGTTGTCCGTCAGTGGCAATGGATTCTTCGAGATGTCGATCAGCAACGACGTGGAGACCAGGATGGAGTTGGAAGTGGAGCTCCGAACGGTTTCGACCGAAGGAACCATTCTCTACGGAAAGGGAGTCGCCGATTTCCACGTGCTTGAGGTAATTTTACAGTTTGAATCCCGAAAAATGGAGAGGTTTAGGTTAATAACGGGAAACTGAAGTACCGATGGGACGCTGGATCGGGAGAGGGCATGGTGAAGGCCAACGGACAGGTCTCGGACGGAAAATGGCACAGAGTTCGGATCAGCAGGAGGGGAAGGAGGACGCGACTGACGCTGAACGACCAGGAGACACACGAGTCGTGGAGTCCGGAAGGTGAGCCACAGGAGAGCCGCAGTGGGGAGAGAATGGGCCACAGCTGTCACAGTTCACCGTGCTAAAGGCCACAACGTTGTTATTTGTGGCCACAGCGCGGAATTTTGATCTTAGTCGAGTTGTGGTAGCCGGAAGGTGAGGCCACAGCGGGGATGGAATTGGCCACAGCGCCAACAAGAAAGGTCGTAGTTTTGAAATGTGAGCCTTTTTGGGGCCACAGTGGAAATAAGAATGTGCCGAGGGCCACAGCTCATGACAGCCATTTTTCGCAGTATACAGTGTTGAAGGCCACAGCGCATGAAACAAGTCACCGTAAGGCCACAGCGCTGAAATTTAATCGCAGTTAGGCGGTAGTCTGAAAAGCGACGCCACAGGAGAGTTGAAATATAAGATTTTTCGAGCCACAGCGGAAATAGGAGTGTACATAGGGCCACAGTAGCGGTATATGAAAGGCCACAGCTCATAGAAGATTTAAACGTGCGGCCACAGCATCATCGCACAATCGTCAGTATTTTGGACCACAGCGGCACGAATTGTTTGATTTCAAAGCTACAGCTCATTTTCGAGCAGGCCGAGCACGGGAATTGTGGTCACCGCGCAACAATGAATGCCACAGGGGGCCACAACAGGCAAATTTCGAGTGTCTTGCGCGAAATTTAGTCGTAGGGCTTGTAACTGAATGAAAATACGAGGCCACATCGTTCTTTGAAATGCTGCAGCACACTAATTTAAGGGTTTTCCACCATTTTACCATGTTAACATCCCATTTTCAGGTGCCGAAGTCCTAAACCTCCAGTCATCCGCTCTTCAACTGACCTTCGGAGCGAAAGTCACCCGCACCAACGCCACGTCGTTCTCCATTTCCGACGGTGTCGCCGCTTGTTTCCGCGCAATCTCCCTCGACGGAAGGTTTGTTTTTCTTAACTTTCTTAATAATATACCGATTTTCAGAAGCCTGGCCAAGACCAGACAGGGCCTCCGTCTGCAGAGTGCTTCGCCCGGCTGTCGAGCGATGTCGGCCACTCCGTGCAGCGAAGCTCCTTGTAAGAACGGAGCCACCTGCCACGCCATTGGGAAGACTTACACGTAAGTGTGGGGGGTGGAATCGAGTCTAATGGGGAGATTTAGATGTCTTTGTCCGCCGAGGTACCAGGGAGACCAGTGTGAAATCGACCGCGAGCCGTGTGCTGACAATCCGTGCCCCTTAGGAATTCAGGTTGGTTTTTTTAGGCCACAGGGTCACAAATTTCTCACCCTTATTCGAGTTTCTCATGACGACAGCGAGGCTATGGCGGTACCCAAGGCCACAGCAACTGTTCTAATGGCCACAGCTGTTCTCTGGGGGCCACAGCGAAAATATAGAGCCGCAGTCACTCTTATAAAGATCACAGTGATAGGGCCACAACGATTTTCCAGGACCACCGCCATAACGTAAAGCCACAGCCACTTCTAATGTCCATGACGGCCACAGCGGTTTCGAACGGCTAAAGTGATTCTCTAGGGCCACAGCGATTTCTAAAGGCCACAATGATAACCCAGTGTCACAACCGCTTTTTAAATGGCATGATCTAGGGTCACAGCCACTCCTACTGACCATAGCGGTAGCCTAGGGCCACCGCGATAACAATGGCTTGTCAGAGCCACAGCGTTTCTTATAATGACCACAGCGGCTTGTCAGAGCCACATCGCTTCTCCTAATGGCCACAGCGGCTTGTCATAGCCACAGCGCTTTTCCTAATGGCCACAGCGATGCCTAGGGCGAAATCTACACCCTAGCGCCACAGCGATTCTTTTGGACCCCTTTCTACTGTGTAATAACGTGTTCTCATTTTTACCTTTTCAGTGCATTCCCTTCTACAACGAGTACATGTGCAAGTGTCCCCACGGCTTCACCGGAAAACACTGCCACGACCGCGGCTTCCACCAAGAAGGCAAGTTCCCATCCAATCTTTCTCTAATAAAACCAGTTTCAGAAGACGATAGCTGCGCGAGCAAGCCGTGCGGAGACAACGGGGAGTGCATCTCTATTCCGCGACAGTCGATGACCAACGCCGGTTTCATCTGCAACTGCACCCATGGACTCAGCTCTACCCGCTGTGACATCGTTGAGCCGACCTTCTTCTCCCGCTTCTCTCTAGTGGAAGTCATCATCTGTGCCGTGGTTCTCCTTCTGCTCGCCCTGAGCGCATGTGGAATCATCGTTCTCTGCCAATGCCTCAAGAAGACGAGAAAGGATCCCAAGTACGGCGAACACGTGGCTGTGCCTCATATGGTCAATCCGCACATCGCCCCACCGCCCATGTCCGCGCCACCCCCTCTTCCACCTCGTGGATTCAGAGGGAACAAGTTGAGCAATCTGGAGCAGGCCCAGCTGACGGGACTTCCGACGGTTCAGGTAATAAATTGGTTAACGGGCTGGCCCGGGAGGCGACAGGTTTCTGTTGCTGCAAGGGTTAGTGGATACTATACTTTCGGTAGATCAAAGAGTTCTACTGAAGCCCATAAAATCACCGGATGGTTACTGTAGGGCTAAAATTTACTCTTGGGTTACTGTAGTCTACCGTAGATTATATAACTTTTCACAAGTATCACCGGGTTACTGTAACTAACATACTCACTCGTGTTACCGTAGTTTGCCAACCGGCTGAATTTCGGGCGTACTGTATCGTCCCTGGCGTTGAAAAAGTTTACTGTAGCTGACCGCGCCATAGATTACTGTAGCGTCCTTAATTTACTGTAGCTTACAAGAATTCCGTAGGTTTAGCCGTAGTTATCACCGGTGTACTGTAACTAACGCACTCAATCTGGGTACTGTAGGTTGTCATCGGCACAAATTCGTGGCACAACTGTGGCACAAATTCGGGGGGGGGGGGATTCTGTAGCTTCAGGGTACGGTAACTCAACTGATTTGGTTTTGCTCTGATTTTTTTTTGGTGTACTGTACAAAATTCTGGGGGTACTGTATCAAGCAGAATTACTGTAGCTTATAAATGACTGTGTAATGCAGTAGCTTATGTGATCCTTAATTTTACTTTCTTTCAAGTTTCCTTATGCTAATTTTTCAGGTCCGACCTCTTCCTCCTCATGAACGATTCTCCGGCCGTGGCGACTCCCGATCCCCGTCATTGGTCGGTTCCGGCAAGCAGTGGAAGAAGGGAAGCCACGAGTACGGCAGTGCGGCTACGGAAATCGATAATGTAAGTTTTGAGAGAGAGAGAGAGAGAGAGAGAGATGTCTAAAAACGCCTCATTTTCAGATGGGTACCTACGACTCGAAGCAACTGGAAGCTCTGAGAAGAATCGGAGTCCGTCTGGATGATGAGACTTCTAGCACTGGAAGCGGGCCATCTCGTGTCTCCCGAGCGGATCGGAGAGATTGTCGCCGGAAGGAGTCACTGGAACACTTGAATCCGGAGAGACACCAGCTGGGAGACTCGATTCAGTGCCTGCCAACGAACGACGAACCGGCCGGAGGATGGGAAGACCGAATGGATGGCATCGGAGAGGCTGTGAGGCAAGAACGATTCAGGTATTTCTTTTAATTTGAAGCATCTTAATGATACTTTTTTAGGCTCGAGGCACTCACAGGACGAGTACATGTGGGAGAGACGGTGCTGAGTCCGTTGATCGATGACAACGACTACATGACGATGAGACCGAGAAAGGCCACGGATTCCGCCGACTCGCAGAGGAGACCTCTGTTGGACGCTGTGGATCCAAGTGGTACGTTTTGGGGAGAGCCACAGCGGGTATAGAAATTTACATAGCGCGTAATGGCTTGGGCCACAGGGGCGTACTGTTAAGGGGCCACAGCTTGTTGTAGAATGACCTTAGAACGTGGTTTATACAAGCTACGGCGCATTCTGGAATGGGCCACTGAGTCTATAAGCAGTGGGCCACCACTAAAAGCCTTTTTAGTAAAAGGTCACAGCGCTAACTGTCAATAGGACACAGCTTGTTTTAGAATGGACCACACTGCTTTCTGCCATGTGACACTGCTATAATCAATAGGCAACAGCGTGTGCTACTAAAAGCCTTTTCAGTAAATGGCCACTGCGCGAACTGTTTATAGGTCACAGCGCCTTCTCGAATGGGTCATAAAGCGAGGGCGGAAATTGGCCACAGCGTTTTCGGGAATTGGTCACACCGGGTGTTGAATTTGTCCACTGCATTTTGTATATGTATATGGGCCACAGCGCGTACTAGGAAATACGCCACAGCGCAAAGTGAAATGAGTCACAGCATATTCTATGTACCACCACGTATTTTTTATTATAAGGCATAATGCATTGAGCAACCTGGAGGGCTCGATTGCAACTTTATAAAGGCTACAGCGAATAGTGATAGCCGCAGCTGTTACTTTTATGAGCCACAGCGCCAGCTTTGAGGCCACAGCGAATGGTCATAGTAACCGGAAGAAGTTGTTTGAATGGGCCCAGCCATACCACCGAAGTTTACAATGTAACTCTTTAAAAGCCACAGCGAATACTTGTAGCCACAGTGCTTACTTGAACGGGCCATAGTGACAACTTTATAAGCCACAGTGTAACCCTTCTAAAATATTCTCTTTCAGGAATGGAGAGTCCTGCTCCGGCGCCTCCGGCCCATAAGAAGCTCTACGAAGACGCTAACCGAGTCTACGACGACCCGGCCTACGACTCCCGGAAGGCGCCGCTTTCAGCCGCCGTCGTTTGCGACATTGACGCCAGCGACACGGAAGACACCGCAATTTGATCTCTTTTTAGTTGACCTGTGAACCCCGGGTAACCCACGATACAACGCTTTCGCCTTAATCACCAACCCAATACGGGAACTGCGATGCCTCTCAGGAACGCAGACTATTTTGTTTATATTTTTGTTTTGTTTCATTCAGGCTTCTGAATAATCTCCTCTACCCTACGGGCACCCCCTAGTATTCTCTTTGCTTTGTTTAATTGTCCCCCGTCATGTTTTATCCCCCGTGAAGTAGAAACATTCCCTATTGCAGCCATGTAGTCGAGAGAGTTTCGAACTCTTAAAAGTTAATATTACCCTACGGGTCCTGTACAATAATATGTTTGGTCGAGTCTGCGTATTTTATCATATTTTATGAGAATAAATATACTAATTATCGAGTTGTTATTGTCGGAAAGAGGGAAAAGGGAGGGGGAGAGAAAACGAGGGAGAGGGGGAAAGAGACATTGAGGGATACGTAAACTGCGCCCCCAGCCCCCTCCATTTGGGGGCAGACCCAGTTAGGCCACGCCCACTCTTTGAATTCTACACTGCCAACATGGATATCAAACATCTTCTCTCAACCTCCTCTGCCTAATTATATTAATTCTAATTAGCCTAGAAAGTGTTTTACTTACTTTCCAAAACATCCATTTTTCGAACTTTGATGAGTCACAACTTTCTTAGATGAACGGGAAGACGCATTTTTGAAAGTGGATTCTGAATTAGTTTTTTATGCTCTTTCGATGGGGCCTAATTTGTCTCAGAATTTGCTTTTTTGTGATAGACCTGAACCCAAATAGCTCAGTCCCAATAGGCCTGGGTATATAGATATTTTATATAGCCTGGGTATATAGGTATATAGATATATAGTCCCAATAGGTGTGTAGATATTGTGGGAGAGAGAGAGAGAGAGCCAGACAGCGAGAGAGACAGAGAGAGAGAGAGAGAGAGAGAGAGAGAGAGAGAGAGAGAGAGAGAGAGAGAGAGAGAGAGAGGAGAGGGACTTAGTGAGGAGAGTTATTCCCGATATTCCCAAAAATACAAACAATGCATACAAATATTTTAATGAATTAGGTTTTAATTGCTCCTTTTGTCGAGCTTCAGAAGATCGGCTCTCCGTCCTTCCTCATTTCGGCCTCCATCCTCTTCACTCGCTCCACCGTGGTCAAGACCGGCCCGTAGTAACGGTGGCAGTAATAGAAATTCTCCACCTTCACAACTTCTTCGTCTCCGAACCGACGCTCATTTCTACCTTTGTGCCCTCTGGTGATTGAGATGAGAAGCCACACGACGGCGGCTCCTCCGACCAGATGCAGGGGGAGAGAGAGGGAGAAGACGATGGAGACAATGAAGGGAAGAGATGGGAGCAGCTGGTTGTGGTAGAAGGACATGTCGGACCACTCGGAGAGGAGATAAGGAGAGAATGAGGGTTGGGAGAGGGGTTGGGTGAAGGGGTTGGGAGATCAAGCGTTACGCAGCGTAATGAAACGTCTCTCTCTCTCTCTCTCTATCTCTCTCTCTCTCTCTCCATCCTCACTCTTTTCGTCTCTATTTCTCTCACTTTATCTGTCTATCTTCCCTCCATATCTATCTCTTTATCTCCATCCTCTCTCTCTCTCTCTCTCTCTATCTATCTCTTTGTCTCTGTATATACGTCTGTTTCTCTCTATCTTTTATTTACCACTCCTTTCTATCTACCTCAACCCTCTATCTATGCTTCTCTCTCCCTCTGTCGGTTACTCGCTGTGTCTGTGTTTCTGTCTCTCTCTCTCTCTGCCTCTGTGTGTCCCTGTCTCGCTCTTTCTCTCTTTTCGTGTTTCATCCTGTGTTAAGACACCTTTATGCAAACGCTAGAAGGTTTTCGGCTTTCACCGAATCTACATAGACAACGCCATTTTAGGTTCTACGCAGTATTGCGTACTGGACGAAAGAGTGTTCTAGAAGCGGAAACGCAGAGAACACGGCGGATTTTCGTGGGGGGGGGCAGGCACTTATCCGAGAAAATTCGAACAAATCAGCTGTTAATACGGTAATTCTTAATTAAAATGTACTGAAAATTCAAACACAACGTTTATACCCCTCGCCGATACAGCTTGTAATAGCAGCGTCCCTATTGGACTCACAAAAATATTTGCGTCTCCAAGTTTCGCACGCTCATTAGCTTGTTAGATGCGCAGGTTAATTATATATAACTCCTTCCAAGGTCGATGGGGAACAGTATAAATGTGTACACACTGAGCCGTACAATAAATGTAAATATAAATGTGTACACACTGAACACCCTTTAAGTTGTCAATTGCGCTGTTGTGGAATTTTAGCGCAGAGAAAAACCGGCATTTCCCCCACCGATTTCCGTTTGACGAGGTCGCCGGCTGCTCTAAATTCAAGGACTGTTATGTATTCGCGCGCTAATGGTACAGTAAACATTAATTGAATTTTTCCACCTATAATTTTCATTTTTGTGTTTTGGGGCGTTTCCGCTCTTTTTTTTTTTTTTTTAATTTTTCGTCTTTATTTATCGAAATTGTACTAAAATAAGGAGTGGATGTATGAAATACCGTATTTTATTAACAAAATTTGTGTTTTAATGACTTAAAAGTGAAGAATAATGCGATTATGCACGGCGAGACCAGCGATACCAGCCACCCAAGTCAAGGCGGACTTGGCACTCGTCCAAGGAATCCGTACTGGTTACGGTAATTCATTTGAAAAATCATTGAAATTCAAAAATCGCGCCGTTGAGAAGTCAAGGTGTACGCTGGGTGTATGACTCAGCGTGTACATCTCGTGAGCGCGGCTTTTGAATTTTCAATGTATTTTGAAAGAATTACCGTAGTCAGTACGGATTTCTTGGACGAGTGCCAGGTCCGTCCTCACTTGGGCCAGATCTCACCGTGTATGTTCAGTTTTCACGACCTCGGTCTGAAAACAAAATTTTAGGCTTGTTGTATTTTAATTTCTGTTTGTACAAATTTGCGGACTTTCTCAAATTTATTATCACTGTTTCCTTTTTTATCACATACATTTGTCACCGTTTATTTCCAGTATTAAATGGTAAACCTGTCGGACGACGGCTGGGGCGACAGCCCTGTTGAGCCTCCTCAGAGGCATTCGACGCCTATTCCTGTCAGCAACGGTCTCTGTACAAACACGCTTCCGGTGAAGATTGAAACGCAAGAGGATACTATCATTCAGCCCCCCGGTGTGTATAATTTTATTTTAATGATTTAATTTTATAAACTTGTTTTATCTAAAAGTGGATAATTATTATATTCTTTCAGAGGGTCTAGTCTTGCTCCATCCGCTCACTACTGCCGCCCATGTCAAAACGGAGAAGTCGCTCGAATCCCACGCTAGCAGCTATGACACTGATAAGCCCAATCCCTTCGGAGGAGCGGCCGCCCCCCACAACCGTTAGTTCTTTTTCACGTTTTTACATGCACTAAACAAGTTCTTTATGTGTACTAGCGCAGGCACCACCATGCGGGGCGTGACCAGCGGAATTCGAGCAGAATTCAACGAATTTGGTGTCGGCAGTATTTGCACAAGCAACACCATTCATATGGTACCTTAATGCCTTATGCTAAAATGGCATTGGTATTGTAGTTCTAGTTAAGATCTTAAGTGGAGTATCTCTGAAACTACGTTAATTTGTTTATTTAAATTTAATCGTGAGCATATATATGCCTATTCCATTGTTTTACAGCGTTTTCAACTGATTTTTATTGTAAAATTCAGGCAAAAGCCGTTTTAAACGACAAACAACGTTCTTCGGGGGATTTGGTGCTCACAGTAAACTCCGCTGATTTTGCTAATATGGGTTCAAACTACCGATTTCAACTGAATTGAGCCATTTTCGGTAGAATTCATGTTTTCCAGTCGCAATCAGGTTGAATTCCGCTGCCTAGTGCCTTAGTGCCTTAGTATATGTAATTGGTCGACCCATGCGTGTTCAGACGTTATTTACTTGTTTTTAAAAGCTAAGCCGCACCGTCGCAAATTTTCGAAACTTTTTCTAATAGAAGGGTGTCGCAAATTTGACACCCGCCGTGGGTTGCCCAAGTATGGCCACACGCATGGTTGTTTAGAAAGTACCTTCGAACATAACCGGGTCATTGTCCCCCAAAAATTAAGCGACACCCACTAGAGTTTAGGAATAACACTGGAATTTTTTTTGTTGGTAAATTCTATATTTAAAAAAAAAACAGCATTGCAGGTGCTGCAAAAAAATGCCGATTCGTGAACTCATACAAAAAAACGGGTGGCATAAGCTCCTCGAATGGTGATGCCTGCGCTAGTTTTTTTTATTGTGTTTTGTAAAATCGGCCGTTGATGCCAAACTTGACGCTAAATTAACAAACAAACAACCCGTTTTTAGGCAGAATCAGACAGACTTCGTCGAATTCGAATGGATCCGATCGCCGCTTGTTTTCCAGCGGCTCCAATAATGGAAGGGAAGGAGGTCCGGCGTATACCGGAGCGCCCTCGGGTAAAATTCCGTGTTTGTTGTAATATATTTTTTATTCAGACATCGGCGTGATTCGTCCCATAGTCGAGCTGGGAGCTGGTATTCCTCATAGGGTGGCCAACGGAGTCTTCAATGCCCGCACAACTCGGATTCCGACTGGACCGCCCGCGCAAATGCAATATGCCCAACAGGCTTTTGAGCACGGTGGGAATGTCATCACAATTTCTTACGGATTTCTAGATATTTCTCCCGCCCCTGAGGCCAAGAAAGGATTTGGATTCGGAAACCACCCGCAGATTGCTCCGTCCGGTACGTCTGTCTATGTTTTCTTTGTTAATGCATGGGATTTAGGCCAGGCCGTGTCGAAGCCGCCGGTGATTCGCCGTGATGGACCGCCTTGTGGTGGGAGTATGGCTGTCGCTTTAATTGGTTATTATAGGGTCCGATGACCAGTTCCGTGACACGAGCGAGGACGGCTACTCTTCGGACGGCTTGACCGGATTCCAGAGTTCGTTGCCGTTTTTGCTTCTTTAAGACGCTGTCTCTGAAAGAGTCGAGCGGCTCCACTGAGGCCGCCTTAGGAAATAGTTCATACTCTCAGAATGGGCTCTATTTTGATCAGTAATGATCTTAACCGTTTATACATGGTCAAGCTCTGCCAAAAGCGGCGCTAAAGGGCGTCGTAATTTTAAGTTTTCGGATAATTTGGTAAAGAAGGAGGCCTGTCGCATTTTTTCGAATTTTTCTATAATTATGGGGGCTGTCGCAAAATGGACCCCGCGGTGGGTTGCCTAAGTATGTAACCATTTTGCATTTTTCAGACCGATATCGATATTTTGCGCCCGTTACGGTTGGGTACTGTAATTTTCACAAAATTGGTAGAAACGAGTAAATGTGGGGTTATTATGAAAGTGTTTGACATGTATAGGCCAAATATAAAGCTCAAAGAACTGTGCACTTAGGCAGCGGAGTCCGAAAACCTAAAAAAAAAAAAAAAAAAAAAAGAGCGAACCTTTGCGTTTGAAATTGCAGTTTGTTGACTGTTTACATAGACGTGTAGCAAAAAGAAGTGTCTACAAATATATTGTAGAAATGTGCCGTGTTTCCTCTGATAATAATAACGAAAAAACGACTTTGAAACCGAAATTTTCCATTGATTAGATCAGGAAAAAATCACTTTAGGCAGGTAAAAATAAACACTTTAGGTGTGATTGTTTGAGTTTGAAATTGCTTCGTGTTTTTCGACTTTTGACATAAAAGCGTCGCAATGCGCATCTATAACATAAAGATGCGCATTTTGAAAAATTATTTTGAAAAAAGTCCGAAAAACTATGTGACAATCATGACCAAAAGTTCCTTTGAAATTGACATTTTCCATCGCTTTGTTCAGAAAAAAATTTACTTTTGGTAGGTCGAACATACTTTGTAGCTCTAAATTTGTATCAAACAAATTCAAGTTACTTAAAATTTTGTTTAATACTCGTCAGAAGCGTTTGCACCCGTTAAGAAGCGTTTTGCATCGCGTTTATGTCAAAAGTCGAAAAGCTGCAATTTCAAACGCAAAAGTTCGCTTTTTTGTGGTTTTCGGACTCCGTTGCGAAAGTATATACACAGTTATTTGAGTTTTATCATTGGACTATCTATATCAAAACTTTCAGAATAACCTTACATTAACTTGTCGACAAATTTTTGTAAAATTACAGTACCCTACCGTAACCCAGAACAAAAATTCGAAGTCTGAAACTTTCAAAAAGGCATATATTGTCCCTAGGAAGGTTACTGACCGAATTGGAGCCATTTCTGAGACTACGCGGACTATTTCCTAAGACAGTTTCCTGATCGATTTATAATAATAATTTTATTATTATGCTTTATTCAGAGGCAGTGTCTTAATTTGTATTTTCCAGCCGCCACAAATAGAAGGATTGCCCCTACTGGAACGAAGCCGAGGAGCGCCACCATCATCAGCAGCTCTTCGGACACCGGTTCTCACAATACCCCCATCATGGTTCCGGGAGGTCTTGGATTCGGAAAACCCTCGACGGCGGTTGGACTGGCGGCTCATCTGGCGACGCAGAGGAGGGAAGGTTCGTGTTTGGATTCTAAACCGAACATCCTCATGATGTAGGCTTGGCGGGAGGTCCTGCGGCGGTTTCCTACATCCCGATGAAGGAGAAAATCGATGATCTGTGGAAGGCCACTATTACGCCTGGTCCGAGATTCAAGGATTTCTTCAACGCTCCCACCGACATCACCAAGGGAGGACTGCAGGGAGTCCAGGCCTTCACGCGCGAACAGGAGTACCTGAAGTAAGCTTCTATGCGTTTCTTGGTACTATTCTCGGAGTGGGACCCCACTACGGAAACTGAGGGTCCAAATTATTCTAATCGTTTCGTTTTGGAAGCGTTTCCAAAAAGGTTTTCGACTACGACGAATCCATTTGTCCTAATTTTTAAAAAATTGAATTTTCGAACTTCTTTTCTCCTTATCTTCGGCTTCTAAACTGATTCAAGGAATTTCGAGCGATCAGCGGAATTGCAAAGAATATGGAATTTAATGATTTTGGTGGATTTGATTCTCACAGTGAAATGCGGAAAATTTAAAAAAAAAATGTATAAATAGTGGTTTCAGCCATACCTGGACACGTGGTGCTTGTGGGATCTTAGTTTTGTGGAGTTGCGTGGTGTTGCGGCCTTGCGAAATTGGGGGCCCTTGATTTTTGGATTCCCCCTCCGTACCGTATCCAGGTATGGTTTCAGCAGGATCGAACAGATTTAGATGGAATGTACTTTAACGAAAGATTCTTCAGAACGCACCTACATTTCGCTGTAGATTGAATTTCACAGGCTCAAACACAGTTTCACCGATTTTGATAGTTGGGGGCAATTGACGCCTCCCCCTTAACGTTTACGCCTTAAAATTGGGTAACTATAGTTCGTGCCACAACTACTTCGGAACAACGTGCCAATGTTTTGATGTTGTTCCTAGAGAAAAGCGTGCAATATAGGATACTCAGTTCTTGTACGCAGCCAAATCGCCCGAAGTGGATTTGGCGAAGAGTATATCCCTAATTTTGAAAATTTTACTAACTTAAAATTAGTTCAAATGTGTATTAGAACTTTTTATAAAAGTGTTTGAATGGATTTAAAAATTTTACGTAAGCTGAAATAACCGGGTTGACATTTTCATGTGGTTACTTGATATGCTTATTTTCAGGTCCTTTAACGATCTCCACTTGACGGAGACGGTCAGAAACAACATCATGAACCGTTGCGAATACCAACGTCCGACACCCGTGCAGCAGTGCACTGCCCACGGTATCATGAACGGTATGGCCTCACATTTCTGCCTAATCATTTCTGGCTTCAGGCGAGGATTTGCTGGTGTGTGCGCAGACGGGCTGTGGAAAGACGGCCGCCTTTCTGCTTCCCATCTTCAGCACTCTTCTCAAGCTGGTCGACCTCGCTTCGACCAAGGAGAAGGCCTGCTCTCCCAGGTAACGGTGAATTTGAATCTTGTAAAAGCTTGCTTAGGTGCATTGTTATCACTCCTACTCGCGAGTTGGCGATGCAAATCTACAAAGAAGGAAGGAAATTCAGCTACTCTACTGCCCTTGAAGTCAAGTGTATCTATGGAGGAACGTCGGTCGCTTATCAGAAGAAGGACATTTTCGAGGTATTTTTGGGGGGAAAACCAACGTCTTTCGTGCGCGGTTATCCCAGGATGGGAACATAGTTTGCGATTACGAAGTTTTTATGTCAACGGAGGGGTGCAATCGATTTTACATGAAAATTTTGAAGCGGCCTTATGTTACCAAAAACAGATTTAAGCGGGCTACAGTTACCAACATACATGAACAAGCTGCCTGTGGGGTCCGTTTTGCGCGACCCCCCACATTACAAATGAGACGTGTGGCGCGAGTCCCCCAAATAGAAAATTAGGATCTGCGCGACCCCCTCTACCGAATCTACGGGTGTTTGTTCATCTATGGTAACCGAGATCAGTTTGAAGCGGCCTTCGGTTAACAAGATTGGTTTGAAGCTGCCTTACGTTACCAAGATGAGATAGAAGCGTCCCTAGGAAGCGGCTTTATGCTACAAAGATTAATTTGAAGCATCCTTAGGTCACTAAGATAAGTTTGAGGCGGATTTATTCTACAAAGATCAGTTTGAAGCGGCATCAGGTTGCCAAGAGCAGTTTGAAGCGGCCTTAGGTTACTAAGTTCAGTTTGAGGCGGCCTGAGGTTACGAACAACAGTTTCCCGCGGCATTAGACTACAAAGAACAGTGTGAAGCGGCCTTAGGTCGCAAATATCAGTTTAGAACGGCCTTAGGTTACCAAAGCAGGTGGTCGTAGTTTACCAAGATCAGGTTGAAGCGGCGGTTACGTAACTGAAAAAAATCTTACCGTTTGTGATGCTAATTTTTTTTTTGTGTTTCCAGAGGACCACCGTGCTCGTGGCCACCCCGGGTCGTCTGCTCCATTTCCTCTACGATGGCACCATCTGCCTGGACAGGCTGAGGTACCTCGTCATTGACGAGGCTGACCGTATGCTGGATATGGTTGGATTCCTTGAACTCTCGTGCTAATCGGTTTTTTAGGGATTCGGCCCCGAGATTGAGAAGCTAATGGCCCACGAGACCATGCCCAAGATCCGCCAGACGATGATGTTCAGCGCGACTTTCCCCACCGCTGTGCAGAAAATCGCCCAGGAACACTTGAAGCCGGATTACACCATGGTCACTGTCGACAAGATAGGAAGCGCGAATAAGTGCATCACCCAGGTTAGTACGTATCTGTGTTGGCTTTTTTTTATGAAACTCAGTGGGGCATCCGATTTTTCCCGTAAACCATTCAAGTTGATCCCATGGCAAGAACTCGAGTTTATAAGAATAATTTTTCGATTTAGATTCGAATAAGTTTCCGTTTTTTTGAATTATAAATTTTCGAGAAAATTTTTTCTTTGGAAACATCTTTTTTCGTTGCGGATTAAACTTTTTCCTTCTATATAGTTATATAGGCGTAAGCTACAAAACGAGTTCCGCAATTGTGTACAACTTTCAAATTCAAAATTTTGTTCGGATTTTAAAATTCCCAACAAATTCATTATAGGCATTTTTAAAGTTTGATTTCTCTTTATTGCAAGCTTTTTTTCCGGTTTTGACGTATAAAAATCTTAATATTTTCATGAAAACTGATAGAAATTTCACTTTTTTTTTAATCAATTGCGCCGGGATTTGAACTAGAAAATGCTACACTTTGTGCAAAACAAGTTTTGGGGCCAGAATTCATCTTGTATAAGCCCGTAAGTGTTCTTTATCCTTGAAAAAAACCGCTAAAATGTTGATTCCGTTTATAAAAAAAATATGTATTATAATTAATATTCAAATAAAATGTCGTTAAACAATGCTTTTTGGTGTCTTGTCTAAAATGACTATACGTTTAGCACGTCATTGACTGTGCCAGGAACGAGAAGAAGAATCTGCTCTTCTCTCTGCTCGACATCGACCTCAAGACCTACACGGCCGACTGTGGTTTGCTCCCCTTAAACTGTCGCGAGAATAATGTGGAATTTTAGAAGCCGATGTGTTCAAGAAGAAAACGCTCATCTTCGTGGCCAAGAAGGCGTTCGCCGATGCGTTGGGAGTGATGTTGTGCGAGGCCAACATTCCTTCCACGACCATTCACAGCGACAGGGACCAGGCCCAGCGCGAGGAGGCCATACGCGACTTCCAGGTCGGAAGGAAGGCTGTGAGTTTTTTTTACACTTTGATTCCAAAGAACTCTTGGCTGGGCTGTAATTATGCGCATTTAGATCCTCATTGCCACGGGAGTTGCCGAAAGGGGACTGGACATTACCGGTGTTGACCACGTGATCAACTACGACATGCCCAACGACATCGATACGTACATCCATCGCATCGGAAGGTTTGTCTTTGTTTTCTTTCTCATGCATGCCTAGGGAGAGTCAGTTATTTGATTAACCGACCATTTACTTCTGTGGCCAAAAAGACCGAAACTGCGGGAGGAGCAAGAGATTTTCGTTGTTCATTAAGTGCTGTGGCTCTGGGCTACTAGTGAATTTCGTCGCTTACTACAGCCACTTCTAACTGTAACACCGATAAACCAGTGCCGCAGCGCGTCTCCTAATGGCCATAGCGGCTCTTCTAATACCTTTGGCGATTCTGTAGAGCCATAGCGATTGGTACATTGAAGTAGAATAACACAGCGGTACGACATGACAACAGCGACTCGCCTAATGGTCACTGCGATATCCTCAGGTCACAACTGTTCTCTAGGGACTCAACCGACGTTTTAAGCAGTAACACAAGTACTGAAAAACCATAGTTCTCACGAGGAGGGCCGGCCCTCGGCCGATAAAAGTGTCCGCCCGGAATGTAAAATTGCATTTCTTTAAATCGTAATTTTAGCTTACGTTCATATGTATACCTGTCGCCAAATGAGAATCTTTCCAAAAACATCCTTAATGCAGCATTCGTGCAATACGCAGGCAGCCGAAAATAGCATGCAAATAGCAGGGGGTGGACGGGGGCCGGCCCTCTAGGCCCCGCAGGGCCTGCGCGGGAATTTGAACTTTTTGAAAATACTATGGAATGGTATCTTCAAAATCAATTACGTTATGCCATTTTCATTTTTAAAACTTTTTAAAAAAAATTATAAAAATTTTTTCGGGTTGTGAACAAATTGGAGACCTTGTTTTATGCAAAATGAGACGAAACTAGCGGTTATTGTAAGAAAAATATACAATACAAAGTCACTGGAAGTTCTACATCTTAGACAATTGGGAGCGTAGGACAACATAAGCTTTTGCTTTCGTGAAAGCCAGATTTTCATGGAAACAACTTCAGGAATCGCGCTTCCTGGGAAGCAAAGGCATGATATTTCTCCGTAGTGAAATAATAGTAATTTTACTGCAATAAATATTGCATAATTATAAATTCTCTCAACAAAATATTGTATCTTTTAAAAAATTCAAGTTCCCGCGCAGGCCCCGCGGGGCCTAGGGGGCCGTCCACCCCTGCAAATAGCAAAGACACAGAGAAAAGGCGGCTTTTTTTAGGACTTAATGTACCCCCCTTTAAAGTTTTGGCCAAAAATCGGTGCTACTTTTAGGAAATGCACTTGTGTAAGATTATTTGTATAGGCGA
This sequence comes from Oscheius myriophilus, assembly GCA_964057215.1. Taxonomy (NCBI): domain Eukaryota; kingdom Metazoa; phylum Nematoda; class Chromadorea; order Rhabditida; family Rhabditidae; genus Oscheius; species Oscheius myriophilus. Next base: position 25,330,705 of record OZ059904.1, on the reverse strand, counting down.
CGAAATTCGTATTTGTGTTCAAAAGTAATGTAAGATTTTGCTAGACTTAAGAAAAACGGCAGACTGTTCGAAAATGCGTAATTTTCGCAATAGCCAAAACAATTCTCTAGAACGGCTCTTCTAATACCTTTGGCGAATAGCAATTGCCACATTGAACTAGAATGGCACAGCAGCGACTCTCCTAATGGCCAATGCGATATCCTCAGGTCACAACTATTCTCTTTTCTAGGGCTACAGCGATAACCTAGAGCCACATACTCTTCCGATATCCATATCGATTCTCTAGGGTCTCTAAAGTCGATTTAACCAGTTAGACAAGTGCTGGGTAACTAAGCTCCGGTGGGAGATATAATACCAGATTATGGTCGTCTGTCCAAATACCACCAATTTTATATAAATGTAAAAGCTTTTTTTTCAGAACCGGCCGTATCGGCAACCCTGGTCGCGCCACCTCGTTCTTCTCCGACTTCGATAACAAGCTCGCAGAAGAGCTTGTCCGTGTGCTAGAGGACGCCAAACAGGTTAGCATTACCTTGCATTCTCATTCTACCTTTACTCTAGGATGTTCCTCCCTTCCTTCGCATGATCGAGAGCGCCCAGGCCTACCCCCACGCCGCCTCCCTCGACGAATCCTGGTAATCGGGGCAACAAGACGATAAACGTCGTTTTCTTTTTGCACACGAGGCTTGCCTCGTATCGTGTTTCACCTCGAGTTGCATGTATATGATTTTTGTTTTTGGAATGACATGCCATTGTAATAAACTGTTCTTGAGGCAGACTTGTTTTACTGTTTGGGGTAACATTCGAAGAAATTGGATCTAAGATTCACTTAATTCTTAATTGCTGTTTTCTTCGGCCTTCAGGAGACCGGCTCTCCGCCCTCTTCCATTTCTTCTCTCATTCGCCTCACTCGATCGGCTGTCGTCCAAACTGGTCCGTGGTAGCGTCGCTTGTGGTAGAAGTTCGGAACCCTGACCACTTGCTCGTCACTGATACGGCGACTAGTGCCACCACTGCACCCTCTGATGATGACGGTGAGAAGGAGAAGGATGACGCCGATCAGGAACGTTAGCGATGAGAACAGCTCGTCGTAGAAGAGAAATCAGGAGAATGGGTTTGAGGAGTGAGTGAGACGCAAACTTAAGTTACGCAGCGTGATGAGACTCTCCCTCCCTCTCTGTCTCTCTTTTTCTCAAACTGTCTATTCTCTCTCTCCCTCTCTCTCTCCCTCTACTCTCTCTCTCCCTCTACTCTCTCGCTCTCTCTACTCTCTCGCTCTCTCTCTGTATGTCTGACTCACCTCAGTCTTTCCAATGCCCATTTGACAACAAACCCCGTTTATGGCTAATTCAGCAGGTCTGTCTTCCCAAAAATGTTCACAGTTGAAGTCGTATATGGTCATCAGTCACTTAGATCATCTTAAGGTAACTTTGATTCGGTTTTCGCAGGTACATTAGGTGTTAAAATTGCGCTGTGTAATTCTACAACAGCAAAATTTTCATGCAGTACTGCGAACTGGATGAAAGATATACTCGTCGCCCAACGACCTTTCTCGCAAATATTTGACATTAGCATGACTTCGAGTAAAAAATAATTGAAAATTATGCAAAAATGTGAATGTGTAGCTATGTCATTATTCATTTTAATTAGTTTAGATTCGCAGGTCATCGAAATTTTCAAAAAGGTCCGTGGGCGAGGAGTATATAGCTCTCGCCAAACGAAATTCATATGCTAATTGCGGAAACATGCAAAGCATGCTCTGTCGATGATTGATTAGACTACGAATATCCATATCAACAGAGCATGGGTTGAACATTCTAAATTTATTGGCATGATTCCAATTTGGCGGCAGCTATAGCTGTCGCCAGGGCTGGCAAAGGGCCGGGCCGGCCCGCTCGGTGAAAAGTTGGGACCGGCCCGGGCCGGCCATTTGTTAAACGATAGGGCCGGCCCGGGCCCGCCCTCTCCTTAAAAAATCGGGCCCGGGCCCAGGCCGGCCCGGGCCGGCCCTCAAATTTACCAGCCCTGGCTGTCGCCAAACTGTTATGTTCCAGTGATGCTATGTTGACATTGAAGTTTGTAGTCTAATCAGTAGACGACAGAGCATGATTTGCACATTTCCGCAATTAGCATATGATTTCATTTTGGCGACAGCTATGTCGTTCTGAAAGATAAAGACACAGAGAAGCGAATGCAAATTTTTTTTACAGTATTTTAGAAGACACTTTGTGTTAAAAAACTGACTGTTGAACTTGATGTTAAAAAAAACTTTACCAAAAAAACAACAAAGGCAACACAAACCGTAAGAAAACTTCGTGTGCAAGCCTTTTTCACGTTTGCACACGAAGTTTTCGGTAATTTAGATTTTGTTGAGAAAAAACATTCCTCTTTTTTTTTTCTTCTAGTTCGTGTTTTTTTTTTCGCGTTCTCTATTTTTCTCTCTAGCCCTCGCTGTATCTCTCTCCTCTTCAATCTCTCTCTCTCTCTCTCTCTCTCTCTCTCTCTCCACAGCGTGTGCTAAGACAGCTTGTGCCAAAAACTCGAGAAAGGGTGGGGCTGTTGTGCGAAATGTCGATGAAACGCGTCGGTTTCTCTTAAGATTCCCTTAATTCGTTATCTATAAGGTAACTTAACAACTTGTCACCTAATCGACATCAGCGAAAGTCATTTTCGATTTCACGCAGTATTGCGTACCGAATAAAGAGCCTTCGCAAGGCGGAAACGCAGGAAATAAAATGTTCATGCGTTGGAGTTTTTAAGCGAAGTTTTGGGAAAATTTTAATCGAATGATAGCTAAAACAAGTTTTATTTATGTAATTCGAAAAGAAAACGAAAAAAAAACATAAAACAAATCCTTTTTTCACGTTTGAAAGCAGGGCTTTTGGTAATTTGGGTTTCATTTGGGAACAAACGACATTCTAATCTTTATTTCTTGCTCTGGTTGAAATAAAAACTATGTTATCCGCTTCTTTATTTCCCCAATTCCGTTTTTTTCTTCATTTTTCTCTGCCGAGGCGCGGGTCGCCTAAATCGAGCGAGGACCCCCTTTGTCCGCCTCCTTTGACCGGTGCTTGTCAACAAAGCAGTGTCGTCCTGATATGATACATGTGCATTCATCGCCAAAAGTGACCGAGATCGATCTCTCCAGGTAGTCGTCTCCTTTCGTCTCCCCTCTCCTCGATAGCCACTCTCTCTCCCCCTCCCTCTCGCAGTCTGCGTCTCCCCAGCCGCTCTATTGTCTCGCTTTCGCCTGTTTTCGCATAGGACGGACGGGCGAGAGAGTGTGACGGGGTGGGAGAGGCGAGACGGTTAGACCACCGGGCGAGGGAACACGTCCAAGGCGGAGGCGGCGACGACTAGACGGACCCAGGGCCGCGCAGTCTCTCCGAGACACTCCGTGTCGCCACCCACACAGACAGAACTCTCAGATACAGTACTATTAAACAATTCTACAATATTATAAAGTGCTTTGAAACATGGCCGATTGTTCAAATACCTCCGCCGTCGAAGGAAAAGACACAAGATACAACGTAAGTTCGTATTTTTTGTAACTCAAGAGTCAATATTTTGTAAAATTGTAAATTTGCATTCTTTTATAGCTAAAATGCTATAAAATAGGCGCTTTAACAGTGTAGTTTTGAAAATAAACGGATTTATTTGTTGTGGCAAAAGTTGAATTCCAACCAATTTCTACGTGGCAATTCATTTCCAGCAAAAAGTGAACTCAAAATCAATACATTTAGATTTGCTTGAAATAAATGATCAAATTTAACAAATGAAATTTCCAGGGTTGAGTGGGTTTCAGGGGAAAGGTTTATAGGTAAACAGTGAAAAACAGCTGATCGGAACAGCCGTGCAAACCGAAACCGCAAATCGGCAGAGGGAAATTTACAATGTTTGCCGAAATTGAGAAAAAACCAAAACGATAAATTTAAATGTACCAAAACTGAACACTGTCATTTCGGTGTCATTGTCATGCTTTCGCAAACGCCTTTGTGCCCGATGTTTACTGCGTCATTTGTTGTATGCTCGTACGATATGTTTATATTTTGAGATTTTTATGAAAAGGATGAGTTTAATTGTTAGAAAATTGCAATAATTGACAAATTTTAAATGGAAATTTTAAATGCTGTTTTTTTAAAGCTGGGAAAAAGAAAAAGTTGAAATGTTTGCAAAATGAGGAAAAAAACAAACTTGGTTAACGAACAATTCAAAAATTTGCTTTGCTCTAACGCCTTTGTGTCTGATGTTTACGCGCGTAATTTGTACTAAGGTAGCGCAATAGATTTTATTTTTTCTTACATTTATTTGTTCTTTGTTCTACATGGCTATACTGTATTAATATAAGTATATTATATTTAAAAAATTTAAATAATTTATTAATTTTTTTCTGTTTTTCAGATGCGCAAGCGTCGTCGTGAGTCTTCGCCGAAGGAGGAGGAACCGGCGCCTGAAGTGAACATATCTGAAGCGACCACAATCGCCGAAGCCATGCAACTGTTCGCTAACCAACCGCAGGGACCTCAATTTGCACCGGTAGGTTACCCAAAACCCACTTTTTAAACCGAAACCTGGTCGGGCCGGCCCGTTTTACCCACCTTTAAGACCCAGTCTTACCCACTTTTAAGAACAAGGACGCGCTTCCCTCGGTAAATGATCCGCAAGCCATCGAAGCTTTCTTCAAACGCCGTCGAACCTGCTTCAAGGATCTCATCCCCACCTGCCCGAATCTTTTCTCCGATATGGTAAGTGCTCGAACGGGCTGGCCCGGGTCGGGCCTAAAAAATTTTGGGGAACGGGCCGGCCCGAATTCTTCATTTTCATTAATTTATGGCATTTTCAGAAGAAAGATATTCCTGAAGACCACCCGATGAAAAATTTTGTGGAGCAGAACGACCAAGGCATGTCGGTGAAGGTGGGATTCGGAAAATTGTAGTTTGTAGTTCAAAATTTTTCAGGAAGCCCTGGCCCGTGGATTCAGCAACTACAAAGTACGACTGCCCAAGCAGAGGAGGGTTATAATCAACAACGTAGTGCCGGGAGGTACGTATGTTTAAAATAATTTGATTATTAAAGGACTGTAAATGGATTTTTTATGATAATTTTACCGTGTTTCAAGGGATTTCACGATGCAAATCGTGTAAAATTTAAAGTAAAACTGGCAACCAGCTAGCTGGTTGCCAGTTTCTCACTCCCAAGACGATGGCGTGGAGGTTTAAAGGTCTGTGTCGATTGTCTGAAACTGTTTTAAAGGTCTGAATCGATCGTGGTTGCCAAAAAAATCTATTTTAAAGAACTAAACAGCTGTGGGATTCACCAATGGGTCCCATCACGACACGATGTTCGCGGTTTTTCGCACGGGGGGGGGGCGAATTTTAAAGGACTGATTGTTGAAACCGTCAATTTTCACCAATTTTAATGTACTAAACAGATTGTGGAATCGATTTACATTTGGGTCCCAAAGCGATGTTTGCATTTCTTCTTTTTGCATACCGTTAGGGCCAATTTTAAGGACTAGGTGTTGAAACTATAGATTTTTGGATTTGTATTGGGTCCCGCCACGATGGAGATTTACAGTTTAATGGACTAATCAATGGATTTATGTTTAATTTCTACGGTAATTCAAAATTGCGCTGTCATGACTACCGATTTATATTTTGGCATGTTAAAGGAGTGTCATTTCTTTAACAGCTCCTACAATTGTAAAATTTTAAAGGACTGTTTGTGGTCTCGCCACGAATGAGCACAAATCCAATTAATTTTCTAATAACGTGCCGAAATTGCTCTGTTATATATACTTTTTTCCAGCCACTCCCAGCCCGCTTCGAAATGATTCTCAGCCTTCGGCTGCTCCCCAGACGGTGGAGGAGATCCTGGCCGCTTTGGCGAATGGAGAAAACGCCGTTTCTAGCAATATTTTCGAGCCGGAGGTTTGTAAATTATTGATTTGTTTTTCAAATTTATTGATTTTTGCAGATTGGTGGTCAACAGCCCCAGAGCGCAATGGGCCAACTTCTCGACAGAATAAAGTGAGTTTTTGGCCCTGAAAAGGGCGGAGCCATGCCAGGCTCCGCCCATTTTGCTCCGCCCTTTAAGTGACCTTTACTTACCACTTAATTACGTTAATTAGTTAATTATCCCTATTTAGGGATGAGCCTCTGAGCCCGGGAACCTTCGAAACCGGCGACTACCCCCTGCCGCCGTTCTGGAAACTCAACGCGGAGGTGTTCCGCGGCCACCAGGGAGGATTCTACGTCAATGGAGAGAAATACGTCCAGATGATGTAAGTTTAACAGCAAAATAATGGCACGGATGGGGCGGGTACAAGTGGGCGGAGCTTCGACGCAGAAGCTCCCAATTCGATCACTCCGCCCCTTTGGCCCCGCCCACCTCATACAGTACCCATTTAACAACCCCAAAATACCGTAACGCTTCCATATTTTTGTTTCAGGACCCTGATCCACCACTCGACTATCATCGTGCCCGTTCGCGAGCCGATGACTTTCGTCATCGATGGGGTGGAGTGCCCGCTGACCCTGCTCCAACTCTTCGCTGCCAATGGAATCATCATACGAGATGCCACCCAAATGGCCGAATTACAGAGTGATTTTCTCATAATTAAGACCCTAATTACCCTTGTTTTAGCTGTTTTCTCATCGGCTAGTCTTCTGGTTCACCACAGGATTTCGGAGTACCTTTTGAACACGTTCGGTCCGCTCTCGAGGCTCAACCCACCGCTTCACATCAAAAGAGGTGGGATTTGGAATGGTTAAAAGAACTGGGTGCTGTTACAGTACCTTAAATAGGTCCCAGTTAGTTTTTTTATTTTTCAACGCAACAACATACTGTGACAACCAGTTTTGTCGGTTCACATTGACCGTGTGGTTTAAAGGACTGTGCGATGTTACAGTACCTTGAGCATGTTACTTTCATGGGCCACATCCTGGTTTCTGTGGTCTTATATATCAGGGGTGGACGAGGGCCGGCCCTGATAGGCCCCAGGGCCGGCCCTAAGGGCTTTCATAGGGCCCTGGGCCCTTAGGGCCTGGGGGGCCTAGGGCTCAATAGGGCCCAGGCCCCTAGGGCTCAGGGCCCGGCCCTAGGGCCTGCGCGGGAATTTGAATTTTTTAAATAATATAGTATTTGTTGGGCGGCAAGGAAAAATTTTCAAATGTTTCACAAAAAAATGTCATGTTTTCACTATTTTTTCTACAATTTCTTATTTTTGCTTTTTTGAATTACTTTATTAATGTGTTTTTTTTTTTGTTAAAAAAACCAATTAAAACCGAATGGCATTTATTACAACTAATTATTACAATTCAACATTAATAACATGATTGTGAAGAACTGGTTTGGCCGCAAAGCACCATTTTCAAACTAGTATTTCCTTTTCAATGCGACTTTGGCAAGTACAACAAAGTCAACCAAAAAATAAATAAACTTCTGAGAAAATTAGTCATAAGTTTAATTTTCCTGAAAAATATTTTGCAATCTACGAAAAATTCAAACAGCTTTTCACATATTCTTTTCAAGGAACCTTGGTCAGCTTTCCATCGCGCAGAAGTTCTTCAATTTCAGCGGCAGAGGCCATACCTATAATAAAAAATGAAGTAAAGACACTCAAAAGCCATTGAAAGAATGTAAACACAAGAAATTATATTAGTAATTGCATAAAATTAAACAAACACGTAACAAAAATAAATTTATAAAAATGATGGACAAAAAAACTGTAAATTACGTAAGATATAAATAAAAAATTACGTAAGAGTCGTAGTTCAAAATACTCTTTGGCGCCAAAATATATTCAAAAAATTTACCTTCCCGCGCAGGCCCTGCCAGGCCCTAAGGCCGGCCCCAAGCCCCTGGGGCCCTGAGCCCTATAGGCCCCAGGTCCTAGAAGCCCTAGGCCCTAAAAGCCCTGGGCCCTAGGGCCGGGGCCAGGGCCGTCCACCCCTGTTATATATGGCCATATATGCCGCAGCGTTGGGCCACAGCACAGACTGGACACTGTTGATCCCGCAGCGGCCACAGCTCGACCACAGACCTACTAAGGGCCTCATCAAGCCTCGTTTTCATCACAGCGCTGTCTCGAAAAGACCACCCCTGTTGGGCCACAGCATGTCTTTTCATGTGAAGTGGTGGCTCCTGTGCCCATGGGAAGCCACAGCACACGTATGTTTTAGGCCACAGTGCACGCCCATGGGAATGTTACTTTTTGAGACCACGCTGCGAAAGCTCAAGCTACCCAAACACGTATGGGACCTTGAAAAAATGTGAGCACGTGATTTTTGGGGTACCCTTACTTTTTGGGGGGTTATTACTTTTTGAGCCCCTCCCCCTCTCCGCACCGTATCCAGGTATGACCCAAAGGCCACAGCAAAATCTCTAGTTGCCAAAATGCCACAGTCACGCTTCAGCTGTGGCTCCTTTAGCCAGAACGACCATATAAATGCACATAAAACTTACTTTTTTTAGCAATAGTGCTGTAGCCTTGTTGTTGAGTTGCACGGGCCACAGGAGGCTTATCCGGCGCACTGTGGCCTTAGGCAGAGCCACAGTGACACCGCGTTGGGCCACAGCACAGACTGGCACTTTTGAAGCTGGAGTGGACACAGCAGGAGAACGTCTTTTTATTATCCTGTAGTGGCCACAGCGTGTCTTTTGATATATAGCCCTAGCTCCTGTGGCCATGTAAAAGCCATTAGACTGTTACTTTTTGGGCCACAGCGCAAAACCTCAACTGTCCAAAGGCCACAGCGCATCGTTATTTGTGGCCATTTTCAACGAATTAATCAATTTTTTTTCAACTTCCCTAAATAAATCTATTTCAGAGCACATTCCCATTCGTCTCTCGCTGAAAGTGCCGCCTTTCGCCTGTCTTAGAATAAATCCCTTCCTTCAGTGAGTTTTATTTTTCATTTCCTCTCCCGCACGTTTCATTATTTATCTGCTGCAATGACTAAGCAGTTATAACAGCGTAACAATGGCACTTGTTAGTAAACATCGGGGGGTATATCGATTTTTTCCTTTTTCCCACGCAACATTGTCTTTTTCAGGGAACTCGGCACAATGCAAGGCGTGAATCAGATTCTAGACTCTACTGTAAGTTTTGTTTAATTTTTTTGTACTTTAATTTTAAAAAAAAACGATTCGATTTTTCTGTTTTTCCCCTTTTTTTTAAATTTTTATTATGTAGCATCTAGATTATCATTGATTGAATTTTCATGTTTAAAATACATTGCTTTTCTTGTATAAAACAGTAGAAAAAAGGCGCTTTTGATAACTGCGCCCGCTTTTAAAAGCTCGGCTTTCGCGCGTTTTCACACGTCGCCATTTGTCATTCATTGATTGGCCCTATTTTTCAAAAGAAATTCCCACGTAGTTTATTTTTAATTGTTTTTAATTTTTAGATATTATTATTATGTTTCTTATTATGCTTTTTTTTTTTAAATACTAAAGGGAAATTAAAATTGCTTCGGAAATTTTTATTTCAATTAAAAACCGACAGAGTTTAAAATTCAAGTTTACGGAATTTTTGAAACTAAAAGGTACATTACCTTCATAATTTTTAATTTTGCAATAATACACCTAATTTATTTTACATAGTTAGCTTTAATTGTGCATAAACTGTCTATTTTGTGTAAAACATTATTTATTTACGGATAATCAAATTTCCATACAATTTTTTATGTGTAATCCGATTTTACCCGGTGAACCATCAAAATTTCAAACAAAAATGCGATTAAAAATTGTAGCTTTCCCATATTGCGAATTTTCTCCGTTTCTACCCCAAAATTGCTTAATTCTCTTTGGAAAATTGGTTCTTTTAATTTCAATGTGATAGAAAATTGATTTTTTTACAAATATTTTTATTTTCAGTTTGGTCTACCCAAGCCCCCAACGCCCACAACCAGCGAGTGCCCAGACAGGTTAGTATTAATTTTTTTTTGGATTTTAATTTTACAAATTTATTTTATTCCTTATTTCAGTCCCATTTCCGCCAGAGACCAGCTGGTAATCGTGCTCAGTTGCGACAGCGGCTGTTCCCTGGATACGGTAGCCTATCGCTTCGGGATCCCAGTGCACGAAGTCGAGGCTATTTTATCGAGAAGAGAGGAGATAATGGGGAAAATGGCGAGGATTCTGATGGAGGACACGCCGGCCGAGAAGGCGGAGATGCAGAACGCTGCGAATGGAGACACACCCGGCACCTCTAAGAGGAAATCCAGGGTAGCTTTTACTTACAGCGCAAGAAAGGTTGGATTTTATTTGGAAATTGGAGTTTTATAATGGGTAATTGCATAAAAATGTATAGAAAAATCTTACTTTTAATTTTAACGTATAAATTATGCAATAACTTGTCGAAAATTGATTTAAAAAGTGAGATTTAAAGGTATGAAAATCGCAAATCTCGATAATCCATCATAATGGGGGTAAATATACATTCCATTGCATATTTCCTACTTATTTCTCAATTTTCAGTCGAGGAGACCCACATTCACCGGTTTGAACGTGCTCGTTTGGAAGTACTTCAAAGAATGCGCCGACCACAACCTGCCGCTCAATGGAAAAATGCTCAAGGAGCAAGCTATCCTCCTCGCTAGACAACTCGGTAAGTCATATTTTCCCTTTTTTGTCTTTTTTTTCCGAGTAAAATGTATTAAAAAACAAAGGATTAGATCTTCTGACGATATGACCGACACGATTTTTTGTCTCGTACCCAAAAATTTTCTCCAAACCGTCGGCGATTGGCATTTTCCGCTAAACGACAATATTTGTTTTCTGCAGAGATACGCAATACGGCGTGAGCCGGAAAATATTTTTTTTAAACCGAAGTTCAAAATCGTCAATGCTGTCCTAAATTTTGTCAGGCCCGATCCCATCCGGGCAGCCCGCTGTTCTACAAGCCCCGATCACAGTTTTACAGTGTTAAAACTAAATTCACCCGCCTTTTCGTGCCATTATTTTGCTGTAAAACATACATCATATCTTCCGGCGTTATTAAAGCATCATTTGATGCTTCGAAAATAACCGATTTTGAATTAAACAATTAATCCATTGTTGATTTTAATCATTATAATTAGATCCCAGTACGCAATAAGCCGCGACATGGAAGAGAATTTCCCTAGTTTATACTTTCCTGAACACTACTGATTGGCAGTTTAAAGAATTCCAGTCTCAGGCCGCTTCTGAAGAATAATGAAAGCCTAAGGCCCAGCCTCAGTAAGGCCTGGCAGGCTCAGTTCGCGTTTAAAACCCGAATTTCTTATCTGAGTACGCATTATACCGTGAAACGGTGAACTTTCTGTAGTTAATACACTATTTTAAGACAGTTTTAAAAACAGCGGCCTCACGCTGCTTCTTAAGAATAATTGCAGCCTTATACCGCTTCCAACAAGATCTGGCAGGCTCAGGCCGCGTTTTAGAACCCCCGCCCTCGCCCACCGAATTTTCATTAGTTCGGCTCGGCTCCATATCTTTCCTTGGTGCTATCTTAGTTGGGGGGGCCACCCCAAAATTTTTTCCGGAGGCCTTTTTCACACTAAAAACGTGCCTACATATGTTTTCCATCACGGCGAATTCAGAAATACCCTTTTTATAATGTTTTTGGTTATTTATATATTTTTAAATAATTGGTACTAACCACCTATTCTACCCCGATCCCGAATTTTTTGACCTCAAAATGCCTGAAAATTTGTCTACATACGTTTTCGACTATGCTACGTTGATAAAAAGTAGTGCCTATGTTCGACAACGACTTCGACCCGATCCAGAAAAACGGCGGAACTGATTCCCCGACAATTCCTCCGGCCCCGGCATTTGCTAGGCGTAGGAATTGTCGCAGTTTGTGGAGGAATTGAAATTGTTCACCAACCATCACGGCAATTCTTCTTACGTCTGCAACCCCGGTTTCTGCTCAATATGGACTTTTCGCGGCACCCCAGAAACGCGAGGCGGGGTGGGGGCCCCGCCAGTACGAACACGCATCCCTTCCTTTTTAGAAACTCAGAGCAAAATTTGCCGCGATGTAGCAAATTATTTAAAAAATATATAAATAACCAAAAACATTATAAAAAGGGTATTTCTGAATTCGCCGTGATGGAAAACATATAAGGCCCCCGGAAAAAATTTTGGGGTGCCCCCCCCCCAACTAAGATAGCACCCTTTCCTTGTTTGAACTCAGAAATCCGGGCCAGCCCGCAGTTTTCTCTCAATGAATTTCTCTTTTCAGGCTATGAGAACTTCAAGGGCTCCGAAGGCTGGCTGGATTCCTTCAAAAGAAGACACAAAATCGACCTCAAAACGATGACGGGGGTGGCGGCCGACTACGACGAGGAGGAGAGCGGCGATCTGCGCATGGACGTCGACGAAAACGACGAACTCTCCACGGAACTCGACCATAAACCCCTTCTAGGTACGATTTTATTGACGTTTCCCTTGAAAATGGTGGATTTTCAGGCTTTTCCTTCCCGCTGGTGGATGAGCCGGCCGCCTCGGGCACTCTGAACATTGAGAACACGAAGCCTTTGGATTTGGGCAGTTTTCTGACGCTCACCAATGGGGCCGAGGGGGCTTCGAGCCACACAGCTGCGCCGGTGCTGGATGAGAAGGGATTCATCGCCAAAGTGATCGAGAGCAGCGTCCTGAGGGTGCCAGATAAGGAGGTAAGAGAGAAATTTGAGAAAAATGCCCAATGGGACCCAAAATTTCCTTTAAATACCGAATTTCCTTAAAGGACTAGTTATAAAATCCAAAATGGTGAGAAAATACAACAATTCTACCATGAAATTTTGCGTCAGTATTTTTCCTATTCGTTGTTTTACTATAGATTTGCAGCTAGATTTTTCTCACTATTAGGATACGGTAGATGGAGCTTTTGTAGCTTATGATTCGATGTGGTTACTGTAGTTTCCAAACTTTTGGGGGATATGTAACCCCTTCTGGGGTTACATTAGCTGAAACGCCGCCCTTTTGAAATTGATACCTGTTACTGTAGATGTCGTGGAGTACTGTAAATGGCCAGCTCACACATGGTTACGGTAGCTCGAAATGTTTTAAAGGTCGGAATAAAAAAACCCATTTTTAGGTAAAAAAAAATTTTAACGCGAATTTTTGCGTTAGATATTACTATTTTTCTGGGTTACTCTAGATTTGCAGTTTACATAGATGGAGCTTTTGTGGCTTCTAATTCGATTTTATAATGTGGGTACTAAAGTTCCTTTTTGGTTACGGTAGCTGAAACTTTTTCCTGGCTCCAGTAGTTTTCACAACGGTTCCATACTTCTAAATTTGCTTGGGTTACTATAGTTTTGTAGTGTTGGTTTGCGTACTGTACTTTATCAACTCACAGAGAAGGTTACTGTAGCTGACAACGATTGTGTTACCGTAGTTTGTATGCCGTTTCTGAATTGAAACAACTCATTTTTCTACCTGTCTGGAATTCGGTACTGTCGAATGAAAAGATTTTGGGTGGCTTTGGTTATTGTAGCTTAAAAAAAAAGCTCATAACCTGGGGTAACCATAGTTTTCACTGTTTTGGGGTTAGGTTACTGTAGTTTTTAAATACACTAGTTTTTAAATACGCGTACTGTAGCTCGCTACCGTATACCGGTACCCATACATTCAAATTGGCACACCGGGTTACTGTAACTCCTTACTAACACATACAGCGGATCAAAATTCATGTGGGTTACTGTAGTTTCTAACTGGGTTACTGTAATCGACAAACTTCTTTACTCTTCGGTACGGTATGGTTACAGTATACCGATGATCACGCACGAGGCTAGTTGGGTTACTGTAGCTCATCAAGCTGGTTACCGTATACCGTAGGCATGTCGTGAAACTGGGTTACTGTAGCTTTCACTAAATTGGGTTTGATGTGGTTTCTTAATGTAGCAAGGGCCAACTTTAATGAATTTTTTTTATAAATACATACATAATTGTTCAAAAAATTGCCTAATTTTGCCCATTTTAGGTCACTTGTGCCATCGACACGCTGCGCAGCTACATCCTCTCGAACGACCTCGAGTCGCTGCCTCTGCTGGTTGAGCTCCAACAGCGTCTATCCAAAGTGAGTGATTTTTCTTCTGTTTTCCACCTCTTCTCACACATCTCTCTTTTGTAAACGCATCTTATTTGCACTTAAGAGTCTCTATAACAAGCATTGTGATTCAGGTGCAGAAGACGTCACCGTCGACTTCTGGAGACGAAGACGACGAAGGGGAGAACAGCAGCGTCGCCAGCAGCAGCAACAGCAAGGAGGAGGAGGAGGACTGAGTATCAAATGCTGGGCCTTTTCTCTCGTCTGTGGTTTTCTGTGGATCTCCGGTTTGGTTATTGACACATATCCTCAAATTCTGTGAATTATCTATCACTATTTGTTTCCGCAGCATTTTTGAATAAAAAAATTTTCCTGGGTTTTCGTTTTTGTGAATAGGGAAATAGAAATTCTTTTGGAAGGCAAACGATGCAAGGCTGGTTGCCTTGGCGTTTAAAAATGGCGTTTCACCTTTATGTTGTGCGGCACACCCCGCCGCAACCATTGCGGCGACGGCACCGTCCGTAATCGTGCTCCAATGCCAATGGAAACTGGCGGACACAAACCTGAGAATACTGCTGTATTTCTTAACAATCTGAGTTCATAGATCGATAGAGCACCTCCGATTCTCTTGGAATGAGTTTTTTCACGGAACAACAGTGATTACAAACCGAAAGGCACGGTTTTTTCAAAGTCATTTTGAGCCAATATTACTTCGGCGACTTTGGGAAATTAATGAGATTATTCGGATGTTGATATTCGAATTCATTATTAAATCAAAATTGTGCGCTACAAAAGGGGCGTGGCCTTTTTTGGCCGAAGTAGGATTGGCTAGGAGTGAGGCAATGTTCCCCTCTCAATTTGCATACGCCCGTTAGGCCTACTAAACGTTACTGGTTCACCGCCGCTTCTCTCATTTCTCATCGCCTTTTCCCTTGAGCCGGCTGCCCTTTCTTCGTTTTCCTGCTATGGGAAATGCACGATCCGGTTAGTCTCTCTCTCTCCCTCTCCCTCTCCCTCTCTCTCTCTCCCTCTCTCACCCCCACCTCGGTGTCTTTTTCTCTTTCACTCGATCTCTCTATCATTCTCTATTTATCTGTCTCTCCCTGATTGTGTGCCTGTCTGCCTGCCTCGATTTTCTCTCTGTCTCTGTTTCTCTCTCTGTCTCTCTCTCTCTTTGTCTCTTTCTGTATATTCCTGTGTGTCACTCTGTCTCTCTCTCTCTCTCTCTCTCTCTCTCTCTCTTTCTCTTTCCACAAGATCACATTCTATCACTCTATTTCTCGGGTTAGATCTGTCTAACTTCTATCTACACTTTCCTATTTCAGGCCCGCGCGATCTGCTCAAGACCGCTTTGGCTGAACAGGACGAGGCCCGAGCTGAAAGAGATACGGCCCGAGTTGAACGAGACCAGGCCCGAGCCGAACGGGACAGTAGCCGAGTTGAGCGAGACGCCTCCGATTCCGCCAAGGAACAGCTGAAAAAGACCTGCGACGAGCTTCAGAAGAAGGTCAATGAGCTGGAGCTCAAAGTGACAGCACAGAACGCCAAGTCGGTTGAGAATGGGCCCGTGGCGACGATCAAGGAGAAGTCGGAGGGAGAGAAGAAGGATCTTTCGAAGAAGCCCTCGCTGGCCAAGGATTGTCGCATCAAGATCCAGGCCAATTTTTGCAAAAGATGTCATTGTGGGTTCAACTACAAAGCCGAAGGAGCCGATGACGAGAAGTTTCACTGCTTCTACAAGGTCGATGATGAGAAGGATGATGATGACTTTGGTGATGACGAGGAGGGTGAGGAAATACAAGCCCATTATGATCATCGCGATGATAAACGGCCCGGAAAGCCCCTCACTTCTGAAGTACTGAAGTCCATGAAGAATTCCAACTTCAACTACATCATCGAAGATTTCGAAGTGAAGTATGAGCATCTCACACCGATGCATTGCGAGAGCATTGGCAAACTCCTCAACGACCGGAATATCAAGAAGATTGTGAAATTGAGTGTGCTTTTCGACGAGAAAACGGCCAACTTTATCGGTGAAATTACCAAGGTGAGATTTTGAGAAAACGGAAAAAAAACAAGCCTCAGAAATATCAAGTCGAACATCTCAAGGGGTGGATTCCTTTCAGTGACTTCGATGAACACATGAACTCGGTCATTGCGTACTATTTTCTAGTTAACGAGAAAGTTTAGCTGAAAAATCTTGAAATTTGGGGATTCGCCTGGCCGGAGAGTGTTGGTAGGAAGGAAAGCGAACAGAAAATCGAAGAATTCATCTTGAAAAACCGCGTCCCTACCGTCGTTTGTCGATCGGGATTTGAGTTCAGTGAGAAAATTGTGGAGACGATTCTGAAGGTGAGTTTCTCTCTCTCTTTCTCTCTCTCTCTCTCTCTCTATCTCTGTCTCTCTCTCTCTGTCTCTCTGTCTCTCTGTCTCTCTGTCTCTCTGTATCTCTGTATCTCTGTCTCTCTGTCTCTCTGTCTCTCTGTCTCTCTGTTTCTGTCTCTCTCGCCCACTGTATGTCTCTCTCTTTCTCTGTCTTGCCGATTTTCTCTCTCTGTCTCTGTCTTACACTTTCTGTTTCTGTTTCTGTCTCACATAATATATATCTGTTTTACACTCTGTGCCTCTCTCTATCTCTCCCTCTCTCTCTATCTCTGTCTGTCTGTCTGTCTCTCTGTATCTCTGTCTCTCTATCTCTCTGTCTCGCTGTCTCTCTGTCTCTCTGTCTCTCTGTCTCTCTGTCTCTCTGTCTCTCTGTCTCTCTGTCTCTCTCTCTGTCTCTCTGTCTCGCTGTCTCGCTGTCTCTCTGTCTCTCTGTCTCTCTGTCTCTGTCTCTCTGTCTCTCTGTCTCTCTATCTCTCTGTCTCTCTGTCTCTCTCTCTCTGTCTCCCTGTCTCTTTGTCTCTCTGTCTCTCTGTTTAAGTCTCTCTCGCCCACTGTATGTCTCTCTCTCTTTCTCTGTCTTGCCAATTTTCTCTCTCTGTCTCTGTCTCTGTCTTACACTTTCTGCTTCTGTTTCTGTCTCACATAATATATATCTGTTTTACACTCTGTGCCTCTCTCTATCTCTATCTCTCCCTCTCTCTCGCACACACCCTGTCTCACTTTTGTCCACTCCTCTCTCTGTCTCTTTTTCTCTTTCTATCTCTCTCTAATACTCTCTGCCTCTGTCTCCCACTCTGTGTTTATCATTCTGTCTCCTCTCTCTGTCCCTGTCTTTATCTCTCTGAACCGCTCGCCCACTTTATGATACTTCTCTCTATTTTGCCCACTTTCTCTGTCTGTTTATGTTTTCAACTCTGTCTGTCTCTCTCTTTCTTTTTCTTGAGCTCTTTCTTTCTGTCTCTGTCTCCCACATTTCCATAATCGAATAACCTTTTCAGGAATGGAGCACTTGTAAGAGAAATTTCGAGAAGCTTGAGTTGGGGACGAAGTTGGTCCCAAAGTCCTACCAGTCGCTCATCCACAAGATTATTTCCGAAAACTCTCTGGAATCTAAGAAGTTGAAAATGAAGAAGCAGGATAATGCTAATGAAAGCGAAGACGATGATGACAAAGACAAGGGAGAAGTGTTGAAGAGGGCTGATGGAGTTGCTTTGAGTCTGAAGGTGTCGAGTTCTGGCAAGTGCCACAGAATGGTGCTCGACCTGACCATGGAGAAGATCGCCTGGGAGTGAATCTACGGACAGTTCTTTTCAAATGTGAATAAATGTATAGTACATCTGTGCAATGTTACTTTGTAATTTTTTTCCTGTATGCCGATGTCGCATACCGGGTTACTGTAACGGATCAAACTGGTTACCGTATACCTTCGACTTGAAACTCATCAAGCGGGTCACCTTTCGTTACTGTATATCGTCATGATGCTTGCCGTACACCGATGTACTGTATCTCATAAGTATATCGCACTACTGTAGTTCATCAGGCTGTTTACCGTATGCGAATGTACTGTAAGTCATCAACACGGTTTCTGTATCCCTACAGGTACTGTAGCTCAAAATGCATACCGTATTTCTTTGAAATGACACTCAAACTGGTTACCGTATGTTGATGTACAATAACCCAATATTGTTACCGTATACCTATAAACTGTAAATCATAAAGCTGGTTACCGTATACCGACTTACAGTACTTTTTAAAGCTGGCTATTGTATTCCGGTGTACTGTAACTAACCAAGCGCGCTACCGTATACCTTTGGCCTGACACTATTCAAACTTGTTGCCATTTACCGATGTGCCGTAACCCATCGACCAGGATACCGTATACCGTTTTACTTTAACTCTTTCACCTGGTTACCGTACACCAACAGTTACTGTAACTCACCAAGTTGTTCACTGTATACCAACAGTTACTGTATCGCGCCAAGCAGATTACCGTATTATACCAACAGTTACAGTAACTCCGTATACCGAACTACCGTGACTAATTAGGTTGATTACCGTACACCAATTTACATTAACTCTGATTGCCATATGTACTCGAAGCCCTTCCGTTCCTTGTTGAGCTCAAACAGCGTCTAGACAACGTGGGTGCACTTTCCTCTGTTTTCCACCTCTTCTCACACTTATCTCTGTGTTTTGCAAACGCTATTTGACTTTCTGCTTTGCATAAGAGTCTCCATAACAAGCGTGCGTAATCCTTGTGCTTTACGTACACAAGACGTCAAAGTCGGTTTCTGGAGGCGAAGAACATAGGGGCAGAAAAGGAGAGGAAGAATGCATATCAAACGCTGTGGAGCTGTGGCTGTGGCTGTGGCTGTGTCTGTGTCTGTGTCTGTGTCTGTGGCTGTGGCTGTGGCTGTGGCTGTGGCTGTGTCTGTGTCTGTGTCTGTGGCTGTGGCTGTGGCTGTGGCTGTGGCTGTGGCTGTGGCTGTGGCTGTGGCTGTGGCTGTGGCTGTGGCTGTGGCTGTGGCTGTGGCTGTGGCTGTGGCTGTGGCTGTGGCTGTGGCTGTGGCTGTGGCTGTGGCTGTGGCTGTGGCTGTGGCTGTGGCTGTGGCTGTGGCTGTGGCTGTGGCTGTGGCTGTGGCATTGACTTTGGCCTTAACTGTGGTTGTGGCCTCAGTCGTGCCATCGGCTGTGGCCTCAGCAGTGGCACTGGCTGTGGCCATAGCAGTACCTTTGGCTGTGGCCTCAGCTATGGCTTCTGGCTGTGGCCATAGCTGCGACGTTGGCTGTGGCCTTAGCTGTGGCTGTGGGCTTAGCTGTGGCCTTCGCCTGTCGCCTTAACTGTTGCAAAAAGAAGATAGAAAAGCGGAACCGAACAGCTACAAAAACCTAATTCTCGGTTACGGTAGTTTAGGAACTGCCATAACCCAGAAGTCGATCTACTGTAACTCATCAAGCTGGTTACCGTATACTGCCTTACTGTAACTCTTAAAGCTGGTTACCATATACCGATGTACAGTAACTCAAGATACTGCTAAGGGACTACCGTAACCCAGAAGCTGTGAAAACTACAGTAATTCTTATGGTTGACATTCTTACTGTGATTCCTTGGTACCGTATCCCAGAAAATTGATACAGTAACCAAGTATCATGGTAACATGGGTAGTCTTGTTGTGCGACTTGGTTACTGTAACAAACGAATATTCTGGGGTACGGTATATTCTAGGATACGGTAGCATTACCTTTGGTTTTCCAATGTTCCAGTTACCGTAACCCGTGTTTTTAAAAACTACAGTACTCCAAAAGTTACAGTATCCGTGTTTTCAATCTTCAGTAGGCTTATGGTAACGGAATACAAAAATGGTTTATTGACTGGCAGTTTGGCTTCAGAAATACAGTGCTCAATACAGATGGCGAGTTACAGTAACTCTGCGTACATTTTGGAACTACAGTAACCCTCAGAATGTGTCAGTAAATGTGCCTATGAATGTATCAGAACCATTAAATAACCTTTTCAAAATAAAAGTGACTCATTGTAATTTGGCTGCTTTGTTTTTGGGGTGAATGAGCACTTCTGTTTACTCCTTTCTTATACCCTGCCCGGTTTTATTCATCTTTAATATACACTTCTCTGTTGAAATATTTGAAAAAACCACGCTTTTTTGCGCTTTTATTCATGCGGGAATGAATGGTCAGCGATTGGTGGCGATTTCACCACAGCTGCTATTACCAGTCGCGGCAGGGCTTTGGTTGTCAACATGCGGCGGCCGCTAGCGCAGCGTGATCAGGTGGCCGAGTGGTTAAGGCGATGGACTGCTAATCCATTGGGGTTTCCCCGCGTGAGTTCGAATCTCATCCTGATCGAATTTCTTTTGCTTCGGAAACTTGATACGATAAACCTTTTCTTGGTTTTTACACTCAAATTTGTAGAATATTTTTCTTTGCGTCTCATTTTCGACTTCACTCACACTCACACACTCGCCTTTCTGCCTCTTTCTCCCTCCCCCTCTCCCTGTCTCCCTCCCTCTCTCTCTCTCTCTCTCTCCCTCTCTCTCTCTCTCTCTCTCTCTCTCTCTCTCTCGGATCAAACCTTCAAGAATCTCCGAATACGACGTCACAATCTCACTATCAGCTGGTGAGATTACGATTCTTGGTTACCTCCCATTCGCCACTGAGCGGAGGATCTCTGTCTCTCTGCCTCCCTCTTTGCCTCTCTCTCTCTCTCTCTCTCTCTCTCTCTCTCTCTCTCTCTCTCTCTCTCTCTCCTCTCTCCAGACTGTCCTCCAGTAGAACAACATCAATCCTCAACACGTGAGTGCTATCTCTCTGTGTCTCTCCCGCCGTGTACTAGTTATCTCCAGCCAAAATATTTTCCCTTGCTTCTGCCTCCCCCTCCCCTCCCTCTCCATTCGCCCCACCACGTGTTCATCCAAGCCCTTCTCTCTAGGTAACCCCGCAATAACCCCCTTCTTCAATTGCGCCAAAACTGATAAAGACCATGGGAAAGATAACGGTTTTGCAGCTCTCGAGCCCTACGAGTTCTCCTCCAACAACTCCGACTTCAACGCAATGCATTCCTCATTCTCCCATGAAGGTAGGTCTTCAGAAAACTTCGATAGAACTTCTGAAGCCGCTTAAAACACCAGAAAAACAAAATTTGTGTTCTGACCATTCTGTGGCCTCTTATCTCCACATGTCCTTCTAAATATCCTGTTTACCCAGGCTCTCTTGTGCACACCCGATACGCATTGTAGCAATGGGTGGAGAAACTTTGTCCAGTGATTATTTTTTATGGCCCGCGTGTTCATGGAATCCGTTCTCTATCTTTGCTCTTTGCTGCTTCCGCCATATGGCTAAGCGATGTTTGGAACTGGGGAGAAATCACAAACTATGCGGTGACCCTTGGGTAGAGAGAAGTGGCCTTGCTGTGGCCTTGGTGTGGCAGCTGCGGCAGCTGTGGTAGCTAGGGCCTATGCCATCCTGTGGCAGAAGCTGTGGTGCCGGCCCAACTAGTGATGGCTGTGGTCTTCTGGTGCATATAGGGTCTCTCCTGTTGTTTCGCCCTCTTGTTGCTTTAGCCGTGGCTTTACTAGAAGACTTTATGAGGTCCTGTGGCCGGATGTCACAATTATTGCTTGCTGTGGCCATTATGTTGTATGGTGTAGTGGTCCTGTTGTGGTCTTGAACCACTTTGTTTGTTGTTCAGGCGAATTCAGACCCTCTCTGGGTCTCCTGTGGGCTTTGCCATCCTGTGGCTTTAGCTGCGGCATTCAAGGGCAAAGTTAGAAGCCTTTTTGAGGCTCTTATGGCCCTTCTGCCACATCGAGTGTTTGTTGTGGCCTTCTGATGCGCTTCATATGATTTCTTCTATAGCATTTGTATTCTTGCGGCTTCAGCTGTGGGTCTAGCTGAAGTGCTTTATGAGTCTTCTGTGGCCATGCTGTCATACCGAGTGGTTCATGTGGCCCTCCATGATCGGCCCTGTATTGTGTCATATATCACAAACTGGGCAATGGCCTTTTGTGGTAGGGGGGCAGTGACCTTGCTGTAGCCTGTGGCCCCCGTAGCAACGCTTTGGCTATATGGGTCTCTCCTGTGCCCTTTTAACTCTTGTGGCTTCAGCTGTAGCCGCACAATTTTGCGAATAGAAGACTTTCTGGGTTTCTAACGAGTGCTAGCTATGGCCTTTTGATGCGCTACATACGAGTCTCTCCTGTGGCCTTTGTAGACTTTCTGCCTTATGTGACTTACAACTGAAAGAGTAGCTGAAACATCGTAGAAATGATTGTTTCTGTGTTGCGGCATGAAAGAGTGTAACTTAAGAGCTGTGGTCCTCTTGTGGTTGTTTTGTTCCCTGGTCAGCTGCTATTGCTCCAAATTTTGACGTTTGATGCGCTCAGGTTTTAATCCGGGACACGCATTAATGAATGATTTGTGGTCATAACATTTGGTTCTTAAAGGGGCAGTAAGGGGCCTTTTCATTTCATTTTCGATCGGATACGGTCGGAAATTATGCGAATGAACTATGCAAAATTGTCTCGCACCCTCCTCATTTTCACAGCTATCTCAGTTAATTAGAACAAATTCGGGTCATTAGCATCCCCTGTAAATACCGGACACGCAGGGCGTACTGGCCATCCGCACAATCTGCGGATGGTCGGCCTTTTTTGGACACTTTAAAGCCAGGTCTATCGAAAACGGTACATTTCCGACCCATAGTCATATACATTTTCTTGATCAGCGAATTTTTCTCTCCTAGATGAGCCAATGTTGTAAAACCCGCCTGACTGTCCCTTTAAAGTGCATGATTTGTTGAATGATCCATGTTTGACACTGGAGAGAAATCACAAACTTAGCTGTGGCTTATGTGGGCAGAGGAAAGTGTGCTTTTGTCTTCGCTGTGGCCTTGTTGGTGCAGCTCTGGTCCTAGCTATGGCGCGCTATGGTCTTAGCTATGCCCGACTCCAATTGTGGCGTGGCTTGCTGTGGCCCTATGAGATTTTTGGTCTTTTCTGTGGCCCTGTGGCATGTTTTTCTCATTGCTGTGGCCTTATTGGTGCAGCTGTGGCCTTTGCTATGGCCATCTTGTGACTCCAACTGAGGCTTGACTTGCGGTGGCCCTTTGCATGCTATTGCCCTAAAAATCATGCTTTTGTCTTAGTTGTGGTGCAGCTGTGGCCCTGCTGCGGTCTTATGACATGTTTTTTGTTTTTGCTGTGACCTTTGCTATGGTACTCTTGTCCCAAGTTTTTTTTCTAATTTCCAGCAGCTTTTCGCTCTTGTCTCAGTGGATAAGGACCTCTAAAACGCTTAGGATACATGACCCACTGCGACCTTTGCTGTGGCCGTTGTGCCCTTGTTAGTGCAGGTGTGGCCTTAGCTGTGGCCC
The DNA here is from genome assembly GCA_964057215.1 of Oscheius myriophilus. Lineage (NCBI taxonomy): Eukaryota > Metazoa > Nematoda > Chromadorea > Rhabditida > Rhabditidae > Oscheius > Oscheius myriophilus. The sequence continues at coordinate 25,307,390 of OZ059904.1, read as the reverse complement.
GCTGTGGCTTTTCTGTGGGCTCTCAATCGCAGCCGTTGTGGCCATCAAAAGATTTTGCACGGTGTGAATCGGACGCCATGATCCATTCGTTGGGAACTCGAAATTCGCTGTGGCCCTTGCTGTGGCGCGCTGTGGCTCCATACTCTTTCTAAATAGTTACAGTACCCCATTTTCAGATGAGTGGGAAGCCCGTACCCCATCTCCCTCCCGCGTGTGCACAATCTGTGCCGCTCCTTCCAACGGCTACCACTTCAACGCAGCCTCCTGTTCCGCTTGCGCGGCCTTCTTCCGACGTACCGTAACCCTCAACCGCAACTTTGCCTGTGCTCAACAGGGCAATTGCCGTGTAAACTACGGTAAGCCAAATCGCCACCGTCCGGTCGAAAATCCGTCTTCCAGCGATGAGAGTGATCTGCCGCGCGTGTCGCTACACAAAGTGTCTCTCCATGGGCATGGAGAGATCAGCCGTCCAGCCGAGGAGAGATTGCAACGTTGGAAGAAGGAAAATCTCGTATTCTGTGCGACCGCCACCTGCCCAACACGTGGTAAGCCGTGGGAATTGGAGGGCGGGGCGGCGCGCCCTGGGAGAAGGGGCGGGGCCGCGCCAGTGACCTCCCCCCCCGTAGTCTTGCCATATCGCCTACCGATTGCACTTTAATTTGCCAAGCGATAAACAAGGAAGGAATTCGGCAAAAGAATTTTGGAATGTCACCCCAGATTAAAAGGGGAAAGAGTGATGTTTGAATTGACCTAGAAATGAACTGAAAACAACATTTTGGAAAATAGATCGGAATGCCCAAAGAGCGATTGGGTTAAAGATTCTATTCATCTGTAAATATTGGTCAGGTGAGACTTTGAGCCGGCTTAAAGGACTGTGGACACCGGGGTTTGCAGCGAACAGGTGATTTTCAGCTGTGGCTTTCAAGCATCGATTTGATGCTATGGCCAGCTGTGGCCTTCAAAAATCGGTTTGGCGCTGTGGCCAGCTGTGGCCTTCAAAAATTGGTGTGCCGCTGTGGCATTTAAGAATTGGTCTAGCGCTGTGGCCAGCTGTGGCCTTCAAGAATTGCTTTAGCATGTGGCCAGCTGTGCCCTTCAAGAATTGTTTTAGCGCTCTGCCCAGATGTGGCCTTCAAGACTCGGTTTAGCGCTGTGGCCAGCTGTGGTCTTCAAGAATGGGTTTTGAGCTGTGGCCAGCTGTGGCCTTCAAGAATCGGTTTTGAGCTGTGGCCTCTAAGAATCGTTTGGTGCTGTGGCCAGCTGTGGCCTTCAAGAATCGGTTTTGAGCTGAGGTCAGCTGTGGCCTTCAAGAATCGGTTCGGAGCTGTGGCCGTCGGAAACCAAATTATTGATGTGGTTTTTACTGTGGCTTAAGCACAACATCACAGCGTTACAGAGGCGAGCTGTGGTGTTTGATGTGGCCCTGCTGTGGCTCCTAAACTAGGCGTTGCCCTAAATAGAAGATGCACTGTGGCCTAAAGCTGTGGCAATTATGCGTGCGCTGTGGCTTTTGCAACCAATCTTTCTCAACTCGCTGTGGCCCTCTAATTTGACAACAGTTTCAGGAACCCACCCAACAAAGTCCTGAGATGAAGTACGCAGCTTCTTATTCCTCCTCAGTATCGGGAGATGCACCATCTCCTCATGTGCCGTGGTCTCCTCAGATGTGAGTTTGAAAACAGAGAGAGAGAGAGAGAGAGAGAGAGAGAGAGAGAGAGATGCCGCACGACACGCATAGCAGTGTCTGTGTGCGCTGCACGGGAAGTGCGGCCGTGGCCGCGCGGTAACTCTCTCGCTTCGCGTGCTGCTGGTGTTTGGTTCAATCTCGCCCAGTGCTTTCAGTTTTTGCAAAAGAAATTCACATTTTAGCCCCACTCCCGAAGCCATCCTCGAAGACTTAGTAAGAGAAGAGCGTCTTCTAAACGAACTTCTTTCATCAGCTCCTTTGAATGACATAGTAAGAGTTTTCATAGAAAAAATCTTCGAAATTGAAATTTTCAGCCGTTTGAGCAGAAAGATCTTAAAGAATTGACATTCGCCGGGATTCAAGGAGTAATCCGGCCTCAGATTCTCGTTTTGTTCGAGTGGATGAGAGGGTGGCAGCACTTTTCGGTTCTTGAGCCCAGAGACAGGAAGAGTCTTTTGAGGAGGTGTCTTCTGTATCACACTATTCTGGATCCTGCTTATTTGACTCTGAGGCTGGGATTGCCCAACAGGTAAGGCCACAGCTATCACTTTATCAAAGCCACAGCGGCCCCAGTTTTCAACTAACAAAGGCCACAGCGGCTACAGCGCATAGAATTAGAGCCACTTCGGTCGCAGTAGAAAAGAAATGAGGCCACAGTTCATAGAAGTGAGGCCACAGCGGCCACAGCAGCAATGGAACAAGGCCACAGTGAACAGAAGTAGGGTCGGACCGAAGCCTGTAGAAGACCAAAGCCACCGCGGTTTAAGATTTTGGAACTTAGCGCATAGAATCGCGACCACAGCGGCCACATCTAGTATAACAAGGCCACAGCACATCGAATGACACAGAGGCCACAGCTGCTAAGTAACAGGGGGAACAAGGCCACAGCGCTTTGAAGTTGGAGCCACAGCGCATGGAAGGGTTGGCACAAAAGCCACAACGGTATACGCTGTTATGAAAAAGTCACTGGGCATTTGGGAAGGGCCACAACGGTCACATCGGTTAAGAAGCAAGGCCACAGTGCATACGGGTAAGGTAAGGCCACAGCGCACATAAGTAGGGCCATATCGCCTAGAAATGCAACCACAGCGAGCATAGCAGTTGAGAAACAGGCCACAGTGCAAAGAAGAAAGGGTTACATCAGCCACAGCTGTGAAAAAATATGGCCACAGCGCGTAGAAGTAGGGCCACAGCGACCACTGCAGTTGATAAATCTGGGTAGTACTTTGAAGTAGGGCCACAGCACCTGCAACTACAGTGGCCGCATCAGTTAAGAAACAAGCCTCAGTGCAACGAATAAATATCACATCCCCAGAGGAAGGGTTAAATAAGCCACAGCTGTAAAAAAGGCCACAGCGCGTGCAAGTAGGACCACATTGCAAAAAAGTGCGGCCACAACGATTACAAAACGCGTGAACAAGGCTACAGCGCATCGAAGGTAGTCCAAGAAGCCACAACAGTTACAACAGTTTGTTCGTTTGCCCATTTTCCGTGTCCGTAGTACGAATTAAGGCCACAGCCGGCGCAAGAACTCGGTTTAAAGCCACAGCGCTGAAGGGGTAAGCGCCACGGCTGTGCCCCAAACGTGGAAGTGGAGCCACAGCTATGACCACACCAGCGCCGCATCCAGATAAAAACTCCAGATAAAAAAAAACCACAGCTCCACAACAAGAATGGTCTTTAGTTCGGGAAATGCCACAGAGATGTGTAGTACTACTGTTTGTGGCAAACTACAAAACGCTTCATTTGGCAACAGCGCCACAGACCAAAATGAACTTTAAATTTGCTCTCATTTCATTTCGCATTAGCCACAGCGCGAGCCACAGCAACCACAACTGCCCCGGAATGCCACAGCAAGCAGCACGCGAGCCACAGCAGGCCACAATGGCCACAACAATACCAATACCACATTGCACTGAAATAAGTTCTCTTTGTATTTCCGCCACAGCGCGGGCAACCGCTGCCCCAGAAGGCCACAATAGCCACCGCGCGGGCCACAACAGACCACAGCTACCACATCAACACCCCGTTTTCAGATTCGTCATGTTCAACGGGATGTACGTTGGCATTTCCGATGAGTCAACCGAGGGTTGGCAGAATGAAGACGGCTGCATCAGCTCTGAAATGAAAAAGAAGCTCTACCGACCGCTGATGGACCGAGCTCTAAAAGAGATTTGCTACCCGATGAGAGATATTGGCCTCACTTACATCGAATTCCTCTTCCTCAAAGCCCTCGTCTCTTTTAAAAGTGCTAGTGAGTCGCCTAATTGGCGTAATTAACGCCATTTTTCAGGTGTGGCCAATTGGCGTAATTAACGCCATTTTTCAGGTGTGGCCGACGTGTCTCCTTCGGTCCGAGAATTGATGCTCAGCTACATTGACCAGCTGTTTCGAGCTCTCCACGTGCATTACCTTTCCCAAGGAGCATCATCGGATTATATTGCTCAACGCACTGGCAATATTGTTCTCCTCATTTCGTCTGTTTTTGTGAGTGCGCCCTTTTCCACCTCCCGGCTGGCAAACGCATAAGTGCCCAAGAGGTGCAGACGGTAGCGCGCCAATCTTTTGCTCGACAGATCAAGGGTTCGAACCCCGAGTTGTGCAAAAGTTGTGCTTTCTACAATAAAAGACATAAAAAATTTTAGGCGGTTGGAATGGAGTGCTTTGAAAATCACCAAAAGATTCAATTCTTCGACCTGTGGCAGTTGGACGAACTTCTTCTTAAACTGATCTCCGCTGGACGCATGTAACCAGATACATATCTTATTAATCTTGTTAATAAACTTGCATATTTAAAAAAGAGGTGTTTGTCAGAGATAAAGAAAAACAGATAAAAGAAACAGGGTGGCTTATATCAACTAGAACAGTTACTTGACGCAAAAAAAACCGCTTTCGAGGGCCACAGGTGTTACAACAGGTATAAATTGGGCTACAGTAACCATAACAGTTGCAGAATTGTGTTAGAAAAATGCTTGCTTCATTGTGCTGCTGTTACACCCCCATTTTGACAGAATTAAAGGCTTTTGGAAACGAAAATGCGCCCCCGGTAGCAGTACTATTTCCGTGGGAGTCGCACCCATATGACATCGGCAGGACCAGGAGGGGAAGTCCTCCGCGCGTAACCGGATTACGGTGGACCTCCTGTATTGTTAGCATAACCCAATAATTTGTTGGAAAATGGGTGTTCCGGTTTGCCAATTGGTTTGTAACGAATTTTTGACTATTTTTTTTTTCAAGAAAACAATTTTATGCTATCCTAAGGAATAGTTACATTTTTAGTTACCAAAGAATGTGAAACTGGCATAACACCCACTGGAGGCTGCGTTACGTTGGGTTGGGGTATGTTTAGGAGATAGCAAGGGTAGAATAGTTGAAAATGAGATTTTACTTCAAGTTTCTCACCTTGTGAGTTGTTTATTGAATTTTGAAAGAGCGATCTCGAAACTGGTTTACAGTTTTGACAGCTGAGTGTTTTCCGTTTTATCAAACGAGGAAAATCCCCCCTTACACCCTCCATTTTGATGCAGACAGATAGAGACAACCGTGACCACAGAAACTTGAGAGAGAGAGGCGGAGAAAAAGAAATATACAGAGAAATAAAAAAATCAGAGACATCTAGAGAGAGAGAAAGATGAAAAGAAACAAAGAGATAGAGACAGAGACAGAGACAGAGACAGAGACAGAGACAGAGACAGAGACAGAGACAGAGACAGAGACAGAGACAGAGACAGAGACAGAGACAGAGACAGAGACAGAGACAGAGACAGAGACAGAGACAGAGACAGAGACAGAGACAGAGACAGAGACAGAGACAGAGACAGAGACAGAGACAGAGACAGAGACAGAGACAGAGACAGAGACAGAGACAGAGACAGAGACAGAGACAGAGACAGAGACAGAGACAGAGACAGAGACAGAGACAGAGACAGAGACAGAGACAGAGACAGAGACAGAGACAGAGACAGAGACAGAGACAGAGACAGAGACAGAGACAGAGACAGAGACAGAGAGACAGAGACAGAGACAGAGACAGAGACAGAGAGACAGAGACAGAGACAGAGACAGAGACAGAGACAGAGAGACAGAGACAGAGACAGAGACAGAGACAGAGACAGAGACAGAGACAGAGACAGAGACAGAGACAGAGACAGAGACAGAGACAGAGACAGAGACAGAGACAGAGACAGAGACAGAGACAGAGACAGAGACAGAGACAGAGACAGAGACAGAGACAGAGACAGAGACAGAGACAGAGACAGAGACAGAGACAGAGACAGAGACAGAGACAGAGACAGAGACAGAGACAGAGACAGAGAGACAGAGACAGAGACAGAGACAGAGAGACAGAGACAGAGACAGAGACAGAGAGACAGAGACAGAGACAGAGACAGAGACAGAGACAGAGAGACAGAGAGACAGAGAGACAGTGAGACAGAGAGACAGAGAGACAGAGACAGAGACAGAGACAGAGACAGAGAGACAGAGAGACAGAGAGACAGAGAGACAGAGAGACAGAGAGACAGAGAGACAGAGAGACAGAGAGACAGAGAGACAGAGAGACAGAGAGACAGAGAGACAGAGAGACAGAGAGACAGAGAGACAGAGAGACAGAGACAGAGACAGAGACAGAGACAGAGACAGAGACAGAGACAGAGACAGAGACAGAGACAGAGACAGAGACAGAGACAGAGACAGAGACAGAGACAGAGACAGAGACAGAGACAGAGACAGAGACAGAGACAGAGACAGAGACAGAGACAGAGACAGAGACAGAGACAGAGACAGAGACAGAGACAGAGACAGAGACAGAGACAGAGACAGAGACAGAGACAGAGACAGAGACAGAGACAGAGACAGAGACAGAGACAGAGACAGAGACAGAGACAGAGACAGAGACAGAGACAGAGACAGAGACAGAGACAGAGACAGAGACAGAGACAGAGACAGAGACAGAGACAGAGACAGAGACAGAGACAGAGACAGAGACAGAGACAGAGACAGAGACAGAGACAGAGACAGAGACAGAGACAGAGACAGAGACAGAGACAGAGACAGAGACAGAGACAGAGACAGAGACAGAGACAGAGACAGAGACAGAGACAGAGACAGAGACAGAGACAGAGACAGAGACAGAGACAGAGACAGAGACAGAGACAGAGACAGAGACAGAGACAGAGACAGAGACAGAGACAGAGACAGAGACAGAGACAGAGACAGAGACAGAGACAGAGACAGAGACAGAGACAGAGACAGAGACAGAGACAGAGACAGAGACAGAGACAGAGACAGAGACAGAGACAGAGACAGAGACAGAGACAGAGACAGAGACAGAGACAGAGACAGAGACAGAGACAGAGACAGAGACAGAGACAGAGACAGAGACAGAGACAGAGACAGAGACAGAGACAGAGACAGAGACAGAGACAGAGACAGAGACAGAGACAGAGACAGAGACAGAGACAGAGACAGAGACAGAGACAGAGACAGAGACAGAGACAGAGACAGAGACAGAGACAGAGACAGAGACAGAGACAGAGACAGAGACAGAGACAGAGACAGAGACAGAGACAGAGACAGAGACAGAGACAGAGACAGAGACAGAGACAGAGACAGAGACAGAGACAGAGACAGAGACAGAGACAGAGACAGAGACAGAGACAGAGACAGAGACAGAGACAGAGACAGAGACAGAGACAGAGACAGAGACAGAGACAGAGACAGAGACAGAGACAGAGACAGAGACAGAGACAGAGACAGAGACAGAGACAGAGACAGAGACAGAGACAGAGACAGAGACAGAGACAGAGACAGAGACAGAGACAGAGACAGAGACAGAGACAGAGACAGAGACAGAGACAGAGACAGAGACAGAGACAGAGACAGAGACAGAGACAGAGACAGAGACAGAGACAGAGACAGAGACAGAGACAGAGACAGAGACAGAGACAGAGACAGAGACAGAGACAGAGACAGAGACAGAGACAGAGACAGAGACAGAGACAGAGACAGAGACAGAGACAGAGACAGAGACAGAGACAGAGACAGAGACAGAGACAGAGACAGAGACAGAGACAGAGACAGAGACAGAGACAGAGACAGAGACAGAGACAGAGACAGAGACAGAGACAGAGACAGAGACAGAGACAGAGACAGAGACAGAGACAGAGACAGAGACAGAGACAGAGACAGAGACAGAGACAGAGACAGAGACAGAGACAGAGACAGAGACAGAGACAGAGACAGAGACAGAGACAGAGACAGAGACAGAGACAGAGACAGAGACAGAGACAGAGACAGAGACAGAGACAGAGACAGAGACAGAGACAGAGACAGAGACAGAGACAGAGACAGAGACAGAGACAGAGACAGAGACAGAGACAGAGACAGAGACAGAGACAGAGACAGAGACAGAGACAGAGACAGAGACAGAGACAGAGACAGAGACAGAGACAGAGACAGAGACAGAGACAGAGACAGAGACAGAGACAGAGACAGAGACAGAGACAGAGACAGAGACAGAGACAGAGACAGAGACAGAGACAGAGACAGAGACAGAGACAGAGACAGAGACAGAGACAGAGACAGAGACAGAGACAGAGACAGAGACAGAGACAGAGACAGAGACAGAGACAGAGACAGAGACAGAGACAGAGACAGAGACAGAGACAGAGACAGAGACAGAGACAGAGACAGAGACAGAGACAGAGACAGAGACAGAGAGGATATTTCAACCCGGGTGGTCCCACCGTACCCTCCTTGCTACCAGCCTCTCCCTGGGTGGTCCTTTCCAGTGCAACTGTCCTCCTTCGCCCGGTGGTCATCTCTTCGCAACAACACAGCCGGTGTCTGTTTTCTCCTCCTCGCGCACGCTCTCTCCGCCGCGCCGTCCCACTATCGTCGACATTTGGCGGCCCTGGCCCGTTTTATGCGGAAATTTCCCCGTCGGTCCATTGATTTGCCAGGCGGACGGGAAATTCGGGTGCGAGAGAGCGTGAGAAAGAAGGAGGCGCCGACGGGCAGAGAGGGGCAAAGGCCGGGAAAAGTGCGCGTGGCGGCCGGCAGTCGGCCCCCCAAATTCCCCTCGGATGATGCTCGGCAAACGGAGACGTCTCGAACAGGTACGGTACCGCTTTTGGCCACGCCCACTTGCCAAGCCGGCGGCGGCGCGATAAACACGGCCGCCGCCGCGTGTTGCCATGGAGACAAAACAAGCTTATCACTCACACCACGAGGCTAAGAGAGGCTTAGAGAGGGTGCTTTCAGGAGACGAATGGGCATGGGCCAAGTTATGCGATACTGAAATTGAGGCCGGACACGAATTGCGTTCTTCTCTTTCAACATGCGGTAAGTTTGAGAGAGAGAGAGAGAGAGAGAGAGAGAGAGAGAGAGATAGAGACCGAAATTGTTGGGATTCCCTTTGGTAGACTGAACTATTCCTCATCTCCATGCCTCCCTGTCTGAATGTCTCAATATCTCTGGGAGGGTCTCTTCAATGTCTCTATCTCGATCCTTCCCCTATATTTCTCAGTTTCTAAATGTCTCAATGCCTCAGTGTTTTACAAAATGTCTCTTTATCTGTTTTCCAAATGTCTCTCAGTGTCTCTGTATCAATGCCTCAATGTCTCTATCTTGTTCCTTCCTCTGTATGCCTCATTTTCTTAATGCCTCCATGCCTCAGTGTTTTCCTCAATGTCTCACAGTATCTCTGTCTCAATGCCTCGGTCTCTATTTATATCTCTGCCTGTTTGTATCAATATCCGTCTGTGTCTTTGTCTCAATGTTTCCTCAAAATATCTCTATTTCTGTGTATTAATGCCTCAGTCTGTCTCCATTCTACATAAATGCCTCAATGCCTCTATGCCTCAGTTTCTCAATGCCTTAAATTCTCAGAGTTCTCCTCAAGGTCTCTTTGCCTCAAAGTGCCTTAATTTCTCAACCGCTCGTTCTCTCTCTTTACATTTCTCTCTGTATGTTTCTCAACTCGCTTTGTAATTTTTTTTCGCTCTCTTTATGTCTCAATCTCTCTCTCTCTCTCTCTCTCTCTCTCTCTGTTTCTTTATGTCTCAATTTCTTCCTTTTGGTCTCTCTTTAAAATCTCTCTTTCGAAATAGAATTTTCCAATTTGTCGCAAAGGAGGGTAAACTAGGCGCCCGCATTCCCAAGCGATTTGCCGCGATTTGAAGAGTGACCTTCGGTGTGAGATCGCCCGCGCTCGCCGTGGGAACATTCCTTTTGAGAAAAGAAAAAGAGTAGTGCAGATTGGGAAAGTTTCTTTTTCTCTTGCGAAAGTGGAAGAAAAAGCAATATAGAAATGACTTCGGCTGGGATTGAACCAGTGACCCATTGCGCGCGAAGCGAGGGAGTTACCACTGCACCGCGAGCTCACTGAGACAGTGCGACTCACAGCGCTAAAAATGCGGCGGCACTCCTCTCGTGTTTCATGAAGTGCTCTGCCTTCCTCTAATTCATGGATTCCTCCGCTTTCTCTCTCTCTCTCTCTCTCTCTCTCTCTCTCTCTCTCTCTCTCTCTCTCTCTCTCTCTCTTCCTCTAATTTCCCCTCTTCTGACGTCACAGATTGGTCTCGCGCGGCCCCATCGTCGAAATTTCCTCCGGAAACGCAGTCGATTATCCATTTCGGGGCCCTCGCCCTCTCGCCTCCATCATCAAACTTTGGTCTTTTCAGCTCTCCCTTGGCATCGTCGACATTTCCTTCGTCTCTCATCCCAGGGAATTCTTCGCTGCTTCAGATGCACCGCTTTTGCCCTCGCAAACACCGGACACGCCCCATGATGAAGGGAATCAAGGGTACGGCTACTCTCCCTTTCACTGAATTTTCTAGGAAGGCTTTTGGAGGCTGACAAATATTTAAAATTAAAAAGCAAAAATAAACGCAGCGGGTGGGATTGAACTGATGACCTATTGCGCCAAGGGGGAGGCCGCTACCGCGCGGCTAACGATCCACTGTACCTGTGTTCCTCACAAACATTTATATGCACGCGGCAGCAGAACCAAACTCTGCTCATTTCGGGTTCTGTTCCCTCTTCGTCCATTTGAGGACATTCGCAATCAGCGAGGAAGCGGCAGCGCCGGGCTCTCAAATGTTTCCACGGCCATCAATTCAAATGCCCGCCGGGAGAGAGGGAGCGGCAAAGGACAGAAAAGGGCAGCCGAAAGGGGGTTCGGTGGATTGGACGGAGAGATGATGAAAGCACTCGGAGACAAATAAGGAAATGAATGATGGGGGGAAGCGAATGTTATGGCAGTTGAGGGGCCACAGGAGCCACAGAAGAGGGGTTTGGGGCACACGAACCACTTCTAAGGGCCACTTCTAAAGAATATCGGGCTACAGGTACCCCTGACTGTTTCATTAGGGCCACAGGAGCCACAGCGCTGTGAACAGTAGAATCAGTACAGATTCTGGAGCCACAGGAGCCACAGCTATGTGATTTGGGCCACAGTGGTCACAATAATGTGCTTTAGGCCCCGCCACACGAGCGGTACATTATGAGAGAGAAACCGAGTTGAAACTATATTTTTTGAGCTGCATGAGCCACAGCTAGATGATTTGGGCCACAACAGCATGATTTAGGTTACAAGAAGCCACAGGGGAGAAAGTGGTCGAATGTAAATAGGGCTATAATAGCCACAGAACCTTAAAAAACCTAAATTAAGCCACCGCTAGAAAGAAAAGCCACAGCTGGCCACAGCGGCCACATGATTCAGGCCATACTAGCTTCATCACTCTCATTAGGGCCACACGAGATTTGTCAACTTCATTCAAGCCACAGCGGTCCATAGTAGTCTGCCATATGAGCTACAGGCCAACAGCTCACTGTCAGACATTGTGAGATAACCACAGCTGGTTCAATAATCAAAAATTGGCCACAGCCGGTGAAAAAGGCCACAACCTGGCCACAACGACCACTTAATTTATGATTTAAGCCACAAGAGCCACATAAATGTAATTTAGGTCACAGGGGCAAAATGTTTTGGGCGCACAGCATTCTGCTTTACCGGTATTGCACGGTAGGATTCCGCGGAAAAATCGGTGGCATGGCAGAGTGCCAAAAGATGCGCAGGTTTGGGCGGGGTACGGTATCTAAGACTCATGGCAGAGAGCGCTATTAGTTAAGAGGAAGCTAGAGCAGAAGAGCCAACGCGCTAATGGCTCAGCTGGGAGAGCAGCGGACTGCAGCTGTGAAGGTCACAGGTTCGAATCCCGTTTGGTGTTTTTAAGAGTATTTTGCAACTAATTTGATAATTTGAACTTGCCGCCAGTTTCTATGCGTGTCTTAGGCACCTGGCCAAGTCGACGAAAATTTCCGCTGAAGGGCGCTGAAGGTCCTACCGTGATTGCCACAATTTAACCTAAAATTAGGCCAAATGTGTTTCTTTTCCACTCTGGCCTCCTTGAGTAGCCAAGCCACAGCTAGCCAGAGAGCGTTCTTCCCAACAACTTCAGTTTGCTTCATTTCAGAGCTCCTGAATCCGATGGCGTCGACCGCAACCTTTCCCCATCCGCCGAATCACCCCCTCAGGAAATCACGCCTTGCACGACGAAACAAGAAGTGTGAGTTTCTCTAACTACCGTAATACATGCTTACAGTAACCTACTTACACTCTGCATATACTTTTTTACAGTACTCGTTAATAGCTTCTGTTTATGAAGGCAGCTTCTTTTCAACTAATTCCCGCCTACATCAGAGCTGGCAGTAACCTACAGTATCCAATTACTTTTCTACACTACGTTTTTATCAGCTTTTTGTTTATAACTTACAGTATAATAGTCCTTTAACTGACAAAATTCCTACGGTAATACTGTATTCTGACTGAACACCGTAACAATAGAGTAATTCTGGTTGTTTATGTCTACAGTAACCTACAGTATGGCTCAATTCGACAATGATATAATCCTACAGTAACCATTCCAGACGCTTCGGATTCCTGACTACGGTAATATCGTATCCTCTTACCGTAACTCATCAAGTACGAAAACACCCGTATTCCTCCTACAGTAACCCAAATTTTCAAACCGTATGTAACTTTCAAACGCTTCTTTTCGCTCACTACGGTAGACATTTCACTATTTATCTACAGTAACCCATGCAATACAAAAGTTTTTGTTACAGTAACTTACAGTAAGACAAAACTTGCTTGAAACTATAGTAACGCATTCCACCAAATACAGTCCCAGAACTCCCTACAGTAACCCATGCAATACAGTAATCCTACCGTAGTCTTCCTCCAGTAACCTGCATTATGCATACAACCTTTTCTACAGTACCCACAGTAACCTACAGTATCAAAATCTACTGCCATAGTCTTCCTACAGTAACCCAAACAGTTTTATCGTATACAACTTTCAAACGCTTATTTTTGTTGACTACGGTATACAGTCTATTAGTCTACAGTAACCTATGCAATATGAACTTTCTTGCTACAGTAACCTACAGTATCCAACAACCTTTTCTACTATACCTACCGTATTCCGTTCCAGTCGCTCCCCTTCAGCCGAAAGCTCAATGGAAAACGAGACCGAACCGCCTACAGTAAGCCACGTGCTGGCAACCCTCTTCGGCAAAGTCGAGGACGCCGCGGTTACGGTAAGATTATGGTAGAAGGAAATTAAAGGACTGTTTTCAGCCTTCGTCTTCAAATTTCGACGATTCTCCTCCAGTTATTCCAAGTAATGGAACTACCGAATGCAAAATTTGCTACGCGGCAGTGAGCTGTCGCAAAATTACGAATCTTTCCCTTCATGTTTTAAGGTTAAAAAATTGAAAGCAGGGGTTTGAAATTTCGTAATTTCAGATCTCATTGTTCCATTCCGCTTTGGAAATGTCCTTCTAACGGTTGTGAATACGCGCATGCCGATTCTGGAAAAGTCCGGACGCATTTGAGGCATCAACACACAGGAGAAGAAGGGCAGCCGATCGATAATCGACAGAATGGAACACTGGAAGATGCAAGAGTGTCGCTGAAGAAGTGTTTTCCGAAAGTTGACTGGGTAAGTATGAGAGAAAGGTGGCGGAATTCATAAGAGCCCGCGCAGAGGCTACAAAAGTTGGCGGCCTTGGTCGTTGGGTAACGCTCTCGCTTGTCACGCAGAGGCTCGTGGATCGGTCCCGCCCGGTGCTATTCTGCTTTTCCCATTTAAATATTTTAACTTTTACTTCAAATAGGTGGAAAATGACTCTTACCATTTTGCAAGTCACGTAGAATTGTGTACAACATTTTAGCGATTCGGGGAAAGAGGGCGACATAGGCAGTGAGAAGAGAGTTTGAGAGAGACAAAACACGACATCCCTCCCAAACCCCCGTTTTTCAGGACGAAAAGTACCAAAACGTCTTCTACCTCACGGAACCTCCCACTTTGCTGAAAGAAGAACGCAAACCCGGAGGCCAACCTGATCTCACAGCCTGGGACCGGCTGGTTATAAAGGACAGCATGGCCAACCAGCTGATGCGCTGCCACGGCTGTCAATTAACCGTCCCTCTGAACAAAAAAGCCATCGAAGAGCACATAAGAGTGATTCACAAGCCGGAACGACCGTTTCAATGCGGCGTGTGTGACTATGCAAATCCTGATGAGGTGAGACTTTAATCGAATGCACTGTTAGCTCCCTAATGTCAGAATAGCGCACTGAGAGTGGTCTTGCCTGTTGTGCGCGTAGTTTTTGGATCGATCCCACCCGGGGCTAATCATTTGCTTTTTGATAAAACCTTTGCTTTTAGTGGAAAGTCCGAGTTCATATGGCTCTGAAGCACGTGGATCGTCCTTTCGCCCAAGTTCGCACTTGTAACTCATGGACTCGTCCCCACCTCTTTATCCGGCGGTTTTTCCCAGAACTAGCAGGTTTTTCGACCTTTAAACGTTAGAAAATGGAGTATTTCAGAGTCTTTGCCGGTAGATGAGATCGAAACGATGTTGGAGACATTCAGACCGCCTCCTGGGAGGGATCTATCGTCGCTTGTGGCTCCACAGCCACAGCTGCTTTCTGTGATTCCGACAACCGCAGTGCCCGATCCTCCAAACCTCACCGACGCCACAGTGGAGTCACTGCTGTTACAGATGTTCCCAGCTATTGTGAGTTTAGGGCCACAGCTGGCCACAGTGGGTAGCGGGTTAAGGCCACAGCGGGCCCCAGCAGGCCACAGTAAAGTAGCGCTAAATTGTGAACCACCACGGTTTTAAAGCCGCTTGGAATGAGTGGTATCTATATAACCACAGCGCTGTGACCTAGATAAGCTGTCGCTTTCGAAAACACCACAACGTACGTCACAGAGAGAACAATGCAAAGTCGCATTCCACTATTTTAGAGCCACAGCATGAAACCAACGTCACACCTGCAGTAACATCAGGTGTCAGACTGAAATGTTAGGCCACAGGACCACAGTGAACAACATGCAGGCCACTGCAGGGTCCCAAAAAGGCCACAGCGATCACAGTGAACCAATTACAGGTCACAACACAGTCACAGAAAGACCACAGCGGCCACAGTGAACTACATTTAGGCCACAGCTGAGTCTCAGAAACGCCACAGCGACCACAATGAACCAAATGCAGGCCACAACACAGTCTTACAAAAGCCACAGCGTTGACAGAGAACTACATCTGTAACACTGCGGGTCTCAAAAGGCCACAGCGAGCTCCATTCATGCCACAGCACAGTCTGAGAAAGGCCACAGCGATACAAGGGGACTATATTTAGGTCACAGCGGAGTATCAAATGGCTACAGCGGCTACAGTGAACTATATTTAGGTCAGATAAGTATAAAAAGGCCACAGCTGCCATAGGAAACTACATATAGGCCACAGCGGCGTTTTTAAAGGGCCACAGGTACCACAGCGAGCTCCATCCAGGCCACAGCACAGTCTGAGAAACGCCACGGTGATCAAAGTGAACTATATTTAGGACACAGTTGAGTCTCAAAAAGGCCAAAGCGACCACAACGAACCAAATTCAGGACCCAACGTCGTCTCAGAAAAGCCACAGCTAGCGCAGAGAACTTTTGTTAAGCCACAGCTGGATATGAAAAAGCCACCACGGCCACAGTAAGCTACATCTAGGCCACAGCGGGATCAAAAGGCCACAGCTAACACAATGGTCCACTTGCCGCCCACAACGACAGCGCATCACTTTATGGTAAAATATACCACTTTTGGGTCACATCGGGGAGAAACCTTTACAGTACACAAACTGCGATGAAATACTGCCGCAGCTGAGACCACTGTGGGTCACTAAATGGCCACAGCGCTTCGTATAAACACCACAGCGCATTCTAGATTTACTTTAAGGCCAAAGCGGGCCACAGCGCGTGGTGAAATTTCTCTCAACAAAACTTTTGAAACCTCTTTTCAAATCGTCTTTTTTCAGAGAGGCGCCACATCTCTGGCGGGTCCACTCCCTCAAAGAAAGCCTTCAACCGGCTCCACCCTCCGCGTCGATCGTTTGGGAGGCAAAGTCGAGTGCGCGGTAATTGTTTCTCAATTCTGTGATTAAAATCTCTGTTTAAGCTGTGTCTGGCCCAGGTGGAAGCCAAACGAACCATGTTGGTCTCTCACTGCAAGTCTCATTGTCCTCAACGGCAATGGCAGTGTCCTCACTGTGAGACATCCGCCGCCTTCCACTCGAAATTGAAACTGCATATTGTCAATGCACACAAGTCGGATGCGGAGCCGTTGGATCATTAGTGAGTCATTTTGGAGATATCTGTCTCTGTCTCTGTCTCTCTATCTATCTATCTCTCTCTCTCTCTCTCTCTCTCTCGCTCTCTCGCTCTCTCTCTTCATACTGTCTATCTCAAAACCTACCTGAGTTTTGAATCCAGTCTATTTGTGTTCTGGGTCATATCCTCTGAGTTAGTTAGCGATATATGAAAAACTGGCGTTGTACATATAGATCCTTTTGAAATGTCCATTTATTTAGTTTCCCTGCAAAAGAATACTAGGTACGCAAGTATGTGATAGACCAACCGGTGAAGGCGAAGTTGATGAAGAGTGACCGACCGCATTCAGTAATGCAAGGTGTGAAAGTTTCAAGTTTCAGTAATGTGCATAAACAACAATTCTAATTATTGCGCTGCGCTTTGGAGGGGGGGGGGGGGTAAGATTTCTGACAGTAAGGCCTCCGTTGGGCATTTAAAGCTCCCTCCCTCTCTCTCTCTCCCGCACACACACTATTTTCTTTTACCTTTCTCTTTCTCAGAGATAGAGATAGAGAGAGATTGAAAAACCAACAGAGAAAGGCCTCTTTATACGTCTCTCACCTGCCTCTCTCTTTAAGTGTCCCTGTATCTCTCTCTGTCTCTAGAACTCTCTCACTTTCTGTTTATCTCTCTCAATCATCTTCGACTCCCTTGTTAAAGGGACATTAAGGGGGCTTTTCATTTCATTTTCGATCGGCTACGGTCGGAAATTATGCGAATTAACTATGCTAAATTGTCTCGCACTCTCCTCATTTCCAGTGCTCTCTCAGCCAATTAGAATGAAATTTGGCTCATTAGCATCCTTTGTAAATACCGGACACGCAGGGCGTACTACCCGTCTACAAATCTGTAGACGGAGACCCGGTTTTAGCGACTTTGAAGCCGATTTGCTCGAAAACGCGAAATTTGCGACCCAAAGTCATATACATTTTCTTGATCAGCGAATTTTTCTCTCTCAGTTGAGCCATTGTTGTAAAACCCGCCTGACTGTCACTTTAATATCCCTATTTATTTCTTTTAGTCTTATTTTTCTGTGTGCCTCATACTATTCTCTATCACCGAGAGAGAGAGAGAAAAAATAAATATATCTCTATAGCTCTCACCTCCTTCACTATTTCTTCCTCTACGGCAATTTTTTTTTCTTTTATCTCTCTGTGTTTGTTTCCCTCTTTTTGTTTGCATCTATCTCCCTAACTCTGAAAAATAACAACAGTGAAATTTCAGCACGCCCGACTTGGAGAACAAGTGGCTTTTGCTGTTCCGCCAGTGCTTTCCCCAATTCGCTCAGCAGTGCTACGCCGAAGATTGGAAATTCCGAAGCAAGCAGCAGCAACACTACGGCAGCCACATCGACGATTCGTGGACGAGAAGTAGGCTTTAGAAGTCTCCAGAATCCATGAAGTTTCAGGTTTCGAGGGGACCGACCAACAGCCGCGGAGGACGATCCTCATCGACGGAGAAGTCAACGCTCCCATTGGGGAAAAGCCGCACGAAGATACAAAACCGAGCTTCGATTCGCAATTATAATGTGTATTTCGCGAAAATCAGGAGAAAACAACTGTGGTGTTATTACAAAAAGATAAACGGATTTAACTGTGTACCGGAAGTGTGGGGGAAGAGGAGAAATTCACAAAAACAAACGAACTACTCTCCGATGAGAATCAAGGTTTACACGCCGTAGAGGGAGTGGATATTGCGAACCAACACGAAAACTTAATTAGTGGCTAATCTGGGTGATGATCACGGTCATGTTGTCGCAGCCGGTGCCGTCGCCAGCGGTGGAATCGGCCAGGCAGTGGTCGCAGAGCTGAAAAGAAGAATGTTTCAAATCGGCAAGCCGGAACGAATTGTTTACATAGCGGATGCAATGTATATCTGGAGTCCGTTACAGTAACTTTTAAATGAACTAGTTAAGCCACCTCAAAGTCCTTTATAGGTGATGCCAAAGCTATTTTGTCACAACATGCTAATGTTTTGTTGTTGTATCCATACATTGTCAAGCTCCGCCATAAGCGGCTGTGGGGCAGCCGCAATTATAAGTGTTCGTCAAATTTTGTTAAAGAAGGAGGTCTCGCCGCAAAATTTCGGAACTTTTTGAACAGAAGGGACTGTCGCATAACTGACCCCCTCGGTGGGTTACTTAAGTGTGGTTGTATCAGAGTCAAGCATGGCAAAATTTGGGGCCGGCCCGGGCCGAGAAAAATTTTGAAGCGGGCCGGCCCAAAATTTTTTTTTTTTTTGATTTTTACATTGAAAAAAGGCATAAATTTTCGGGCCAAGCCGTGAAAAATTTTGGAGCGGGCCGGCCCGTTGCCATGCTTGATCAGAGTAAAGCGTGAAACATAATCAGTTCGCCCGGAGTTTAACGAATTCCATATTGAAAAGTCTGCGCACAGCATTCATGAAAACGTTCGCAGTTTCTTTTGTTGCAACGAGTGCACATTATACGAAAAGTATTACAAATTTGGCTAATTTATACCGTAACAACTGGAAAGCCAGGACATAACATGAGCTTCCAGAGCATAGCTGAACGTGAGGTGCTAGGGGTACCTAGGTAATTCAGCGTTTGATTTAAAATGCTAAAAAAACGAACGGGAGGCTTACGCTGCCCGCGAGGTACCATTTGGGGGCTTACGCAACCAGCCCCCAAACGCTGCCCGTCCAGCTATGTTCCAGTGGTAATTTTCCTGAACAGCGACAAAAGTTTCACTGATAAAATTCGACGCTTTACGGTCAAATCTTTTAAAAATTTTGATGAATCATTTTGCGCCAGCTTCCCCCATTTCAGAAAGTCTTGAAAATTTGTGACGGACCTCCTTCTACAAAATTTGCGGAAAACTCGAAATTGCGATGACCCAACCACCGCTTATGGCAGTGTTTTACGTGTGGTTTAACTAACAGCCGGCCGTTTTCATAGCTCTCAGTTTTCACTGGGTTGCTGTTAGCGTACAGTCTGTTCCTTTTGCTTAGCACATTGGGCGCAAAAACAGATATTCTCAGTATTCTATATTCTCAAAAAGTAAAAAAAAAAGAAGAAAGAAATGCTCACCTCCTCAGCGATCTGCTGACAGTTCTTTCCAGCAGTAAACCGCTCCCTGACAAAGTCGACGACCTCCTGAGACTCGAGCGAGTTCCAAATCCCGTCGCAGGCAACAACAACAAACTCGTCCTCGGCGGTCAGGTCCTCGATTTTGACGTCGGGAAGAGCGCTAAAACATTGCTTTGCTAAACTACAAACACAATGAAAACCTGATCATCTGCTCCTCCAGCTTGAGATCTTTGTTCTTCTTGTAGACGTGGTCTCCTAGAGCACGGGAGAGGTTGAGGCCGCCGTTGACACTAAAAACCGTTCTCAGACTACAAAAAAATGGGATAAAGTACCGTCCATCGCCGTTGACGCTGCCTCCGGCCTTTTCAATGCGAGTGCGCTCGCAGTCGTCCTCGGGCTTGTGGTCCACGGACATGTTGACGGCCACTCCGTTGCGGGAGAGCACGGCGCGCGAGTCACCAGCGTTGGCCACAATGATCTGAAAGAAAATATTTACAAAAATACAAATAATAATAAAATAAGCTGTTTTGAAGATTAGGGTACCTTATTCTTGCTCAAGAGGCAGACGCAGGCGGTGGTTCCGGAGTCGTCTCCGGGAGTGTCACCTCCTCCGAGGAAGAGCTCCTCTCCCTCCTCATCATCGTCCTCCTCCTCCTCTTCGTCCTCATCCTCATCATCTTCCTCCTCACTTCCGTCTCCCTCCTCGAAATCCACATCGTCCTCATCGCTAGACTCATCCACAGCAGCGGCAGCCACCTTGTCACTGAAAATGTCGCGTATTGCAAATGCACCAAGGCGGAACTATCACAACCTCACTGAGTGAAGGAAACACGTACTTTATAGGTTGGTTTAGAATAGAAAAATGGCAAATCACCACGTTTCTAAGAGAAAATAATCAACCAGAAACAAAAACAAAAAAGAAAACGTACCCCTCAGAGATGGGAGCCTTCTTGGTCTTGGTCTTCATAACCGGAGCCTTCTCAGCCCTAAAAAACAAAAGAATTCACAAAATGGAAAAGAAAACTCACTTTTCCTCCTCTTCGACATCCTTGTCAGCCTCCTTCTCCCCATTTTCAGCATGCTCTTCGATTTTTTCTTCAGCTTCTGGAAGAAAAGTTAGTGGAAGGACAATAGACAAAGGATTTGATTGAAAAATAAAAGGTGGAGGGGGCATTAGAAGCCTTAGGAGACCGCGCAAGGGGTGAAAAAGCGCCATTTAGGCTAAAGTTAAACTTGGGATTACTGGAATTCGGGTGACTTTTGTTCACTTTTACGCCGAAAAGTCGGGGAAGGATTCCTTACGTTCTAGCTAAAGAAGATAGCTGCATTTTAGGCAAATAAATGTATTTTAAGTTCAAAGTGATTCGGCACAAACATTTTCGGTGGCGGGAAAATATCTTAACTACCGTAATTAAGGCTGCAAAGTTGGGCGACCATGACAAATTTTAAAAAAAAGTTAACAAAATTTGAAAGGCTCATAGTCCCGCCATACATTGCCAAGCTCCGCCAAAAGCGGCAGTAAGGGTCGTCGCAATTTTAAGATTTCGGCAAATTTGTTAAAGAAGGAGGCGCGTCGCATATTTTCGAATTTTTTTTCTGATAATTATGGATACCGTCGCAAATTGGACCCCCGCGGTTGGCTGCGCAAGTATGTCCCGAGTCCCGACTGGCTTGACCGCGTTAGTTCAGATATTTTCCGCAAAAATTGGCTCGAAAGGCAACAGAAAATTCGACGTTCCAAGGACGTCGATTTGTTTTGTTTTTTAACGAAAAAGTCGTAAATACAAAATAGAAGAGAAATGTATTTGGGCGGATTCAAAAAGTGATGTTTTAACGAACTTAATGGATTGGGGGTCAGATCTTACGCAAAATGAAGGAATTTAAGGACCAAGGTAATATTTTCGCAGTATTGGGGTCCATAGAGTCTAAGGAAGTGGGGCCCGCCGACATAATCTTACCCGCGGCTCCGTTGTCACAGTCGGTCTTAGCCCGTTTCGCCTGGGCTTGGGCTGGGGACTTACTGTGGCGCTTCTTCTTCTCCCGCACCTCGCCGTCATCCTCGTCCTGAAGCGAATGAATAAAAGAACTACAGTAACCCTTACTTGATCGTCAACGATGGACTGCAGAATGTTCTTGCTGTCACCGCCCGTTCGGATGATGGAGTAACCGTACCTAATAACACAAAATTAAAGGTCCAAATTAGGCGATACCGGGCAAGAATCTGCTCCAGCGGTACGTTGCTCTCCTCGATGGTCTTGATTCGATCATCCTCATCGTCGCTGTCCTCAGCCTTCGGCTTCTCCTTGCCCTCGTTACAGAGTTTCTAGAACGGCAAATAGAACAATTTGTGATAAAATCACACCTGCAACTCCTTCATAACAGCTTCAGATCGAATGTGATCGTCGAATTCGATGAAAGCGGCCTGCATGAGCTTGGTGAGGTCTTCTTCCTTCCAGAACTCCCTAAAAATTATATAAAAATGTAAAAATAACAAGAATACTACCTGTTCTTGAGGAACTCGGGGAAGTTGAGAGCGGTGAATTTGGAGACTTCACTGCCACCGTGACCGTCGTAGACAGCGAACAAGTGCCAACCCTCGGCCAGGTCGATGCAGCAGTTGTGGGCATCCTGAAGAACAGATATACGATAAAAAGTGAACAAAGGCAGCAAGATTTCCACTGACACCCCAGACAAAGCTTGGCCGTTTTGGCGCCAAAATCTGTTTTAGTCGTTCTAAAAATTGAATGCGCAAATAAAACTGCGACGATAGCAATTCCAACACAAAAAACGTTCCAAGAATGTGGTTTAGCCGATGAAAAATGAACAGATAGCGAACGAAACTGATTCGGCGCATATTTTTTGGAACACGGCGCATATTTTTTGGAACGAATATTTTTTGGAGCGATATTGCATCATCACTCCGTCAAAAACCAGCATTTAACGTAAAATTACAAACTCTAATAGCCAAAAATCAAGCGGAACACAAAAATTCAAGTAAAAAAGAGTTTTAAACGGTTTAAAGTATAAAAACAAATTTTAAATCCTTACCTCCTGGCTCACACGCCATCCCTGCATGCAAGTAGCTCCATACTTGAGCCCCTGTCCCTCTCCACTCTCCGAGTGCTTCTCAATGATCGGTTTGTTCAGGTAAGCTCCCATCTGGAATTTTTTGGATTTTTCCGCGTAACACGGGCAAGAGACGACCTCACAGGAAGAAATACAATGAATAAATGAATAATACTTGTGTAAAACACAAAAAGCCTTGGAAAAAAGCCAAAAGTGGGCGGAAAATGACGTAAAACAAAGAAAAAGCCGACGAAACGATACGAAAATGTGCCTTAAAAAGCGCATTGGCGCATTTCCAACTTTTGAACCGGGTCCGATCGCGGCGAGACCAATTTCTTTCTGCGCACTCGCAGATATTTGGCTCATTGCCAGACCACCCGACTGGCATTAGTAACCACCCGGCTGGTGCGAATGGACTTACCTTTACCGAATTTTCTTTGTATTTGTTTATTTTTTGGCTTAAATTTCGATTTTTTTTCATTTAAATTAATCAATTTCTGTAAAATTATGGTGAAATTGCTGGATTTCTTACTTTTAAGCTTGTAAACCCTGCCTTAAATCTCTTTTCAGGTATGCATAAATGCCCTCTCTTGTGGCATTCGGTCGTCGATGGAGCATCGCCAGCGACGATTTTGTTTTTCCCGGTATTACGGAGGGCCTCCTTCGTGTAATATGGTAAGTTCCGGCTACAAATTAGTAACTTTTGCGCCTTTCGGCACCAATTTCTTAACTTTACGCATTTGACCTTATTATTTTCTTACCTTAATGTATTTAGGACTGCCTTCTGTGTGGCTGTTTTCGTCTACCACTACCCTTTAACATGCACGACGAAGGATCTCTCCTCACCGGTCATAGTCCTTTTGATTGTAAATGCCCTCACCCTACTTATAGGTGAGTTTTCTCTGTTTCTTCAAGTCTCTCTCTCTTTCTCTATCTCTCTCCTCTCCCTCTCTCTCGCTTCCTCTCTCTCTCTCTCTCTCTTTGTCTCTCTCTCTGTAAAACCCTCTCTTTCAGCCTTCGTTCTGGCCGCCGTTTCCGCCCGAGGCACTATAATGATCACCCGTCCTCGTCGACACGTCGCCAACCTACTGTATCTCCGCCTTTCCGTGTTGATACTAGAACTAGCTTGGACCATCTTCGCTACCGTATCCATTTTCGGTCAGTCCTTTAATCCAATTAGTCATTTCTTATGGTTTTTAGAGAAACAGGACGACTCGTCATGCCAGGTTTCGATTATGATCAAGGTTGGTTTTTTTGTATTTTCTTAAAGTTTGGATAACTCCGCCCGCTCCAAAAACAGTTGGACTAATTTAATACTCAGGGTTATAGTGGGCGGAGCCAACTTTGACACGGTTGGAATTTCCATTTCCAGGCCACCATCGTCCTCGAATGGATTCTCTTCGTGTTGGCCATCGTGGGTATTGCAATCGTGTTTCATCCGAACCACGAAGACGAAGTGGAGAATAGGTCGCTTATCTCACGGCGTATCTGGACCCGGCGATTCAAATGGGTGAGTACGGAAAAATCGGAGCTATTAAAGGACAGTTTGTCGACTGAAAACGGGCTGGCATGGCCATAAATAATGTACAAAACTATTTACAATGGTTTTAGACCTTTAATTATGATTTGGTTAACATAAAGTCGCGAAAAAACGAAACACGCTAACATTGATTGAACCAATTACGTACCGCTGTGGTACACTAGGTTGAATAAATTGCGTTCCGTTTGATTACAATAGGGAAAATCGATAAATTTCCTTATTATTATTATGCTACGGTAGGCTGTATAAATTGTTCACCTTCGGGTTACGGTAGGTGGAATAAAATATGTACCGTAATAAAATATGGTATAAAATATGTAGTTCTATAACGTACTTGGTTACGGTAGGTTTAACGAATTACGTACCGTTGGGTTACAGTAGGTCGCATAAATTACATACCATTAGGGTACGGTAGGTTGAATAAATTTCGTATCATTAGATTACGTCAGGCGAATTATATTGCGTATGTTGTCACGATAGTCTGACTAAATTACGTACCGTTTTGTTATCCTGCGAATCTAAGCTTCCTTGGGTTAATGTAGTTCACCGTTATATACCGTAATCCCACTCTTTCAGTTCAAAATCCGGCAAGACGCTGCGATGAGGGCAGCTCTGGATGACTTGGCGAATCTGTTCGCTTCATTTTTCCACGTAAGTACAACAAAATATGGGATGAATTGTTGTTTTCAGACGAGTGATATCGTGTTTTCTGATGTTGTTGCCGGTCTTTTGCTGGTTACCCATTCGCCCACAAACGCCTATCCTCCATTGACAACGTGTAGTTTGGGTAAGTTGTTTTTAGAAAGAATGAAAGAGAGAGAGAGAGAGAGAGAGAGAGAGAGAATTACCCAACCGGCAAAAAGATAATATAAAATGCAAAACCACAATTTAGCTTCTACCGAAACCATACTTCATATAATGTATTCAACCTACCGTAACCCATATTTACGAAATTTATTCAACTTGCCATAACCTATCACTACGTAATTTATTTTATCTACCGTATGCCTGTGGTACGTTATTTCGCCACTTTTTCATATGTCCAGACTGACGGAATTGTTTTTTAAGGGTTCATTCGGCCTACCGTAACCCAATTTGTAACCCACCATAATCTAGTGCCACGTAATGTATTCAGCCTACAGTATCCCGTTGGTGCGCCCTTCGTGGCACACCGTAACCCAATGGTATATAAATTATCCGACCTACCGTACCCTAAAGGTACGCAGGCACGAACCAAAAGTTTGCGCTATATACTGAACGCACCCCACCCCCTTTTGTTCTAAATGCGGAATTTCGAAGGTTCTATCGTAATTCGTACCAGGGGGTCAATAGGGACTGAAATTACGTCATAAATAACGCACACTCCCTTTATAATAAAAGGTTGAATGAGCAGGGTACCGTAACCATTGTCAGGATCCACTATGAACAAGGGGCATAGATGAACAAGCGCCCGTAAATTCGGCGCAAAACGGACCCCCACAGCTAGCTTGTTCATGTATGGGTAGGGCTGTCGCAATCCTGAGTTTTCCGCAAATTTTGTTGAAGAAGCCCGTCGCAAATTTTTTGAAACTTTCAATAATCCCCGGTGCGTTGCCCAGGTATGAACCCAATGGTACGCAATGTGATATGCGAGATATAGTTTGAGAGAGATTGAGAGTTATTGAGAGAGAGAGAGCTCCTTAAACTTCCTCACCGCCTCCTCTTCAGACAGACCCTCCTGGATGACAGAAAAGAACGCCCTCCATTTCCTCCATTTCGCCGCTGCAGTCTACGGCTGGCCCACGTACCTCTTCGAGAACTTCGGCTGTTCCGCCTTCACCAAACTCCTGCGTCGAATGCAGTGCTGTGGAACGCTCCGTTGTGACCGGGTAAGCGAAAAATCCCCATTTTTACTCACGTTGGCAATAGAAATCAATCGGGTGCTTGTACGACGCGCGGGAAAAGGGAGACAAAGGTGGCGGCGAGAAAGGCATTTCTTTTATTCCGAGCGCGGGCGGGCGTCCCAAGGTAGAATTTATCATTTTCGATATTTATATGTCTAGTTTTGGCACGATTTTTATCATTTTAGGTCCTTGTGGTGGAGGATAACTGTTGTTTTTGCAACACGGCGGCATTCGTCCTTTCGACGGAGGACAAGAACATCGACCTCTTCTTCGTCTCCTTCAGGAATCGGCTGTATGAGGTGGGTGCCTACCGTTCAAGAGATTGAATAGTCCGAGAAGTTCTCTTGTCCATAGGCGGGCGGGGCTTCTCCGGAGTGAAGGGGGTTTTGGAAAATCGGTTGTGGGAAAGCGATTTTTGGCCCGAAAAGCTGGAAATTTTTCGGTTTGGTAATGATTGGGCAATTGTTTTCGGGTTTTGGTCCGATGAAACTATCGGAATTTCAAATCGGCTGTGGATACGCACAGGATCGGTGTGTTGCACTGCCACCTATGCTGTTGTCAGATGTGGGTTAAAAAAAAACTCCCGTGGGATTTTGTGGTTTTTGGAAACCCTTGTGACCACAGAAGTCATCCCGGCCTTGAAGGAATAGCAGTGGCTTAATTGGACTCAAGTGGCCCCTGCTGTGGCTTGAAAAAAATTCAGTAACCCGTTGTGGTTGGGAATTGCTGTGGCTTACGAACAATTCCTCTGGCCCTATGTTGTTTCAAAAGAATTCCTGTGACCCGATGTGGCTTTTGAAATGCGTCTAGTCATCCGTGGAATTGAAGGAACAGTTGTGGCTTTTGAAATCTCCTGTGGCCAGCTATGGCTGTGAAAGAATTTTCTATTGCTGTGAAAGAATTGTGGTCCGCTGTGGCTCTTTGACAGAATAACTGTGACGTTATAGAAACTCTTGTGGCCCGCTGTAACTTTCAAAGAATTCCATTTACCCGCTGCGACTTTTAGAACAATGCTTTTTTAGAACTCTAGTCACGGCCTTTTCAATTGGTAACTCGGGTCGGCTAACAGTCCCGCCGAGAAAAGCGCTGGTGATTTGCCAAAAACCGCGTATTCAACAAATACGACAGTTTTGGCACTTTGCCACGCTGTTCATGGCGAGAACACATGCAACCTATGACACTTTATTCTGGTAGTTGGCAAAATACCTATCATAGGTGGGCCGCATCATGCCGATCCCCCTGCGGATCCACAACCAATTTAAAATTCCGAAGGTTTCACCGGGTCAAAACCCGAAAAAAACTACCCAATCCCTACCAAACCGAAAAATTTCCGACTTTTCGGGCGAAAAATGCATTCCACACAATCGAATTCCCAAAACACCCCTTCACTGCGGGGAAGCCCCGCCCACCTATATAGCTGTCGCCAAAAGGAAATCATATGCTAATTGCGGAAACATGCAAAGCATGCTCTGTCGACAATGATTAGACTACGAATTTTCCATATCAACAGAGCATCACTTGAACATTCTAATTTTATTGGCACGATTCCAATTTGGCGACAGCTATAATGGAGTTAAGAAGGGAAAGGCACATGGTGTGTGGTTCAACATTTGGCATAACTGTTGGTTTATAGAGCTTTTGTGGCCCTTTGTGGCTTTTAATGAGTTGCAATTATTCCTGGGGCTCACTGTGACGTTGATCGAACTCATTGTGGCTTAGTTTAGTTGTAGATCGCCGTAGCTTTGTAAAATAAAATATAAATCATTCTTGTGACCCGCTTGAATGCAGGATGTTTTTTTATTGGGTCATGCACGAAAATTCGCCTACCGGGCCGGCCCGGATACATCCGAATACCATCTATATTTCATCTCCAGGTCCCCTTCGTCGTTCTGGCTGACCACGAGTCCCAAAGTGTCGTTATTACCATTCGAGGGTCCTGCTCTATTTCCGACCTCATCACCGATCTCTGTCTAGGTTGGTTAGAGAAATAGAGAGAGAGAGGGGGGGGGGGGGGGGGTACTTAACTCACTATTTTCAGAAGAAGAGGTACTCTCAGCGGATGTTGACACCGATCCGACCCTCCGGAGTGACCCTACCCTCGACTCTGCCACGGGAGAGCCCGTACGTGTTCACAGGGGCATGCTGAGAAGTGCTCGGTCCATCTTTGACACTTTAAGGTCTCTCTCTCTCTCTCTCTCTCTCTCTCTCTCTCTGTCTCTATCTTTAAAATCCTCTTTTAGACGGGAAAACACTCTGGAGGACATGTTCGTACTCAATCCCACTTACAGTCTGGTCGTCTGTGGCCATTCGCTAGGCGCCGGTGTGGCCTCCCTCCTTACTCTCTTCTTAAAGTAAGCATTTTGTGTCCGCCTAAACAGATTGTTGGCATTTAATTGGCCATTCTCTCTTTAAAAACCTATATTTTCTAGGCAACAGTACCCAGAAGTGCGTTGTTTCGCCTACGCTCCTCCGGGATGCGTTGTGAGTGAAGAGGGCATTCCGGAGTTGGAGAGACATGTGATGAGCGTCGTCTGTGGAGACGACGTGGTCTCCAGAATCTCCTACCAGGCCATGGACAGGCTCAGAGAGAAGGTCGAAGCGGAACTGCGTGGCTGTCAAAGGCCAAAGTACGAGATTCTTTTGAAAGGCGTCTTCCGCTTGATCTTCAGCAGCCCTTGGGATAACCCGCTCTCGGGTGAAGGTGGGTTGATTTCTCTCTCTCTCTCTCTCTCTCTCTCTCTCTCTCTCAATTTCAGTCAATTATAGATGGTGCGGAACGGCGTGAAAGTGGAAGCGGTAACGATCGATCGGAGTTGATAAGACCGTCTGATGGAAGGAGTGAGTATGGCAGTTCGACAAGGAGTTTATCGACAGCTGCTGAGGATAGAGTACAGGTAATAGTATGCTTTTGTGGAAAATAAGATCATTAGTGCCACAGCGCGTGTATCTCGTTTTCAAAATGGCCTCAGCGCTTGGCCAAGGTGAACTTTTGGCTACAGCACATTTCGAAGTTATTTAGGGAAACAGCAGGGAGTGCGCCACAACGCGGGGTTCTCACGGGCCGGGCCGAGCCATTTCGAAAATTTTGGTCGGCCCGGCCGGCCCGTTTACCCTGGACCACCCAGTCAGATTGCCACCCACACGACCAGGGTTCGATCCCGGTCGGTGACATTCTTTCTTGTACAACTTATATTGACTAGTATGTTAGTAGCAAACATTATTAGGTTATTTAAAGTAGTTTAAAAAAATATTGTACTGATTTATACAAAATATAATTTTTTTATACCATGGCTGGCCGACCAAGCCGGGCCGTTCCAAAAAAAAATCTTTCCGCCCGGTCTTGCCCGTCATTTGAGAACCCCGCCACAACGTGTGTTGAACACCAAGTTGAACACTCCAGGGCCGTTGCGTATATAGCTGACGCCAAACGGGCATCATGCCAATTTCGTTCAAGTATTCTCTGTTGATAATAGATTAGCATAAAATCGTAATATCAACAGAGAATGAAGGCACAAATTGGAATGATGCCCGTTTGGCGGGCACTATATAGCTGTCGCCAAAGCAAAAAAAAAAACAAATAAAAAAACGGCCCTAATACAGCAGGCGTGCGATGCGCAGGCGGAAATAGTGTGCAACTGTCCGAAATACAGAGAAAAGTTTTTTCCCCCAACCATGCTCGTTTGGCGACGGCGTGATTTTGGGCTCTGGAATTGCAGTATTGCAGCATAGTTAGATACCCTCTAGAGTCCCACAACTCGGGGTTGGACACACGTTACAGCCACAGCGCACATTGGGCAGCAACATCGCCCTCCACGGCCGCAGTACATCCTGTAGAGCCACATCGCATGGGTGGGCAATCTTGGGTCACAGCTCATTTCAATAATCTTCTATAGTTGCCGCCAAACGGGCATCATTCCAATTTGTGCCTTCATTCTCTGTTGATATTACGATTTTATGCTAATCTATCATCAACAGAGAATACTGGAACGAAATTGGCATGATGCCCGTTTGGCGTCAGCTATAGGGCATGTTGTCCAGGTCCACTAAAGTTTTCATTCTCTAAAGCCACTGTTGCCTTCCGTACATAGGTGTACTAGGCTTCCCCCGGCGTGAAAGGGGCTTTGGGAATTCGGTCGTGGAAAAGGAAATTTTTGGATCGGGGGGCGAAAAACTTCGGTTTGGTAATGGAATTTATTTCAGGTTTTACATTAAAAATGATGAGATTTACAAATGAAAACACTAAAAATAAAGAAAAGGCACGGGAGATCATTTCCCTCATTAAAATTCCGAAGCGTGAAGTGGAAAATGCGGGAACAACTTTTGGCATACCGTATCTGAAATTAATTTTCCAATTGCAAACCGAATTGAAATATATTTTGGCACTTCCTGAGTTCTAATAAAACAATTTAAAAACATCAAAGCAATGGCCGAAAGTATTTAACAGTCGCCAACCGAATTGCTAGGTCTGAATAGAAGAAAACCCGTGATTTCCCCCAAGGCGAGAAATTCCATATTACGTGCCACTTACAGGGCGTAATTCGGTTGGCAGCTTTCTGGGGTTTCGGCCAGCGGTTTGTTACATCGTATTATGTACAAATTTACCCTAGCGATATATATAAATTTCGGAGTAATTCCGTTGGCAAAGCTGACGTTGCCTTTTGAAGCGTTTGCACCGTTAGTCGGGTCCTGCCACGAAAACTTCATCCGCCGCTACAAAGCGTGTGACGATCTGCATATTCGCACTGGATCAGGTGCTACTTCATTTTCCTTGCTTAGTTTTTGATTTTGTATACTTTTTTTGTCCAAAAATTAAATTAAAATAAATTAAATTTGTCCTAATTCGGGAGTGTATCATGATAGCGTAAATTAACTTAGTTCTTGCTTCATTGGTTGTCTGTTTCAAACCAAGCTCGAAATCTTTCGCTGTCTCAGCTGGTCGTAGGGTATGTAGTGTTAGCCCTTGCTCGGGCAAGGGGACCCACAAACTGCGGTTTCGCACATTCAGGCTTCCGGTGAACGTCGTGCGTTTACGTTGAAGTTCGGTGCAGCTCCGTCTTACAGAAACATCCAGGGTAGTATTTGCATAGGCAGCAACCTTTTTGCGCAAAATCTATGTAAACTCTAACGCAAACCTCCTTTTGAAAATAATTCCTTAATTATTACCACCAAATCGTGTTTTAACACGTGTTTTTAAATAGAAAATTTTCTTCGATTTTTCGCCTGATGAAACCATCAAAATTTGAATTCGGTTGTGGATCCGGGTCGGCAGGCGTGACCTACTGACCACCTATGCTTCCGTAAACTATCACAGAGCACAATTCGGTGTCCCTTGAATACGAATACAACGCATTTTAGCTTTCAGTCGCTTTTTTGTTCCCTTTTCTCCACATTCATTTTCAGCTTTACGCCCCAGGAAAGATCCTCTACATCGCAGCGGAGGAGGGCAAAAGCGTAAAGGAGTGGATTGATCCTCGGTAAGCCCTTCGCCTCACCCCCTAATTGCCGATTTCTCTTTTCAGATGTC
Source organism: Oscheius myriophilus (assembly GCA_964057215.1). NCBI lineage: Eukaryota > Metazoa > Nematoda > Chromadorea > Rhabditida > Rhabditidae > Oscheius > Oscheius myriophilus. The sequence goes on along the minus strand of OZ059904.1, from coordinate 25,275,931 downwards.
TCTCCGACATCAAGTTGAGTGCCAGTTCGGTCACGGACCATCTGCCGAAGAACGTGCGGAAGACGCTGTTGGCTGTGGCCGACCCCTCGGCCACTTCTCCCATCTCAGTCGTGTAATAATAATTAATTTACCCCAGAGTGCCACGATGCAATGCTAATGACGTGTAGTTTTTCCCCTTTCTTTCCTGTCTGTACATATTTCCGCCTAGATTTCTAGCATTTTTAGCCTTTCACCAGTCCTCGGTTGCTGTGATAACACATTATCTTAACACTAGAGTTGGGCATTGTATATTATTCGAAAAAGGTGCTTATTATCATAAATTTCTATCTATTTATCATAAAATTCTAAATACGACTTGTTGGCGGGATAATTGGGTCATAGCCACTCGAGAGATATCGACGCACGGCTTGCAAAGGAAAGCTAAGACGGACTGAAGATGCTGCGATCGCTTGGAACGGAAGGGAGGCTGATGCTGCACTTTGTTGGTGGGAGGATGGGCACGGCCAATGGACCACCCATGACGGTGGTGGAGCCACGGACCGGTGGGTCTCTCTCTCTCTCTCACACACACACACACACACACTCATATTAGGTCGCTTCAAAGTAATATTGGTAAATCAAGACCGCTTCAGAAATGATTTAGGAAACCTCAGGCCGCCCCATACTATTTTTTCGTAACCTGAGGCCGCTTTACACTTTAAAAGCCGCTTCACGTTTCTTCGTAGTCCGAGGCATCTTCAAAACGGTTATGTGTACGGCCTTTCCCTCCTTCTCCATTTGCGAAAAAACGGCATGGCCAGTTTGCCAACCACTGTGGGTGGTCCCGCCACGAATAGCTTTGGCATTATGCCAAAACTTTCAAAAGTGTTAACTACGCGGTTTTTGGCAAGTGACCAGCGCTTTTCATGGCGGAACTCCTTGTCCAAATACAGGAAAAGGGGCGGGGGTTTGGCGAAATTCCAGTTCTGTTTTTGAAATTATCCAAGTTACCAATTGGAAAGAAACCCGAGGCCACTTTTAAACGATCTGGGTGACCTATGACCGCTTCAGACTGTTTTGGTAACCTAAGGCCGCTTCAAAACTTGGACAGTGTAATAGCAATGATCCGAATATTGTTTGACAATCCATTTTGTATATAACTTTGCACGGTTTTTTAAACATTTTCCATGAACCACCTTTTTAAATATGCATAACTTTGTAACGTTTTTATTTCCGATATGTATTATTTAACAAAAAAAAACTTTTTCTTCTAATTTTTTGTAATTTGGCCGCTAATATCTAGATCCAAATACAAAACTGTATTCCGCATTTGCTGACAATGAGAACAATTGGCACAAAATAAAAAAATTTGACCCACGGTCAACGTTAATTTAAAGAGAATAATTGATTTGTTCATGGCGCTGGATCATTTTTTAGACGATATGTATTTTTAAGGTTTAATTGTACTGGTTCACGTCAAAAATTTAAATGGGAACCTACAAAATCCCTTTTCGGTGGACCTGCGACTTTGATGGGCGACTTTCCGAAAAAATGTTTTCGGAAAGTTGACTTTCGAGTATATAGCTGTCGTCAAAATGAAATCATATGCTAATTGAAGAAATGTGCAAATCATGCTCTGTCGTCTACTGATAAGACTACGAACTTCAATGTCAACAGAGGATCACTGGAACATTCTAATCCTATTGGCATGATTCCAATTTGGCGACAGCTATATGAAAAATTGGAATACCCAACTTCTCTGTCTCCTTTATCTATTTATCTATCTCTCTCTCTCCTGTCTCGCACTTGCTGAGTCTCTTTCTCTACTATATGTCTCTCTGTTTCTCTCTGTCTCTCTGCCTGGCTCTCTCTCTCTCTCTCGCCCCAACCCTCTCTTTTTCCAGGCAGTATCCTAACCGAGTGCAACGAGTCCTCTCCTTCCGATGTCCATCAAACTGTCTCAACGGCCGCCGACGCCCAGCCCAAGTGGTCCTCCCTCTCCTGGCTCGAAAGAGGAGACGTCCTCCGCCGAACTGCTCAAGTACCTCTCTTTTTCTATAAATCTCCTTTTCTCTTTCCTTTTAGTTGATTAAAGACAACTGCGAAGACCTCGCCCTGTGGGAGAGTCGTGACAACGGAAAGCCCATCTACGAAGCGCGAATGGACGTGATGAGCTGCGTGGACACGTTTAACTTTTACGCTGGAATAGGCGATTTTCAATTTAAATTTCTTTAAAATGTAGTTTTTAGGCCAAAACCTCGCTGGCCAGTACGTCCCTCTCTCGCCTGGTCGTTTCGCCTTCACCACTAGGGAACCTCTCGGCGTTGTGGGATGTGTAGGCGCTTGGAACTACCCCATCCAGACGTGTTCCTGGAAAACGGCTCCCGCACTGGCTTGTGGAAATGCGGTGGTTTACAAGCCTAGCCCGTTGGCTCCTGTTAGCGCAGTGCTTCTGGGGAGACTTCTGAAGGAGGCTGGTCTCCCAGATGGAGTCTTCAATGTGATTCAGGTGGGGCGTTACTGACTGAATCACTCACTCACTCACTCACTCACTCACTCACTCACTCACTCACTCACTCACTCACTCACTCACTCACTCTCTGACTCAAACTCGATAATTCTTCTTGAAAGAAACAACTTTAGTGCCCTCCAACCCTACATCGGCGGTTTTTAGAAACGAGTGAGGTTATTCTGATGTTGTTATTCGAATTACCCATTATTACATCAGAATTGTGCGCTACAAAAGGGGCGTGGCCGCCTTTTGTCCGAATTAGGTTTGTCGAGGAGTATATAAAGCCGCTAATAGGAAAAATGCTTTACCACCGAAAAAATGGCTTTTTGATATGCTTCCGTTCAGTCAGTGAATTTATTTGAGCTCATAGACTATGGTATAAAATGTCTCATGTACTCATTCCATCCTTTATTGATGTCAATAGGGTCCAAAATGACGTCATTCTGACAGTTAACGCACCTATCAAACGGAGTACAACTGATAGTTAAACATGACAAGATCTATGACTAGTCTCACGCATATATCAATCCTTCGCTTGAAATCATGATCGACGGCGGGTCAGATTTCCGTTTGCAATGGAGCGCGGTTACCAACGCCATTTTTGGGGAACTGTAGAATTCCAAAGTACAGCAAAATAAACTAGCCGCGCGACATGTATAAATGAAGAACTGTTTTTAATGTAACGCGGGTCATTTTTTTGTAGTGGAACACGTTTATACACCCAAACCTGAATTTTTCGAAAGTTATAATTCTCAGCGAATAATGAACGATTTCACCAAAAATGTTTGATGTCACAATCGTTGTTAGCAAAAATCATCATGCTTTTGCTAATTAAAATAATAATTTGAAAAATGCACTTTTTGGGGGCTGTAGGACCTTTCCGATTAGGTCTTTAAAAAACAGACATCCTGGATACTTTTCCGGCATTTTGACGAAATCCTGTGCGTGTTCAACGCACCGGCATGTTTTTAAAAAAAAGCTGTCGGCTGCTTTCGTGGCGGGACCCTTTCCTAGCCGGCTAGTGGCAAAATGCCAAATCCGCAGTGTATGTCCCTTGGGTTCCTTCAAACTTTAAGATGGGATTTACCGACAAGTTAACCTGTGGGACTGAAATTCAATGGCAGCTTACTCTCTCTCTCTCTGTGTCTTTCTTTCTCTCTCTCTCATAAATTCCTTCAGGGAGGCGCTGAGACCGGCTCCGCCTTGATCGGCCACCCTATGGTGAAGAAGGTCTCCTTCACCGGCAGTATTCCAACGGGCAAGCGCATCATGCAGGGCTGCGCCGAGCGCAACATCAAGCCGGTCACCCTGGAACTCGGAGGCAAATCTGCACTCATCATCTGCGCCGATGCCGACATCGACGACGCCGTGGCCGGAGCCATGATGGCGAATTTCTTCAGTCAGGGACAGGTCTGCTCCAATGCTAGCAAGGTATCATTGCGCTTTTTATGGTCCCAAAACGATTTTTTAGGTCTTGGTTCATAGATCGATTTTGGCAGAGTTCCAAGAGAAGATTGTGGCGAGGACGAAGGCGATGGTAGTGGGAGATCCGTTGGAAGAGGGGACTCGCGTTGGAGCGCACATTTCGGAGGAACACAGAGGGAAAGTGGAGAAGTATATACAGGGTGAGGAGAGAGAGAGAGAGAGAGAGAGAGATCTCAAACCCCAATTTTCCAGACGCTGTGGCAGCTGGTGCCACCCTCCTCTGCGGCGGCGACCGACTCTCTCCCAAAGGCCTGGAAGCCGGCTTCTACCTCTCTCCCTGCATCCTCACCGACATCAAGGAGACCTTCACCATCTACAAGTGAGCGGATCAAACTACAAACTACAGTTTTTCGAATTCAGAGAGGAAGTATTCGGCTCCGTCCTCCTTCTGATTCCGTTTGATGACGAAGAGGAAGCTCTTCGCATAGCCAACGACACGGATATGGGCTTGGCTGGAGGCGTTTTCACCAAGTGGGTATTTTGAAGCAGGGATGGGCAATAAGTTTGTAGTTCGATTATAGTGCACTTCTTGGCATAATTTTGATGAATACTGTAATATCGATTGATTTTCGTGCGAAATCGATCGATTTCGTGGTATCGATCGATGTATTGGATCGTTGGCACCCTCCTCTTGATATATAAAAGTTTGTAATGGCAAACTATGGCCTACCCGCTTTGAAGGGACTATCAGGGATTTTTAGAACCTTGACGGTCCCATTATGAGTTCTTATGGTCTTTTTTATAGACATCTAGCCAAGGCGCACGAAATGGCTGCCCGGATCCACGCGGGAAATGTCTACGTCAACACCTTCAACGACGTTTGTGAGTTCTTTCCCTCTCCCTCCCTCTCTCTCTCTCTCTCTCTATACATATCTCTCTAACTTTCCCCTCTCTTTCCAGCTCCCTTCGTCCCCTTCGGCGGCTTCGATCAGTCGGGCTTCGGCCGGGAAAACGGCACCGCCGCCCTGGAGCACTACACGCAGATCAAGTCCGTGTTCGTCAACACCACCTCTCCCCTGGAGAACCCCTTTTAATCCCCCAAAAATCGATAAGTTAAACGAGTTTTACGAGAACATTGTGTGTGATAATGAAGGATCTCAAATGGACGTATTGCTATTATGTGTGTGTGGGGGTCAGCACCAGTTGTGGCATGATACAGGGGAAGTGGGAGATCTCGTGAGCAATCGGTCGGTTAGCGTACGCGTGCGCAAGATAACAACATACTGGCAAGGGAGGGGGGCTGGGCGTATAACAATAGGGGGCTATACAAAAGGCACCACCTTGGGGGTGGTAATCATAAAGTAGAGGAGGGTGTGCTGCTGTTGTGGCAGGCAGGGGGTTATACCCGTACAGAACAGCGTCGGCGAGAAGATTGTGGCGATGTTCTCTATCGTCATCTTGTTCATCGCCTGGTATTCCGTGACCTGAAACGGGGGAAATTGAGAAATTAGGTCACAGGAGCCACAACGGCCTCGAAGGGAACACAGCACACATTCCAACCCCAGATTGGGTCCACAACGCTTCGCTCCAAAGGCCACAACGTAAAACTGCTGGCCTGGGAAAAATCAAGGCACTCGACTCAAATCTCGCTAAAACCACAGCGCGCTACACTTATTTACGGATGAGCCCACAGGAAGCGATATGGATGCTTTTCTGGCCCACAGCGCGTAACTCCAATCTTTGTAAGGACCACATTCCGCCCCTAAAACGCTAAAATGCCCCCTAATCCAAGTTAAGGCTGAAAGGTACCACCACGCCACTGTGATTATCGACGGGACCACAACATGTCAATCCTATTATGGGCAGAGCCACAGCGCGCGGCAAATATCCTTATGTGGTCAACAACGCCCAATTCCAGCTAGTGTTCGGGCTCAACACTCGACTGCAACCCCGGCAAAGCCACAGAGATCATGTAGGACCACAGCGCGCTACTCACATCCCCTATTGACACCACAGGCCGCCACTTTAATACATGTTTAAAGCCAGAACGTGCAAATGCAATCCGTGACAAGGCCACAAAGATCGATTCCGATCCTGACAAATCCACAGCGCTCCACTCTAACCCCAGATTGGGATCACATCGCGTAACTAGAATCCTGGGTATGACTACAACGGTAGACTCATACTGACGATGAGCCGTATGTCGTATGACCACAACGCGCGACTTTCATTATGGCCGGCGACGGGCAATTTTCAGTATTCGGCAATTTTGGTTGCCCATCTATGAAGGCCACAGCGCGTCAACCCAACACTGGAAAGGCCACAGCTCATCGCTCGAACAATGAACGAAGCCACATCGCGCCACTTTAATCGCGAGGAAGGCCATAGCGTGCCTACATTTGTGGACAGGGCCACAGCACGCCGCTCGTATCCTTCTTTGGGCCGCAACACCCTATTCCAGCTATTATTTGGGCCACAACGCCTAATCTGTTGCTTGAATCGAGCACAGTAACATTTTCACGATCACATCAGAGAATCCCAACTTTCAGAAAGACTACACTAAGGCCCATCTGAGCAACATCGTGCCACTTAAACATTTGGCACATAGGCTACAGCGCGCCACTCCTAACCGAAAAAGACAGCGCGCAAACCCCACTTTTTCTCGCGGCATTGCGTAACTGCATTTCTGGCGAGGCCTGGTGCTCCAGCTGTGTCCTCAGTAATCAAAGAAAATCCGTGCCTTTTTCAGATGAAGCAGAATTGTGTGGAGGGTCTTGGCGTTGGCTTCCGTCAACTCCTCCAGAGCTTTTCTGAAAACAGATTTAACGCTGTGGTGAAAAATGCGACTCACCGGCACAGACGTAGTCGCTCCTGGGCCGTTCTCGCATTGCTGTACGCAAAAAGCAAGGACTTATAAACACTGAAGGGTACGAGCTGTTGAGGAAGAAGCCTCAGGTACAGCTTCAGAAGACCACAGACGGTGTGGATGTCTTCCACCTGAAAAAGAGGTATTAGAGAGAGAGAGAGAGAGAGAGAGAGAGAGAGAGAGATGACAGGAATAGTAACAAACCTGGCTCAAATCCACCGAATGTTGGGAATCAAACTGTCGTCGGAGCCTCTCCATATGGTCGTGTGAGCCGGAAACGCGGTAGATGCCCTCCACGGTGAGACCACGGGATTCCACCTAAAAAATTGAATTATACTGTTGAAACAGATGAACTTTGGTCTACTGCAGCAAAAATCATATACTATGGGACACTCTGCAGTCCTTTAAAACTTACCACCATATCCTTACAACATTAAATCGATTTCCTGGATGTGACTCCACAGACCTTTAAAATACAAACGATTATCGTTGGGACCCCACAGACCTTTAAAGTATAACGAATCCAGGTAGAAAACCCCTACAGTCCTTTAAATTATACCGATTTTGGTGAGACGCTACAGTCCTTTAAAGTACAACGATTCCCTATGGGAACACTACAGACCTTTAAAGAAAATGACTTCCGGTCGAATCCCACAGACCTTCAAAATATGACGATCACCAGTGGGACCCTACAGACCTTAAGAATCTGAGAATTCGCGGTGGGACCTACAGACCTTGAAAATCTTAGGATTCGCGGTGCGACCCCACAGACCTTTAAATCCGACCTCTCCCTTACCTCAATGATACAAAGAGTGACAACCGGTGGAATATCCGCCTGATGAGCCAAACACAGTGTCATCAAATCCACAGCGAACATCCTCTTCACGTATTTAGCCTCAGGGCGACAGTCCTTTAAAAAACACATCTTCATACTGTAGCCCAAAAAAGCTTTACCTGTTTCGTTCTCTCTGCGCATTTCCGATGGGCGGCAAAGCCACAGTCGTCGCACCTCACGCCCTAAAACTACCGTAACCCACGTCACACAGTCCTTTAACCAACCTGTTGAACCAGTCCCCACATGAAGTTCCTACAGTAATCACAGTAATGGGGGATTTTAAAGGTGACGGAGGAGAAATTATGGGCCCTGGCAGGAGTGGTCTTTTTCATTGAATCCGTGTCTTGTGTGTACATCATATAAGGGCTGAAAAGAAATGAGTGATTTGGGCATGGTTTTACAGGCAAGCCCGATTTTGAGAGATGGGCACAAGGCCGGCCCGGAGGGATCCCGCAGACCTTTAAAATATAACAATTTCCGGTAGGCCCCCACCATATATGGGCAACCCACCGCGGGGCTATTTTACGACCATGGCTGGACAGGGTGTGTTTGGGGGCTCGATGCGTAAGCCCCCCAAATAGTGCCTCGGCGGCACAGTAAGCCCCCCTTTCATTTCTTGTTACAATTTTCAATCAAACGCCGAAGTACGTACGTACCCCAAGCACCTTAGGTCGACCTATGTTTACGACAGCCCCCTCTATTATAAAAAGTTTCGATAATTTGCGACAAGCCGCCTTCTTGAACAAATGTTACCAAAAACTCAAAATTGTAATGGCCCTACCGCCGCTTTTGGCGGAGCTTGACAATGTATGAACCCCCCCCCCCGCCCTTTAAAATTATTTCCGGTGGGACCCTACAGACCTTATGTAATGATCCCACACACCTCAAAAGAGTACAATTTTGGAATGGTTTCACGGGCTAACCCGGCTTCGACGGCCGCTGAACACACGGACCGGCCAGAAGTGTCCTACTGACACTTACGTAAGCATTGACAGTGTAACTTTGTTCGACGCTTACGCGCCGAGTTTTAAACCATTTTTTCAGGCTGGCCCGATTGTTACGTAAAAACACCCACCTGTGTTCATATATTGCGTCTTCGGCCATTCTCCGAATGTAGTCGGAGGCGTGGATATCCATGAACATGCTAATCAGACCGTCGGCCACCAGGGACTCAATGGTCTCGAAGCGCTTCTCCCCCACGTAGTGCGTACCGTCGTAGAATAACTGAAATGAGGCAATTTTATGTGGTAAACGAAATTTGTACTGAAAAAATCTCTAAGAATTTACAGTTCATGGGTGGTCTTGAGTTGCGGACCGCAAAAGATCACCCATAAAGTATCGATTTGACTGTAAAATTACCAAGACATTATTGATTTTGGGGTATCGGTATTCTAGCCCACCCGGAAGTTATCGATTTACTGTGGGTGCTTTACAGTTAATCGATATTTTATGGGTGGTCTACCGACCACCCGGTTATTACAAGTAATCCCCAAAAAATCAATAAGTTTTCTGTGAACCATAGTAAATCAAAAGTTCCGGGTGGTCTACAGTAGTACATAATACGCGACTCTCAACCATAGAAAATCGAAAATTTCCACAGCTAATCAATAATTTCTGGGTGGTCTGTCTATTATTCAGGGTGACCTACAATAAATCGATAATGTCTGAATGGGCTACAGTACTTTTGTGCCACCCGAGTGTCAATCGTATATAGAAAATCGATAATTGCCTGACAATCCAGAGTAGACCGATAATTTCTGGGTGGTCTAGTGTGCTACCTACCACGCGGCTGTCACCTGTATTCCCAATCCAAAAAAAAGAGTAAATCGATATTTTTTGGGTGGTCTTCTCTGGTCTGTTCAATACCCGCAAAATCGAAAACATCTGGGTGGTCTAGGCAGAACTTGCCACCCGGCTGTCAAATGATCCAAACTTTGAAAATGATGTCAGCGCTGATTATTGACACCCGACTGGCAGGAAATTGTTGACCACCCAGACTGACGACGTTACACGTAGGAACAATGAACTAGCGCAATTTTTTAAACCAATTTTCGATTTCCCGCAATTTTAATCAAATTTAAGCAATTTGAATTAATATTAATCGATTTTCCCCACCTTGTAGTTCAAAATGCGTCCTTCGCTGAGCATGCATAGAGTGAAGGCGTCCTGTCCCCTCGTCGATTCACGGATCAAATAAGCCCCGTCTCCCGTGTGTTTTAACAAGATATCAGCCTGAATATTGAAATAAACTTATAAACTATACAATATACAACAAAATATAACAAAAATACCTCCTCTCTGCTGATCAGGCCGTGAAAGGCGGGTTCGTTTGCGTACTGAATGGGCCGGTCCTTCACAGGTGGATTTTTGATCACAGCACGGGGTCGGGGAGCCCTCTCCTGCAGAACGAGAAGATTCTGCTTCCAGTACCCTAAAAAAAGAAAATTACACGGAATTATGAAAATTAACACAAAACAACAACAACAAAAAACACTTAAATCGACACAACCTCCATATTCTTAGTGAAATAACAAGCTAATTGCTTAAAATGTACTATTTCAAAACCCAAAGCTATTTTAAACCCAAGCCCCACTTTATGCAAGCCCCCATAATTCAAAGAAATCCCACCTGATGAAGTCGACCCTGCTCCGTCGTCGTCATCCATTTTAAAGGTCTAAATACCGTATTTTTCACCATGAAATACCGTAATCATATGAGATACAGTAATAAATAAATAGAAGAGTGTAAAATTGAGTGACAACGTGTATATGGAACCACTTAGCAGCCGCAGCTGGGTGAGCAATCGTCGTCCAGACGGCGAGTGGTCCCGCCACGATCTCGAGGACACGCCCATTATTCCGCTTTCTCAAGTTTATCACGAGTGCAACATTTTCAGTGTAAACCGATTCCCCCCAACTTTCGCTTTGTTCACGTTTATTTTTCTGGCTTTTATAAATAAAAATATATTTATTTAATTTGTTAATGCAAAAACTATGCGTTATTTACCTTAGAACAGCTAGAGAAACAGGTTTAAACATCGTCAAGGCCACAAATCAGTTTTTGGATCTAAAATGGACAGTACGAACGAAAATCGATTGGATGGTAAAAGGTTGGTACATTTAAATCGTTGGATGACCTTTTTTTCTGGCTATTGGTTTTCGCATTTTGAATCTTTGGCACCAAAAATGCCATTTTGTATTGATTTTAATTGAAAAACACCTCTGTATTAGTTTGTCGTCAAATTATTGGAGTAGTGCCTTTTTTATCATAGTTTTCATGCAATGGCATGTAAAAGTTCAATATTTTCTTATCGACATTTACCGCGCCACCTGTAATCGTTGAAAGTGTGTAGTTTGATCGATCACACTTCACTAGGTTAGAATTTAGCAAATTTGCGTAATATTGATTGTATTTAGTATAAAATCGATCGATTTGTATACTTTTGATTGCAAAATAACATGGCCCACCCGCATTAGCTAACGTTCCTTAGCAACAAGCCATGGAAATCTTGAAAATATGAGTCCCAACACGAAAGTTCAGAGGTTGTCTTTTGCAGGTATGTCAACAGCTTAATTGTGGATCTTTCGTGATGGGACCCATATTTCCCTGGCTTTTTGCCGAGGACCGCGGCTATTGCCGCAGGGCATGGCTGGGACAAACTGCCTTGTTAAAGGATTATTTTTAAAGTGGAAAATTGCGAAATAAAAATGACAGGCAAATTTTGACATAATTTGTATGCGACGGATCCAGAAACACGCTTAGATTCTTATGAAACGTTCACATTATCCCGCCCTGTGTCTATTTTCTGACTTCAGAGAATATTCGTTATCGATTTTTGCTCGCTTTTGAAATGTTGTCAATTTTTTTATAAGTTTTCGTTTCAGGATGCGGCTGTGCGTTGTAGGACCCCAGGCGCGTGCCTTCACCGCCCGTCTCCGCCTGTTCTCCACACAGACCGGTCAGATCGAGGCTCCCGTGCTCTTTGTGAAGGATGACCGTAACTCCAGGATCAACTCCCTTCTCGGTCCCTCGGACAAGCAGTTCCCTCTGCCCGGCGACGTGTCCCACTACTCCCTGTACAACAGTGAGCCTCGTCAACCCGTGAGGCAGCAGCAGTTGGCCTCTTTGGAACAGTCTACGTACTCTCTGGAACAGATTATGAACTCTGCTCGCCAAGACGCCGACGGGAATCATCTGCAGGAGCTCCAGGAACAGGCGCTGGAGGCTGCTCAGGACCGCGCCGGCGACTGGCCGGTGGAGCTGTCGGCGCAGGAGTGCCCTAGGCTTCTGAAGAGGGACCTGAAGTACCTCTTCCCCAACATGGGACTGGAAAAGATGACGATCAACGTGCTGAACCTCACGCAAAAGTCCGAGTCGGACATGAGTGCGTGGAGCAGGGAAATGGAGGAGGAGAGGGAGATCCTCACCGCCTCCTTCATCTCCAGTGGACAGGCCATCTGCACGACGTTGAGGAGGTGCGGCTACTGGGCGGACTTTGTGGATCCCTCCTCGGGCAGACCGTATCTGGGACAGTACTCCAACCACGCCCTTTTCGAGACCGACGACGCCTACAAGAACATGGGATTCCAGATCGAAGACCTCGGATGTTGCAAGGTGGGTGGAAGCGGCCTGAGGCTGGGAAAGCACCGCTAAGCGGCCAGAGGTTCTGAAAGAACCGATAAGCGGTCTGAGGTTAGTAGTTCACCGCTAAGCGGCCTGAGACTAGGAAAATGACGCTGAGTGGCCTAAGGCTATGGAAAGTACCGCTATGCGGCGGGAGGCTGTGAAAATACTGCTAAGTTCTATAAGTGATATGAGATAGGGGGTAAATACTGTTGTTATAAAGCGGTATGACGCACGGAACAGCGGTATGCGACCAGGTTAGAAAGTTACTGTTCAGCGGCCTCAGGCTAGGAGAATGACGCTGAGCGGCCTGACGCTATGGAAAGTACCGCTTTGCGGCTCAGACATTGCTGTTAAGCGGCCTGAGATTAGTAAAAGACTGCTAGGAGGCTTGCAATTGGGAAAATTTGAATGAGTTTAAAGGTCATTTAGGCAATGCGGCCTTAGACTAGGAAATTGGAACTACGCGGTTTGATACCAACAAAACACCGCTAAGCGGCCTGAGGCTGGGGAAGTACCGCTAAGCGGCCTGAGTCTACTGAGGCTAAGCTACCGCTTTGCGGCTAGGTTATGTAAAACTGCGCTACTGTTATGTCGGTATGGGTGCCGCTAAGAGGCCTAAGGTACTATGACCTGATTTTTGAAAATGAGATCTGAGTGTGTTAGCAAAATGCCGCAAAGCGGTGCGAGGCCCGCAAAGACCGCTAAGCGGCCTGAGGCTGCGGAAATAAAAATATGCAAAGACCGCTAAGCGGCCTTAGTACAGGCTGGGAAATTACTACTTAGCGGCCAAAGGCTTTGAAATCTACCGTTAATTCTCATTTCCAGGTTCTGAAGCACATGCAGTGGGGCACGCACGCCTTCGTGGGAACGCTGTTCACCGACGCGCCCCTGGACAGCCAGATCGTACAGGACATTCTTGCCAAAGTGAACGAGGATAGCTGCTAGAGAATATAGAGATTGTCTAACCATCATTGAACTATTCCTATTGCATTCTCGGTGAGTCCGACTGGTATTTTTTGATACAGTGTGTGTTTGATGTACATTTTTGACTTAGAGTCCGAGAATCTTCCGCAAATAAAGTTTGAATGGCTTTGCGAGAGAGAGAGAGAGAGAGAGAGAGAGAGAGATCAGCAATTCGCCCTTTCTTACAGTGGAAATAGCCTCGAGTTCCATTGTTTTGCTGTATTGCGTACTTCATTTTTAGTCACACGGCACGGTGTTCTCACTTTGATTCACATTTCTACCTTTGTACGTAAAATTCGAAAGTAATGAGTGATCAGCTGTAAAAATCGATTTCATGGCTGCCGTGTGACGGAAAATAAGTACGCAACCCAGAACAACCATTGAAGCGAAAATTCGGCATATGACGTTAGTAGTGTTAGGAAAATATTTCTGTTGTAAATTAGTTAAAATGACATTGTTTTGAAAAAGGAGACATTGTAGAAGAGAAAACAAAAGCAATCGTAGTTTAGACTTTATTGTTTTGTGATCGTGGGCTATAGAGTTTCTGCTTCTTCTAAAGCAGGCGAACGCCCGCCTCGAACTTCTTGCCGTCGTGACGGCCATAGGCGGTGATGTGGAGCGTCTGGATGCCTTTAGCCTCATCGTCTCGGAGCAGGAAGAGGGTCTTGCCCCTGTCGGTCTTGAGAGTAACCTCCGATTCAGGCGTCACAGAGTGGCCGACAGCACTGCATTGAACTTGGAGATCTTGTCCAGTCCAGTTGCGGATGAACACTGAGACCTCCTCAAGCGTCTTGGTACAGTGCATGGTCGGGGTGACTTTGAGGCGATTGTCCAAATCGAAGCGTTCAAAAGTCACGTCATTCTTCTTCTGAACATATTCTGTTTTATAGATGCGATTTGAACCCACTCTGGGCACAGAAAGCGCAGCCAGGACAATCGGAAGGTATTCCGTTTTCTTCGAACACTCCGGACATGTTGACACGATGATACCATTGGAGATTCTCCGTTTCATCTTCCGTCACATCATAGTCGGGAACCCACTCACAGGAACTAAATATTTGCATTTAAAAATATTGCTTTGAGGCTATTACCGAAAGTATTTTCCCCTATGGCTATATCTCTGAATAAAGGCCATTTGGAGTGATAAAGTGGTAGTTACCACATTGGTCCTCAACCTAGCGTAGACACTCGCCAGCTGCACTCCATTGTAAGTTGGTGATGTTGATGAGGTCAGATTCGCCAGCTCGACAGGGAATTCTTCGTCCCGGGTCAAAGAAGTCCCTGACAAACTGAGCCGCTGCCAGCATCAGAATATCTTAAAATTTCTGCCTTCCTCTAGATACTTTTGTGATCTACGCTTCTCTCTCTCTCTCTCTCTCTCTTTCTCTCTCTCTCTCTCTTTCTCTCAACACACATCCTCTCTTTTTCTCTCTCTCGGTATCTCTCTCTCTCTCTCTCTCTCTCTCTCTCTCTCTCTCTCTCTATTTCTCTAACTCTCCCCCTCTCTCTCTCTCTCGCTCTCTCTCAACACACACTCTTTCTTCTTCTCTCTCTCTCTCTCTCTCTCTCTCTCTCTCTCTCTCTCTCTCTAACTCTCTAACTCTCCCCCCCTCGCTCGCTCTCTCTCTCTCTCTCGCTCGCTCTCTCTCTCTCTCTCTCTCTCTCTCTCTCTCTCTCTCTCAACACACACCCCCTCTTCCTTTTTCTCTCTTTCCCTATCTCCCCCTCTATCTCTCTCCTCTTGCTTTCTCCACCTCCTTCTCTCTCTCAACCTCTCTCTCACTCACTCTTACTGTCTCTACTCACCAGCGCCCTGAATGTTCTTCGCCGGTGGTTCGTCTTTTGCTTCGTTTCTGCTCTTGTTGCCGCTCTTTCCACTCTTCGTGCGCTCATTGTTCTTTCCACTCTTCGAGCTCTTCTTGTTCTTTTTGATTTTCTCCTTGGCCGGTCCGGCGACCATGGGCTCTACAAAAAAGTTGTTTTAAAAAGTAAAATGTGTACAGAGCCGGCAATTTGTGAAAATAATGTGATGTCTTTGAATCCAACAGAATGCAATTTTTGGCCGAGGCAGAGGCAGAGGCAGACGCTAGATATTGAAATGAACCTGCGACTTTTTCCATCTCGGATGTAGAGCGTGCGCAGACGAGTGGTGCGTGCGGTTCTCCTTAGGAGCTGAACAGAGAGATTCTTGATAATAGTCCCGAAAGGCAAACCAGGAACTCGAGGCTGGCCGACCATACTGGCAACTGGCAATGGGTGAAATGACCTTGTTTAGCCGTGTGTTGGCGGATTAGAAATGCGTGGGTGTGCGAGCCGTAAGGGACGTGAAAGTGCGAACCGTATGTGGACGGACATTCATTTACCCGCTCTGTAATCCAGCGGTGAAATATTCAAATGTCCGAGGAGGCTTGCCAGCCGCTTTCTCGGCCATTAAGCCCAAAAGTTTCTTGTATTATAGTGGGAAACCTGCCATGCAACTGGCCGTGTTTTCAATCCGTTTTTCGTTTTCTTTTGAAATTGTTACAGTAGATATACTCTTTGCCAAAACTACTTTTCCCGATTTGACTGCGTAAACGGCCTGTATCCTATTTTGCACATGTTACTCCAAGAAAAACATCAAAACAATTGACTCGTTGGGACGAAGTAATTTTGGCATAACTATATGGAAAAGAAAAGGAGTTTCGAGGTAAAATCATGTTTTTGCAAACAAATAACGGTTTCAATAGAGAGATAAGGAATAGTTTATTCATTCCAATGGCTCACAATGTTATCATTCGGTCTTCTAGACGAAGAACTTTCCAGAGGCCTTGTATTCCATTCCGGAGGCGGTCATTCCCACAACTGAGAGAGTTTGCGTCCCCTTCACTCCCTCGTCCCGCACGACTTGGATAGTTTTCGATTTGTCCGGCGGCAACTGGAAACGGGAGCAGTCGAGGGTATGGCCGTGGGCCGTGCAGAAGATCGTCACAGGGTAACAGGTGTCGTTGGTCAGAAGGATGTTCGTCGGCTCATTCGAAGTCTTGACAAGAGGAGGGGCGATCTTCAGCCTCGGGCCCATCATCAGCGGCTCTTCGGATAACCACTGGGTGCGGGTAGCCTGAATATACATATATTCTATCTGGAAATGTATCATACTCGAGGTAGCTTCAGGCATTCGATGAGGAGAGGCAGAAGAGAGGAGTCCTTAGAGCACGTCTCACACGATGAAATCTGCGCTGCGTTGAGCAGCAGCTCCTTGTTCCTACCGTCGACTTCAAACTCGAAGTAAACGCACTCGCTAAATCAGAGAATTCCAAAGAATAATTGCGGATTTAGTTACCACTTCTTCTGCAACTGCCGCCTTCCCAACCGAATCTTGTCCTTCTCCACATTTACGTAGAAGGCCTTCTCCGACCCCACGTAACTCTGCACAAATGACCACATTCTGTTTCCACGCCTTGTAGACAGATGCCAGAGTCAGTCCACCATCATAAATGCTCCCATCGGAGGTTATGTTTAATGCCAGAGGGTGGTTTGGGTCCATGGCCGCAGTCGCGTCGAAGAAAGCGCGAACCAGTTGGCAACATCCTTCGAACAGGATGTCTAAAAAGTCTACCTATCTCGTACACTTTCACGCCGCTGTTTTTCACGTTTTCACTCTCTAATTCCTATTTGCATGCAGACATTGATACACAAACACTCACACACACAAACACTCACACACACACACTCACACACACACACACACTCACACACACGCACACACTCACACACTCACACTCTCTTTCACACACACACACATACACATACACACACTCTCGCACACACACACACACACTCTCTCTCTCTCTCACTTTCTCTCTCTCTCACACACACACACACTAACTCACACACACTCCCTTTCACACACATACATACTCTCTCTCCCTCTCTCTCTCACACACACACTCACATTCACATACTTTCTCTCTCTCATACACACACTCACACACCTACACACATACACACACAAACTATTTACACACTGCCTCTGCCTCTGTCTTTCTGTCTCCTCTCTCTGTCTGTCTCTCTCTCTCTCTCTCTCTCTCTCTCTCTCACTTCGTCCAACTATCCCAACTATCGATTTTGGAACGAAAAGTGTATGTTGTTTGTTTTTTTCGCTTTCATCTCTTTCAGTCACTCTCCTACTCACCTGCTCCTGGCAGGGTCTCCGTGGCGTTTGTGGGCTCCTGATCCGTCGATTTCTCCACTCCTGGAGTCCTCCTCTCTTTGTTCTGTTTGCCTGAAAAAAGATAAGGTAAGAACATTTCTTTTACTATTTTTCAATGGCAGAGGCAGAGGCAGAGGCAGTGATCTCTGCGCTGCCAACGTGAGGTTACGCGGGGTCCGCCTGGTGAACAATCATTTCCATTCACGATTGCATTCGAAGCCTCCGGTTGGTCAATCCAAAATCGTTAAAACAGTGTTTTCAAGCGCAAACTAAGGTTGATCGGTTTACGTTGCAGCTTAAGCATTGCAACCGAAAGAGTAACTTTGGGAAGAAAATATACCGGGGGGGGGGGGGGGATCCTCTCGAGGGGAGTCAGACGGCGGGCAGGTTCCATCTCCTTCTTGTTGTCCCTGATCTAAAGCGTGCGAAGGCGTTATTTTGGCGAACGCCTAAACATAACCTTGAACAATGAAAATTGAAAAAACGAACCCTGGATAGCAACAACGTCGAGACGAACCGCAGCCATTCGAAACGGAGAAGGAAATGACCGAAAGTGAGCTGTCAAGCGGTTTCTCGTAAGCGGACGGTCTCACCCATAGAGCTTGACCGGAAATATTGGGTCTTAGGATAGTTTTCAATCATGGACATTTATGCAAAAATGCGAACTTGTAAATATGTCATTGCTCACGCTAATTAGCTTAGATTTGCAGGTTCTTTATACTTTCACGGCCTGTGGGCGTGAAGTATAATAGGAGTTTGATCGCTTTGAATTGTTTTTTTTTCAGTAAGCTAGAGCTTCCGTTAGGTTAAAGTAGATTTGACTAGGAGTTACTTCGCTCCCTAATCTTCATTTCAAGAAGAGTTACGAAAAAATTGTCACAGTTTGCGTACGGAAAAGCTTGACTTGGATTTTAAAAAAGAGAACTCTAAAGTGGATTTATAAAAGAGAACTCTAAAGACGTCTTTCCTGCGTTTCGCGCGGCTGTGCGGTCGCCCGTCCTCAAGGCGGAGTTTCGTGAGGACGTAGCTCTCAAAATGGTTCACCGAAATCGTATACAGTACCTCGATCATCCCATGAACAAGAGAAGAAACTGTTTCCCCCAAGGAGAGCTGTACCAGCAACTTGTCCAGGAGGCATTTGAAGCCAAATCAACGGAGAATGGGATCAACCAAGTCAACTTCGTGGGATTGAAGTCGACTAATGTGAGTCATCCTGGTGGTTCAGGGAACAGCCCTAGAGAGTAAACCGTACATATGTATATGTAAAATAGAGGGTAGTTTGGTTCAGCAGTGCTCTACATAAAGAGAACAAAATTCCTCTCTTGTTAATGATCATGCTCCAAGCTGCCGCTTGGGAGCAGGAGTATGAGGTAAACATCTTACATTGAAAAGGCTGTTCATCTGCGATATATACATTTGAGGGTTGTCATTCTGTCCGTTTGCAGCGCTACGTAAAATGCGGCAAAGCACATACAAAAACACACACACTTACACACACATACACACACAGATACACACACATACACACACATACACACACAAACAAACAAACACACACACACATACACACACACAAACACATTATTTCCAATTTACACAAAAATTAAAATTTAAGGCGGGATCGGTTCAAAAACATCCCTCGGCCCGGCCCGTCATTTAAGAACCCTCGCATAGCCCGAGTATCCTATATACTACTCTGAACTCTTGGAACAACATCTAAACTTTGGCACGTTGAGCCAAAGTAGTTTTTACAGCGAACTGCCGGGAAAGCAACCAGCCTTCTTTTTCTAAGCAGGCATGGAAAAACAAGAAAATAAGAATGGAAGAAATTACTAATGGATTTATTTTCCATTTTATCTCCGGTATTACATTTTATCTTTTAATAATACAGCTTTCCGCAGGCATTGTATTCCTTGCCGGTGTCCGAACGGCCGACAATACGGAGGGTCTCAATCTTCTTAGATCCCTTGTCGCGGGTAACTTCGAGGCGGCAGTACTCTCCCGGGTGGATGATGTAAGGACCGTCGTCAATCTTGTGGCAGTTCGCGGTGCACTCCAGACTCAGCGTTTCCGGAGTGAGATTTGCAAATGACAGGACTGTGCGACGTTTTCAGCGAAGGAGGCACGAGTTTCAGACGATCGTCCAGCTTGATCGGCGGCTGATCCACCCACTCGGTCCGGTTGGCCTGAAAGTACATTTTTTCTGTCCGGTAAACTGTCGTACCCTGGGAACCTTCAGCAGCTGGAGAAGAAGAGGCAGCAGGGTGGAATCTTTGCTGCAGGTGCTGCAAGTGCTGATTTGGGATCCCATCTCAATGAGGTCTTCATCCTCAGCCGTCAGTTGGTACTCCAGGCCGTACGCGCACTCACTGAATCGAATAATTAAAAAATCATTGTGGATGTAGTCACCATCTTCTGATAACGTTTCTTTTTGCTATCTTCAAAATATTCCCTTCAACATTTACGTGGAAGCATTTCTCCGCACTGAAGTATCTCTGAATATACGCAATTATTAGTTTTGAGGCGCCAATTACCACGTTATTCTTCCAGTTTCGATAAACAGTCGATAGACTTACACCTCCGTCAAACTTGACACCATCAGAGCTGATATTCAATAGGAGAGGGTGTTCCGGGTCGATTGCGGCGAAAACGTCGAAGAAACTCCTGATCAGCTGGCTGCCCCCATTCGAACAGGATTTCTTAAAATGTTTATTCTATCTCGTTCTCTTGATCGTACACTTTCGTGCCGCTCCTTTTCTACACATCTATTGCAAAATCATCGCACACAGACACATACATACACACTCCATCAAAAAGTTTCATTTTTTCGAAGAGAGTATTTCAATGTCTCACAAACTCTATAAATTTACATTTAGGTTTTTAAACATTACAATTGGAGATTCCCTTTGACTAAGTGTTCTTCTTTTTTTGGAAACGGAATGTAATAATGGGCGATCATGTTCCGCATGCTGAAAACAAAAATTCTCCGGTTACTAGCTGAAGTTTAGGCAGGCAGTGTTGCAGTCGTAAACTTGATTGACTTTTGTAGTTTATCATCTGCTTATCTTCTGGCAGCCGTTACATCTCCTTTCCAGGACGCACTTTAGCCCAAACTGCTTCCACCTACAGAAAATTTTGTTTTCAGGATGTTTTTTCAAATCGGCTTTTCCTCCTTTCTTTTTATCCTATCCGTAACTGCTAAATGCCCCAGCGACGGCTACCTGGATCCAGATGGATGGTTAATCACTAATTTTTTTTATAAAATTAGCTTTTAAGGTGTTACGTTGGTCATTCAGCGGAAACGTTTGGGTATGCAGAAAGTTTCTGCTCCCAGCTCAATAACTTTAAGACAAACAATCTAATAATCCCGAAAAACGCCTTTGAAAACTACCATTTGATTGAACTTCAAAAGAGTGATAGCTCACTTTTCACAGTTACTATGGATTCTTTTAGAATTTGGAATTTCCAAAGGCTGGATGGGCATTTGCTCGCATGACAATATGACCTACCACAACTTTCCCCCAGGTTCTTTTTCTTTTTAAAACTCAATCTATCATTTAAGGAATCTCCGGAAACTTGGCTGTCTCCTATTGTTTATATTTGAACACATCTGATGGATACTGGTATTCTGAAATAGTAGATGCCATGTTACCCTCTGTATGCAGAGTGCCTGCCAGCTCGTGATGTTTTCCACGAACAATGAATATTGATAGTTACTCACTGTTTTATCTCACTGTTTTATCTTAAAAACTGTTATGATCTTTTTCCGATGAAAAGCCAGCAAAAGGCAGGTTACGTTGATGAAATACACATGTTTAACATAAAATACCCACCGTCCCTCCTGATCCTGCCAGTCGGCTTTGACTGTTCTGCAGAAGGCTTCATTCCTCCGGAAGTCTTCTTTTCAGCAGAAGTCTTCTTTCCAGCCCACGGCTTCTTCAGAACATCCTCGCCAGCACCTGCAAATGATTTTTGATAGAGATACATGCAGATTCAACTTTTTAGATTTCCGGATGTTTCTAGTGTTATAAATCCTTTACACTTTCAACGGTACTTGCAGGGAAAAGGTGTACTGAGAAAAAATAGGTGTACACGGGTAATATAGGTGTACACCGGAAATATAGGTGTACAAGTGGAAAAATAGGTGTACACAATATAAATAGGTGTACAATGTTTGATTTCCTTAAAAAAACTTCTTTTTCGTTTTATTTCCTAGATTAACAGCATTTTTGCGATTTTGAATCGTGTAAAACACATTACAGTTTCCATAACGCATTGCTGCACAATTGAATATGCAACCTGGCGGGAATCGAACCCGTGTCTCAACTGCCGTTCGCTGGTATCGCCCATGCACCCAGCGAACTCATTGCCACTGTGGACCTTAACCGCTCTCCATAGAGCCGCGAAATACCTCCTCCTAGCATGTGGTAGAGAAAACAGCATAGGGAACCTGGCCTCCACCTCGTAACCCTCAACTGCCGAACGGTAAGAAGTCAGTTGCAGCTGGAGCTTTGGACACTGTTCTCAACGCCAAGCGGGTGCGACATTGCTGTCAGAGACGACCGCAACAACACCGTCCACCGGTAGAGCTTCGCAAAAAGGAAAGGTGGACGTCGGATGAGGCTCAAGACATCTACCGGAGAAAGTGAGCAGAGAAAACACCAGCGGCGACACTCCGAAGAACGCCGACTCTGCCTTGGCATCCGCCGCCAGCTGCAACGAGACCGGGACCTTACATGGCAGGGACAGGATCTACAAGACGCCTAGGAAGAAGGGAACTACCGGAAGGGTTACTGCCTTCTCTGCACGTACAGCGGGGAAGTCAGTACGGAATACCTGGACTTGTGGTGTTTTCGGCACCTTGACTCTATTGCTTCTTATGTACTAACGACAACCTTGCATCGATTTCGTCTCCTTCGGTCCCCCGTTACCCGTCTCCTCCCTATCCTGCTCCTCCAATTCAGATATTTGATTTTCCATTAACGCAGGGACATCACATTTAACCATCGTCACTGCACTTCCTTTGCAAAAGGAGACAAAAAGGACGAATGCGCATAATAGGCGCAAAAGCAAAAACCAGGGAAAAAAATGATAAAATATGCGAAATCTCGAAAAATCGGGGTGAAAAAGAACCGGTAATATATTCATGCCAAATCCATTCAAAAATTATGAACCGGTAATCTTTTTTTTTCATACATTTTGAAGAAACGGTATTCTCGTTGGAAAATTTAAGAACCGGTAATTTTTATAAGAACCGGTAAACAAGAAAAGAGCCCAATAATGCATCAAAAACTGTGAGAAAGCGATTTTACAGCTATTGTACACCTATATTCTCAGAGTTCATTACATGTACACCTATTTTTCGTCGTGTACACTTATTTTATTTTTGTACACCTATATTTCCGGTGTACACCTATATTACCCGCGTACACCTATTTTTTCCCAGTACACCTTTTCCCTGCAAGTACCCTTTCAACCAAGATTTGAACAGTTAAAAAAAAAAAAAACAAAAATGCTTTCTTGGTTTAATATCCAAAATGTTGGGTTTTCAAAAATATTGTCGTTCAAAGATCTTTTTCTGCAATTAGACCAAAAAATTGTATGTTAATATCAATTGGTTATAATTGTGAAAACATATATTTTGTAAAAAAAAAAATAATTGTGCAAAGTTGCTTTTAGGAGCAAAAAAGTGGTTTTTTGGTCCAACTACCAATTTAGAGGCAAATGCCGCTTAATGTATATAAACATTCATGAAATTGTTTGCAACACTTTCCCACGTTGAAACTGAAATATCGAGTTTCCGATTTTTTCCACGAGAGTTCAAAGTAAACTCGTCTGAAAATATATAAAATCTCAATTTTTTCCGTGTCAACCTCACTTTTACATTTTACAGTTGGAAAGATCATGTTTTCACGTCATTTTGGCTACCATAATCTATTATTTTTTCAAAAATAGACATTCACGATAACTATAAAGATAGTAAACACAAAGTAACTTCGCATTCGATATGAAGGTCAATGCCGCTCGAGATCTTAATTGAATTATTCATAAAATTCGAGCTGCCGGTTTTTCATAATTCATCATCATAAGTGAAATTTGTTTTTTGGTTTTCACTCGCTAATGAGCAGAAAGCGCGCCCCAATCGCAATTGGCAAGCGTTCAAAATCTTGGGACATTTTCATGGTCTCATTTTCCACAATTTTGATCGCAGCTGGAAAGTATAGCTTGGAAAGAAAGTATACCTGAGGCAGATTTCTTGTTGTCCCTTTTCACATCCGAAGGCCTGCTGAGGATCTTACGGGGTTCGATAGTCTTGCTGCCATCCTTGATGAACTGGCTGCGCAGAGCGAAAGTTCTGTTGTACTTCACCTCTAAACAAAACTCTGAACAAAGAAAATTGAACAGGCGAACCCTGAACATTAGAGAACTTGTTATCACGAGGGCCGACCATCATTGACCGAGATAGAGGATGAAATGACACAAAAGTGAGCTGCCTAAAGGATAGTCAAATTTTCGAAAGCGCACGATCACGCATATTCGTATGCTAATGACCCCATCAAAGAAGCGCATAAGTTAGTGCGTTCTTCTTTGAGTAAGCTGGAGACTCCGTTAAGCTTTGATTACGAGATTTTGTTTCCAGCCCAGAAAATTGAGGAGTTCAGGGGAGTGTTGGACGTCACCTTGAAGCTCTAACCGACGTCCGCAGTGCTCAAAAGCTCAAAAGCTCAAAAGCAACGGCGCGACATCTTCTAACAGCCGCCTAATGGTTCATTGGTGAGTTTCCCTAAACACAAGCAGAAGACCAGGCTTTTTTTTTTTCAAATTTTCGACAAGGGACACGATTTTAAGACATTAAAGGCGATTTTTAGACGAGAAGAAGACAAGGGATAATTACAATTTTTGTGTGTGTGTGTGCGTGTGTGTGTGTGTGTGTGTGTGTGTGTGTGTGTGTGTGTGTGTGTGTGTGAGGCAGAGGCAGAGGCAGAGGCAGAGGCTCCGTCTTCCTCAATCCTTCCTTCTTCAAAACCTCCGACTTCACTCCTCCCGTCACTCCGGCAGTCTTCACCAATGAAAATGATTTTTGATGGAGATTTTCAGGTTTTTCCAGTTTTTCCACACACACACACGCACGCACGCACACACACACACACACACACACACACACACACACACACACACACACACACACACACACACACTGACACACTCTCACACACACACTCTCTTTTTCTCTCTCTCTCACACACACACTAACTCACACACACTCCCTTTCACACACACACACAGGCAGGTGATCTCTCCGCTGCCAACGTGAGGTTACGCGGGGTCCGCCTGGTGAACAATCATTTTCACGATTTGATCGCATAAGTTCACCTTCGTTAAGACACTGATTTCAAGCGCAAACTAAGGGTGATCGGTTTACATTGCATGCTTAGACTCTGGCGCAATAGAAGCATTGCAACCGAAAGAGTATACTTTGGGAATAAAATATACCGGGGAGGTTCCTCTCGAGAGGAGTCAGCCGGCGCACAGGCTCCGTCATCTTCTGGTTGTCCCTGATGTAGAGAGTACGAAGGCGGTCCGTCTTGTTCTGGCGAACGCCTAAACAAAACCTTGAACAATGAAAATTGAAAAGGCAAACCTTGGATTTCGGAGGCCTCGGACCGACCGGAGCTATTAACGTAATGACTTAAAAGTGAGCTGTCTAGCGGTAAGCTAATTCTCGTAAGCGGACAACAACGGATATCCATATGCTAATGACGTAGCGTTAGTAACACGAGTTTTTTGGCCTGGTACCGGCCAACAAACTCGTGTTACGAGTAAGCTATATGTTACGTTTCAATTTGTCGTTCAGACAAAAACTCATATCAGGAATAGCTCCAACCGACTTCCTGAGATTCTGACCAAAACTTTTTTCACAAAATTTTTTTTTCTTTTGAACCAGCTAATTTTGACTGAATGTTTTTAGTCTCCTTAGGATACTTATATTGACCTATATTGTAATCTTAAAAGTTCATTTTGGGATCCCAATGCCCATAACACCGCAAATGCGTCAGCACAGCGGCGCCTAGCGCATATCCGGTTCATTTGAACTTTCTGGCTTTAACATGACAATTTATCATTTTTACATTTTTTCCGCTGATTTTTAGGATTTTTTGTGATTTTAAAAATTAAAATTTAATAAAATCCTAATTAAACATGAAAAAACACAGATAAACAAATGAGCGCTACTATATTGACTATTTAATGCCAATTTTCCAAAAGGCGTCATGGGGGATTAAACCGATTTTTTGTCGTGGCACTTTGTTTTTGCTTTTTTTAATAGTTCTTTTCGGGAAGTAACCCATATTTAATCCATTTCTTATTACATGCAACTTGGAAAGTTATAATTTTCGTGAATTTTATGCCCAAAACTGAAATTTTCCTTGAAATCTGCGCTTTTTTGGACTCAGCTTGCTACGAATTCATACACGACTAAGTAAACGATCTAGATTTCTGGCTTTTTTGAATCCGCCAAGCCGCTTGCCGGTTCGCTTTCTACAAGAAATTTTGTAAATTGCAGTTTTTCTTGTTCTTTTTTTATTTTCTGCATTCTTATGCACTAAAATTCGTATTTCAGAGGGTATGAGAACACTGGGACTAGCGTTGTGCCTGGTGCACTTCGCTCTCGCCGACATCTTCAGTTGCGGCGGATTTGTCAAGTCCTCTGTCCCCATCGATTTCTCCAATGTTAAAGTGAGTGTTTCTCCCCCTAATGTCGTTAAATCCCAAGCTTTAACTACTAAAGACTTAAAACTTTAAGGTCGTTAAATAATACTTAAGCCCTTAAATACCTTAATTCTAGATCAAACTCCTTTCCCCCGAAGGTCATCTGAAGCACGAGGAAGAGTGCAACCCCCAGAATGGTTACTACATGATCCCCGTCTACAACAAGGGACAGTACTCTTTGAAGATCTCAGCCCCCGCCGGGTGGCATTTCGGTTAGTTTCTTAACTTTTTTAGGCTTTAATCATACCTCGGGAGACTGTGACAATTGACGGGCCCACCCGTAACTTTTGGGACCAAAACTGAGGTAGCCCCCCTTAACTTTTGATCATCCGAGCTGAATTGTGCCATAATAGTGGCTAATCACCCTTAACTTCTACGTTTTTGGGGCCTCTACCCCCCGTAACCTGGGGAAGGCTGACTACACTCTCCCGAGGTATGGCTTTAACCTCAGCTGGGAAGACCTTAAGGGCATTAAATCTTCATTTTTAGCCCAGGATCAGGTCACGATCAAGATCGACGGAACTAGCGATCCCTGCACTAAGAACGAAGACATCAACTTTGTCGTCGAAGGTTAGAATCCTCTGGAGAAATAGAATTTATCGATTTTAAGCCTTCTCCATCTCGGGAGTCGTTGACGGTGGATCCGGTGCCGGACAGGCTGGACTTCCCCTGGTTCTGATGCAAAATGGCAAGGTTATCGACAAAACGACAACTGGAGCTTCTGGAAAGTACTCCTTCAAGGCCACTCCAGGTTTGTATAAAAGGATATTTCTTTTTTAAAATGGCGTCACTACCAATAAATTAACGTTAAATTTAATAAAAAGTTAAAGCCAGACGAGGAGGGCTTTGAACCTCCGTTTACGGTACATCCCTTGCCCAGTCTGCAGCCTTGACTACGTACACGGCCTGAGTATCCTATATCGCACGCATTACTCTTTACAACATTAAAACTTTGGCACAATGTGACAAAGTGCTCATAGTTAGACCATACTTGGCCAACCTCCACGAGCCGCGGCGGCGAGGGTGTCACAATTTGACTTTTACCCAATTTTTGGAAAGGGAGGGGGGGGTCGCCGCAAAATTTTAAAAGTTTTTCTAATAGCTATCGCTGTCGCAAAATAGCTGTCGCAAAATCGACCCCCGCGGTTGCTTGCCCAGGTATGAGTTAGACAGGGGCCGTTTTGGGGGGTTCGCTGCGTAGACCCCCAAATGGTGCCTCGTAGCCAATGTAAGCCCGATTTTAACTTTTTATTACCATTTTCGCACCTCGCGTTCACGTATGGGAGTGCTTTTGATATTAACTTTGGCTATTCTTATGCAACTTCAATTTCCCGCCTGCGTTGGGCACGTAAACGTGGAAATTAGTGACTATTTTTGCCCCTATTTCGTCCTTTTGTCGCCTTCTATGCGGTCGGTCGTTAGGAATTCTGTGTCCTGGTCACTCCTATTCCTTGTAAGAGCAATTTCCACAAAAAAAGGCCATTGGTAAAAATAAAACCCAAATTCTAACATGACATTGAATCCTTGAGTACCATCCAGGATTTAACCATAACAGGCTTATGGAAAGCGGTATTTTGCAGGAAAGTACGAAGTCGCCACCGCCGAGTCCACCGACGCCTGTATTTCTCTCGGAGCTGCCGTCGTTGAAGTGAGTCCTCTCTCTCTCTCTCTCTCTCTCTCTCTCTCTCTCTCTCTCTCTCTATCTCTCTATCTCTTCCTCTCTCTAAATTCTCATTATACCTCTTTTTCAGGTCAAGAACCAGCCGGTTGTCGTCAGGCCCAACCTCTCCGTCAGTGGTTACGGGGTGTCCATCTCCGTCAAAAACAAGGGCCAAGGCATAGCCGGTGTCCCCATCACTGTCTACTCCACTTCTGACAAGGTAGGTTCATTTCTCTACCTTTTAGCGGTTCCCCGTACCAAGTTTCCGACCGGCCCGTAAAAATCTCATGTTTTAACTAATTCTGCATTTTCAGCTATCCGACTGCGTGAAACAAGACGGTAAATTCGCCTGTGCCGTTGGCAAAACTGCCAAAGACGGATCTTTGGACCTCGCCTGCGTCCCCTTCGGCAAATACCAAGCCGAGGCCGAGTGGAGCCAGGGAGACACCGCCTTCCAGTTCTCTCCCTCCCTAGCCGACTTTGAAGTTGCTAACGGAAAGAGCAAGGTAGAATTGTCTTTATTCGCTATTAAAAGTTAAAATTGAAGGTTTCCATCACTGTGGCTGGATTTTCCGCCCGTGGAAAAGTTCTCACTAAGGGAAAGGCGCCCGTGGCTGGAGTTAAAGTCACCGCTAACGGAAAACAGACGGCTGTCACTGACGCCAATGGAGTGTTCGAATTGACTTCGCTGAAGGTTGGTTTTGGCTTTCTGTATGTAAAAATTGCAACTAATGGATTAACTTTTATGGTTAAAAAACTGAATTATGTATTGTTCGAATTTGCAGAAAATTTGTATTTAATTTTAAAAGTCATGTATTGTGAGCTAATTTGACTGCTTACATTGCCTACGTATCCTATTTACTATTCTTGTTTTTCAAACAACATCGAAACTGTTTTTAAACTGGAAAACTGCCAAATAGATATGACAGGCAAATTTAGGTACAATTTTTATGCTATGGCTCCCGAAATGCGCTTAGATTCCATGTTAGGTCCACAGTATCACACGCTTTAACCGTTCAGCTTTCTGCTACGGAGCATATTTTAAAATCTGAAGATATGCTGGTTGGTTCGGGAATCTGACCGTCATACACTCTGCTGTTACAACACTGTAAATTTGGCACCTGTTAGTATGTTTTCGAAAACTAGTCTTATCGGGTTGCATAGGCAGCCAAATTATGAATTAATCGAACTTTTTCGATAATGTTTTCTTTTTGCTAAACGCCGGTTCTCTGCTTCGCTGCTCTGAATATGCCTTTTCGTCTAATTGCGCAATTCTGAGTCTGCCAGAAAATGTTTCCTTGAAATGCCGTTTTGGCGAAAACTTTTATATGGTTTTGCTAAATACACATTAAAACGTTTAAAACTATTATTTTTGCAGGAAGGTCCCCTGGAAGTGACTGCCACCGCTGCTCACACTGCTTTCAAGCCCGTGAAGACCCAGCTCGCTCTTCCCAACATTGTCATTCCTGATCTCATCGTTGATAGGTAAGCAAACCCCCAGAATAATTGCAATTAGGGTGTTATTTCAGTTACGAGCTGTGCGGTCAGTTGGAGAAATCGGGCAGTGGAAACTACGAGGCTCTGGTGCTGAAGCGCGAGGGATCGACTGGCGTGGTCTCGATCCGCCCGGGACAGGACGGCTCTTTCTGCAAGGCCATTGCCCCTGCTAAATACACCATTTCAGTAGGTTTTTGATGTTTTTGGCGGAGACTTCGGCTCAAATTTTGGGTATCATCTTAAAACAAGCCCTATTGGCATCATTTTGATATTTTATGACAAACGGTTGGCAGGAATTGTTGTAGAACACCTACAAAATTTTGAGAAACATCAGTTCACTGACACTCGGCTGGCAGGTCATCGATGTCCTGCCAGCCGAGTGTCACAAAGAATCACATCACTGTGACAAATATCTTTTGGCTGGTTTGGGGAATTATAGACTAATAGATTTGTCCAAAATATCATTTTCCTCATGAAATTTCTCATTTCAGCCCGCCGACGCCACCTCTTCCCTGACTCCCCGTTCCCTCGACGTGGATCTGAGCAGCGGACCCGTGTTGGACCTCCACTTCACCCACTTCAAGACCGAAGCCGAGGCCAGAGTCACCTGCATCGGTGAGATTTTTTATCTGATCCCCTTGAAATTAGAGCGTTTTTCAGGAAACTGTGGACCCGTCACTCTGAAGCTGAAGCTTGGAAACACCGTTGTGCAGCAGCAGGAGGGTGCCGATGTGGTCTTCAGGGATATCGGACCCGGAAAATACACAGGTGAGGGAGTTAGCAGAGTTAGGGTCCAATTGAATTTGGTCCCGTATCGGTAAATTCGCAACAACAACAACAAAAACAATCGATTGGAGAAGGTGTTCAGATGATTCCTCCGTTCTAGGATGACTTATGACGCTTAGTTTCCGGTTCCTGTACGTAAAATAGCCAAAAAAAAGGTTCTGTCCTAATAATTTTTGCGACACTCTTCACGTCTTTTAATAGCTTTCGCCCATCCCTATTCACAGCGCATTTAATAATACAGCGTGTGAATTAAAGTGTAGTACGCAAAATAGAGTATGTTATACAGCAAAATTTTGAAACAACAGGTGGAGTCATTGAAAGGGATTCACAGTAGAATCTGATTTTGAAATGGGTAGTAGTGGGACTAAAATTTGAATAAACACAGCTAAACAACGGAACTCTGAGGATTTAAATTTGACAAGGACTATGTAATGCCCAATCTTGTGTGGCGTACATACCTCGGGAGAGTGTTTCAGTTTACGGAACCACCCTTAACTTTTGGGGCCATAAATGGGGTATTCCCCCTAACTATTAACTCTGCTAGCTGGATTTCGCAAAAACGGGCCTAACCCCCCTTAACTTTTGTATTTTTGGGGCTTCTACCTCCCCCGCTCCCCTTTAACCAGGGGTAAGCTGACTATGCCTTTCCGAGGTATGGTGGCGTAAGAAAAACAGAGAGGCATTTCATCAGCTGTTAGTGAGTTATGGAGGGCTTGACTGATATTAATTGTTTGCCGCGTCACAATTGAATCTCTCAGTTACATCACAGCCTGTTGGAACCTAATATTTGTGTCACAGCCGAGTCGCTTGTTCTCGAAATCCAACCTTCCATTTCCAGTTGTGCTGGACGATAACGACCGCGGCTGCTGGGAGAACCGCGAGCTTCCCCTGACCGTCGACCACACGCGCCCCGCCGCCATCCACTTTGTCCAGAGCGGTTTCGTCACCAACGTCAAGCTGTCTCACAAGGCCCATCTGGTAAAGCTGCTCCAAAACAAAGATTTACGGTGGAATTGTAGCGCTGGAACCACGGAGACAAGAAACAGCTGCGAGGAGAGGTCGCCGCCATCGGCGGAGTGACTTCGATCTGCGTCCCCGTGCAGGGCAGGTACCTCATCTCCATCGACTCCTGCTTCACCTTCTCTCCCGCCTCTCTTGAGATTTCTGGTATTTTTATTTTAGAATTAATTTTTTATGTGAATTTTAGTTCCTTCTGAAAGCATCGCTGAGGCCCGTGCCACCGATGCCCGCATCTCCGGCTCC
The DNA here is from genome assembly GCA_964057215.1 of Oscheius myriophilus. NCBI lineage: Eukaryota > Metazoa > Nematoda > Chromadorea > Rhabditida > Rhabditidae > Oscheius > Oscheius myriophilus. The sequence continues at coordinate 25,244,561 of OZ059904.1, read as the reverse complement.
GTTAACAGCAAAGACAACGCCGCTTTCTCCGTGAAAATTAGGTATTTCTGTGTTTCTTTTGAGTAATAAGGTGGGAAATTTAGGTCTTCTTCTGGCGAGAGGGAAGTCCAGGTTGTGAAGGGAGCCTTCACCTTCCAGGAGCCTCTGACCACCACCGGAGACATTGTCATCGTTCCTTCCTCTCCCGTGTACCTGTTCGAGCCCCAGAGCCTGGCTGTTGCCTTCAAGTGAGTGTTATCGGACCATTGTCACTGGTCGGCCCGTTTCAAAACATTTGGCTGCTTATGCCGAAAATCAATTGACAAACCAACAAAATTTTCTTGTGCGACCTGTACGCTCCCAAAACGGACCTCCAATTTTTGTTATATCCGTGTAGAGACGCCATTGAATTTCTGGTTATAATGGGTCCCGACACGACGTCCCGGAATTCTGCCTTTGATAGTTGTGCTTCTAGACCGCAGCCGCCGAATTTTGGAACGTTGTTTCTGACCCATTACATTTTTTTGTCGAGATGTGATAATGCTCCATGAGTTGTGATTTACTATAAAAATTAGTAGTTGGACTCAGGATTCGTTTATTCTGGTGCAAGATGCGTAATTGATTCAATTATTTGGCGCGAACTACAAATCCTGTGATCATGAAAAAAGCATTCAAATCGCTGGTGCCTGCTGGAAATAACTCGTGTGTGTGTCTTTCACATCTCGTCGATTTGGTAGACTTAAGTTGTTCCCGCTCATATATGATTTATACTACAGTGGCGACGTCACTATAGTATAGTCCATACCTGGGCAACCTACCGCGGGGGTCAATTTTGCGAGGCCCCCTTCAATTGTTGAAAGCGTCGAAAATTTGCGACGGGTCTCCTTTTCTAAGAAAAACTGCCGAAAACATAAAATTGCGACGTCCCTACCGCCCCATATTGGGGAGCTTGCCCATGTATGGTATAGTCATATACTATAGTGACGTCGTTTTGTGCCCTATTGACACGGCTGGGAATAATTACAGTAGTCGTCCGATAAAGTATGGAATTTATCAGAAGAGTGTGAACACTGGTATTTTATAGCCCATGCATCCGGATAATTGAGGCAAAAAAAAGTTTTGTCGATGGGGGATCGGACTGGGGTAATACCGGGCCGGTCATGCTTCCAAAATTCCGCGCCCGGGCCGGCCCCAGTTTCAGCCAACCTTGCCCCCGATCTCTTCATTTCTTTTCTATTTTTATTAATTGCAGGGGTGCATGTATGGAGAATGCCGGTTCCTTCGTCGCCGAGAAGGGAAACTTTGTAGATGGACGCATCGAACCCGTCGTTAAGGCCGTGAAGATCTCCGCCGTTAGCAAGAAAGACCCCAATGTGAAGTTGGAAGCCGTCTCTGACGCCAGTGGAAAGTTCAGGTACCAAATGGTACCACTTCTTTCAAAGCTATCGAATTTAGAATTGGCCCTCTTCGTCGCGCCGAAGACTTCACCATCACTGCCAGCCTCGAGGGATACAGTTTCACCAATCGCCCGGGTACCATCGGAGTCATCGACAGTGTGAAACTCAGCCAACTGACTGTTGTTCTCGTGGGTTTTTGGTACATTTCCCCAAAAATTGTGGGGTTTCAGGAAGACGTGGAGAATAAGAAGCGTCTGTCTGACGTCCTTTTGTCCGTGGTTGGAGGAAAGAACTACCGCAGCAACAATATGGTGGAGGAGAACGGAGAAATCAAATTCGTCGGATTGGTGAGTGGATATTCTGCAAAAATCTTGCCAAACAATTGGGTTTCGCGGAATTGGAATTTGTTGCTATTTGTTATGCTTAAATTGCTTGGTCACATTGTGACGATGTTCCTGGAGTATGTGCAATATAGGATACTCAGGGAGTGTACGCTGCCAAATCGACCGAATTAGAGTCTTTTGGCTATACATTTATTTTGTGCGGGAACAATAACTTTTCAGCAAATTTGCCTAGAGATTAGCTGTATTTTTCGCTTTTCATAGGATACTCAGCTGAAGTGGTCCAAATGGGCAAGGAGTATATTATCCTCACCAAATTTACTTCCGGGGATTTGGCTGCGTACACGGCCTGAATATCCTATATTCCATTCATAAAAGTTTTTCAAAAAGTGGCAAGCGCGTGCCATTAGTAGGCAAGATAGTGTGCAAATTGCGGTACGCAGACTAAAGAACTTTTTGTGCAACCGATTTTTGTTTTGCGACATCCTTATATTTATTTTTGTGATTACCTTTTAATTACCAATTTTGTGACTTTCAGGCTCCTGGAGACTACTTTGTGCGCCCCATCCTTCAAGAGTACAAATTCGACCCCTCTACGAAAACTATCACCGTGAAGGAGGGCGAACACGAGCATCTGCTTCTTCAGGGAAAACGTGTCTCCTACAGGTTGGTTTATCTCTCTCTCTCTCTCTATATATATATATATATATATATATATATATATATATATATATATATATATATATATATATATATATATATATATATTCAATTCTCCTTTTCCAGTGCCTTCGGAAAGGTCCGCGAAATCTCCAAAGCCGCCGTCGTCGGAGCCACAATCGAGGCTCTCTCAGAGGAGTGCGAACAGCACCAGTCGGAAGCCGTCACCGGCGCTGATGGCCAATTCAGGATCAGGGGACTGCGCCCCGGATGCACATACAAGGTTGCTCCCAAAGGTACAAAGAATGGTTTATGAAGTCTAAATTACTCCTTTTTTTAGCCGGTTCTGACTCCTCTTCCCCTCCCCATTGCTTCCCTGCCAGCTTTACTGTAAAAATGAAGGCTGATGATGTCAAGGGATTGGAGATGGTCGCCGCTCCCCAGGACAAATCCACCATGCTCGCTGTGGAGGTTAGTACCGTTTGAGTTTTGTAAATGGCGGGCACGCGGCATCATGTAAACGGCGCGTGTATTTTTTTGTAAACGGCGGCCATGCTAACTCTTATCAACCACATAAAGTCTGAGCCTTGGAAACGACGGATTGTAATTCACGTACATGCTGAGTCCTGTAAACGACGGGCACTCTTAGTCTTGTAAGCGACGTACAGAGTGAGTTTTGTAAAAAGCGGCACACTTGTTAAGGTCCGACAGTTTGATTCTTCTAGACGACGGGCTGCCTGGGTTTTGTAAACGGCGGACAGTCTGACTAGTATGTATAGTAAACAACTGACATGCTAAGCCCTATAAACGGCGTACAATCAGTTTTGTAAACTATAGACAGTCCTAGTGTTGTAATTGACGTTCAGTCTGAGTTGTTTAAACGACGGACAGTCATGTTAGCGACGGGCGGCGTCAGTTTTTTAAACGACGTAACACATGGGCGTCAGCCCGACTTTGACGGCTCGGGGTGTTTCGCCAAGAAGAATTTTTCGTACGAGGGGGTTTCTTACGATCGCTATGTTCCCCAAATGCAAGTTTTAAAAGGCCGGGGTCTTTCTCTACCCATGTATACTCGTCGCCCAACGACCTTTCTTGCAAATCCTTGACATTAGCGTAACTTGAGTAAGAAATAATTGAAAATTATTCTAAAATGTGAATGTGTAGCTATGTCATTATTCATTCTAATTAGCTCAGATTGGCAGGTCATCGAAATTTCTAAAAAGGTCCGTGGGCGAGGAGTATATGAACGACGTATATGTTACTCGTAAACGACGGACAGATAGTCTGAGTCTTGTAAACGACGGTCGGTCTGAGATGCTCTGTTGAACATGTACGACAGAGACATTTGGAGACAGTTATTTGCTGTTTTTAAATTGATAATAGATTTTCGGTGGAAATGTCCCTACAGAAAGGCACAATAAAACTAATCTTCTTTTTTAAATTAATTGAAAGTAATGGTTACATTAAAAACGATTTCAGATCGACTTTGGCGCAGTGGTCCAACCCTCTTCCTACCGCGTTTCGGTGGCCCGTGCCGGTTCCATCATCTACCAGTCGATTGTCCACTCTCCCGTCACCGTGTTCTACTACAACGAGCTGGAGCGCGACGGAAACGAGTACAGCGTACGCATCGAGCCCGACAGACCGGCCAATGCGTTCAAGGCCAAGACTGGTAGGAAATCTCTAGTTTTGTATGCTAATTTTTGGGATTTAGTCTTCTTCACCGCTGATTCCGCCGTCCGCGTTGTGAGAGTGCCCATCACCAACTCGCAAAAGTCTTCGGATGTGGAGATCAGTCTGGGCTCACTCCTTGCCTTGCCCTTCTTCGGACTCGTCGCTTTGATCTTTTTGAATCAGGTAAGAAAGAGAGTCTAAATTAGAGAAACCAGAAATTTTATTTGACAAACACAGTTATAGTTCGCGCCAACAACTACTTCGGAACAACGTGCCAATGTGTTGATGTTGTTCCCAGAGTAAAGCGTGCAATATAGGATAATCATGCCACGTACGCATTCAAATTGGAAGTATATTTTTCATGTCAATTCGATCGCTTTTTATGTACTAGTTGGGGTTTTTAACCGCTGTAATCCCCCTATCTCTTCGAGTTCCAAAATTTTGATGCGTTGCGTTCAAATTTGGGTCATACAACAGCTATTTGAAACTATTTATGTTGTGCATCACTTTGTGGCTGGTCACATCTTATTTTTTTGCTTTTGTAATTAATTTTTATTCTTTAGCAGCGACTTTATTAAAAACGGATAAAGAAAATCGTATGTATAAGTGGTTGAAAACGAACATTCTGTATTTCATTATGTGTCGTTTGACTATAAATATAATACGCAGTAAAGCCAAATTGTGGAACTTGAGGGGAACTGAGACTGCCAAGGACTATAGAAGTATAGAATTGCACTTAATTAGGGACTAAGAAATAAATTGGCGTAAGAAAGGTTAAACACGCGCAGAGAATATAGCAGACGGCAGTTAGAAAAGCAGATTACGCGAAGACTGTTAAAAAGACTCTTGGTTAGTGACTCGTGACTGAGTGAAAGATAAATAAGATGTAAAAAAGGCAGAGATAAATGTACGAGCACTCAGAGAGAGATATAGAGATAAAGGCAATAAGGAGATGGATACTAAACAATATTTTACAGGGTAAGGCTGCGGAGATCGGAAGCAACCTGGTGGCCCAACTGAGGGCAGCGAACGGCTCCGGTGACAGGCGGAAGCGTAGGTCTTAAATCATCATCACATTCCTCAATCTTTCACGCGTCTAGTGTAATTTTTGTGATAGCGATTGTTTGTTGTCATGTTGTTGGTTATTTATATTTAAGTAATAATAATAAAATTTGTTTTTAGTATGACTGAATCAACCGAAGGTCACAATAGATGAATATCCGTTTAATAGCGGAGATACCCGATCGGATTACGAAAGAATGATAAAAAGGAAAGGAAGAATGGTCAACAAGATGTCTAAATTGTAGAAGGAAAGGAAGGACAACTGCTGGCCGGCACGGAGAGTGAAGTATTTTGGATCTCGGGTTGCCAACTTCAAAGCATAAGAGAGGGGAGAAAATGGAGCAGTCTCCGGTTTATCCAACAGCATTGATGACAACTTCTTGGCTTTGATGGAGTAGCTGAAATGAGAGTAGTTTTCTCGGGAAGTGGCGACATGGTGCATCGGAAAAACCCACCTTTCGTCACTGAGGACATCAGAAATGGCTTCGAAAACGTTCTCCGGAGTGAGGTTGAGTTTGTCCAAGACTCGGGCCATTCCGAAGCGCTGGGCTCGCATGGCGTTGATTTTTTGATCGGCGAACAGGGGCATCAGAACGGCTGGCACTCCTGCCTGGAAAGGTCTCTTTTACTCTCTCTCTCTCTCTGTCTCTCTCTCTCTCTCTCTCTCTCTCTCTCTCTCTCGACTCACCCACTCTCCCTCCTTTTTTCTATCATCTCTGTTTACATAGATAAGTTTGAACTGACTCCTGAATGTCTCACTGCAGTGTGTCTCCTCATTGATGTATTTCTCTCAATCTTTCGTATGACTTACTCCCTTACTCACCTCACTCCTCCTCACCTTAATACTCTCTCTCTCCGTCTATCAGCCCACAGCGCCTCAGATTCTAACTGTCTCTCGGTATAATATAGGCCTCCTTTACCTCGGGGTTCTCACGGGCCGGGCCAGCTGGAGCATTTTGGTCGGCCCGGCCCGTTCGGCCCTTTTACCTTGGACCACCCAGTCAAATTGCCAACCACACGGCCAGGGATCGATCCCAGTCGGTGACATTCTTTTTTGTACGACTAATATTGACGTTTGTTAGTAACAAACATTATTAAGTAATTTAAAACAGTTTAAATAATTATTGTATCGCATTACACAAAATTTAATTTTTCAAAACCGGGCCGACCGGGCCGGGCCGTCCCAAAAAATCCCTCGGCCCGGCCCGGCAGGCCGGCCCGTCATTTGAGAACCCCGCTTTACCTTTATTTCACATACTTACAGTCACTCACTTTCTATATCTCACCCCCTCACTCCTCTTCATCCTCGAGGAGTCCTCCTCCTTATTCCCTTTTATATATTTCAAGAGAAGGACGGGCCAGCCGGCCAAAACGGACCGCACCGAAATAGACTGTCTGCCCGGTTTGTAAACTTGTAAAATAATAATTTATTTAAATCGTTATTTTAACTCACGTTAAAGTTCGAACCCCCCGAAAACGATGATATATAATACCTTTAAAAATACTGTTACATATTTACAAGTTTAGGAAAACATAAAGTGTCCCAACCAGGATTGAACCTTGTTGCGTGGATGACAGTTTGACTAGGTGGTCCGAGTGGACGGGCCGAAGGGGGCCGGGCCAAAACGAGCCGGGCCGAGGTTTTTTCAAGTCGGGCCGGCCCGCCTGCGAGAAATATATCTCCCAGGCATGTCGGCCCGACTGCGTGAGAACAGCAAGAAACCCAAGGGCATCAGCACGTTGAAAATGTGTCGTTTCCACTCACTCAGTAGTCTCTCTCTCTCTCTCTCTCTCTCTCTCTCTCTCTCTCTCTCTCTCTCTGTCTTCCCAACTCACATGTGCCGCTTCCAAAAACGAATTATAACCCCCATGGGCAATCATAAGTTTCGTCTGAGGCAGTCTCATAATCTCCTTCTGTGGCAACCACTTGAGCATGTGTACATGTGATAGTCCCTCTACTTCAGCAACCGCTTTCTCCATTCTCCAAAGAATGGTGTAGTCAGTTAATTGGGCAAATGCACCAGCAAAAGATTTCTGAAGTGTTATTTTGAAAAATAACAGTCTGAAATTTCTTACAATCATCTGAGCTGGCATATTCGTAGTGTTGGATACGGTACCAAGTGAGAAGACAATTACACCTTTTGAGGGTCTGTTTAGAAGTTCGGCGACTTCTCCTTGGAGGGTTTTCTTCTTTCCTTCTGAAATGGAGTGGACTGTTTAATTTTTGTTGTGGCCTCCTGTGGCTTTTGTGTGGATGTGGTGGTCTTTTGTCAACTGGTAAATGAACAACGCTGCAGCTGCGGATCTATGACATCGAAGGAGAGCCACAGGACCACAGCGGTAACAATTCTTCATTTCTTTCTAATGCGCTGTGGCTTTGAAGCTATTGCTAGAAAAACTCAGCTGTGGCCTTGAAAACGAAAACAACTATCATGCGAAAAGCACACCATTTTCAACTTGCTGTGGCACTTGCGCCCTCTGGTATTCGTAGGCTGTGGCCTATTTCTCTTTAAGCTGTGGCCTCTTACAAAAACTGATGTGGCCTTTTCAAGTCACATGTGACCATTTCTTTTTACCTTTTCGTACGTATCGTATGTGGTCTTTCTTTCCGAAACTGTGGTGTTTAAGAAGGACGATGTGGCCTTATTTCCTAACTCATTGCACGCTGTGACCTGCTGCGGCGTCATTCCTTGTTGTCAAGCTCCAGATCGCTGTCCCGATTTGGCGCGTTGTGGCCCGATTTGGCGCGCTATGTCATGTTTAGCACGTTGGGGCCCCAGAGGCATTGTGACCTTAATCTTGCCCTATTTAACACGCTATGGTCTTGCAATGACCCTAATTTTAACGTAGTGACCCTGTTGTGGCTCTATTGAGAACTCTGTGGTCCTGATATGGCTGCATTTAGCACGCTGTGGCCTTGATATGATCCTATGAGCACGCTGTGGTCCCGATAGTATTCCATTTGGCACGTTGTGCCCCTGGTATGGCCCCACTTACCACGCTGTGGCCCTGGTGTGACATCGGTTAGCACGCTGTTGTCTTGATAGGACCCTATTTATCACACTATGATCCTAATGTGGGGGCATTTAGCACACTGTGGCCCTGATAAGACCCCGTTGGACAAGCTGTGGCCTACTGTCACCCCTGTGGCCTCTTAGCTCACACCTGCTTGTAGTCTAATTACAGCTAATTTGATGTGGTTCCCAAGATATGGCGCGGTGGTCTTCATGAATTCATGGTGATGTTGTGTGATTTCCATTCTGTGGCCTTAATTAAACTGCGCCATGACTTTCACATTTTGGCGTTGTGGCCTTTCTTAGCTCTCAAGTCCCTTTTGTGGACCTAAACACTATGATGCATTGCGACCAAAGGGCAGTTTGTGCTTTCCTGTGGCTCTTGTGGCTAACCTTTAGACAATCCCAGCTGTCCCGAAAAAGCGATATGAATTGGTAGAGGTCGAGGGAAGTCCAACATCCTCTCTCCATTGATCAAAAGGGCTCTGACATCTGAAGCTAGGTCCCACAAGTCTGGCTCATTTGCTCCGACAATGCCTAAAAATTAAGGTAGTTAAGACCCTATTACCTTAGCCTACTCTGGTAAAAATGATTTTCCTGGTGAAGCAGATTCTGAGGCAGATTGACAAAGTCCAGGAGAGACATGTGCCAGAGGAGGTTTAAAACACGATCCCCAAAGGATTGAGCAAACCCGGCTTAAAATGAAATTGCAACTTCAAAAATGAGGTACTTACAAGAGGAGAGAGGGTGAGGGACGGTTGCAGGAAGGGTGCGGAGGCCGAGAGAAACGGCGGCAAAGTCGTAGATTGAGGTACCATGGGTGATCCAGACAACCTGACGGACTCCGATTTTACGAGCGATGGCCAGGGGACAAAGGTCGTGGAAGTGGGCGATAGCTACGTCAAATTTCTCAGCGGCGAAAGAGGCAAAAACCTGGAATGGAGGTGAGACTGAGAGGGGAGAGAGAGAGATAGAGAGAGAGAAGAGAGAGAGAGATATGGAGATAGAGGAAAGAGATTGAGATAGAGATAGAAAAAGAGACAGAGACAGAGACAGATACAATCAGAGGTAGTCGATAATAAAGAGTGAGTGAGAGTGAGAGAGAGAGAGAGAGAGGAGAGAGAGATCTTACCTTCGGATCGTGGTTCATCATCTGTTCACACGCTTCTACTCTCATGTCGTTGAATTCCTGTCCAGTCCACCATAAATCATACGCACCTCCTTTGGAGAACATGAGAGATTGGAACACCTGTGCAATACTTTCGTCTCTCATACACTCTTTCTCTCTCTTTCACTGTCTCACTAACGCTCGCTCGCTCACTCGCTCACTCACTAACTCACTCTGTCTCTGTCTCTGTCTCTGTCTCTGTCTCTGTCTCTGTCTCTGTCTCTGTCTCTGTCTCTGTCTCTGTCTCTGTCTCTGTCTCTGTCTCTGTCTCTGTCTCTGTCTCTGTCTCTCTGTCTCTCTGTCTCTCTGTCTCTCTGTCTCTCTCTCCCTAACCTTCAACCCTTCGGTCTTCAATTTATCCTTAAACTGAATCCCAATCCTCTCTTCTGTAACTCCTTCGGGCAATTTATTATTTCCCGTGTCCAACATAGCCATTTCCATCTGTGTCCACATGCGAACATCATGCCCAAGAGACCTGAAATCTCTCATTTTGAAAATATAATAGGAACAATTTCAAACTTCAAAGTTTCCGCAAGACGGTAGTTGAATAGAACATGACTGTTGGTGAATCCAGGGACGATTTGGAGTATTTTAAGGGCCGAGACTGAAGTGGTCAGAAGAAATAGCCATGTAAGAGAGGGCCTCATGGCAGACAGGTTCCGACTGTATCATTTCGATCGATCGGCGGGAAAGCGTCTGCCAACTTCGTCGAAAAATCACAGTGACCTTCAGGCGGTTGAGTTTGGACAAGAGATCAAAGTCTGTTGCAAAGAATTGCCCTTGTCTGAGTATTATATCTTGGTAGCAGTTAACATGGTGACCGGCGGAGATCTTCAGTTAAAGGACTGTCTGGTACGGTTCCCGAACAAATTTTTATTTATGTGACTTACGAAAACGGGGCATTGCGGCATGAAAAGCATCAATAAGTGTAATAATAAAAATTTAAATTTTAGAAAATATGATAGTTTTCATTTTCTGCGGAAAGCCTTTCGAATTCGTCAACTTTGCTCAAATGAAGTTTTGGAGCTGCCAAGCCCCGCCCCTCCTCCTGAATATGAATGAATCCTAATTCCCTGAGTGTGTGTATGTCACACACTTGCAGATCTTGGAAAATCGCCAAGATCTGCAATTTTTCGTTACTTTTTTCCCAGGCAGCTGCATTTCTGGCGAAAATTGACAAAATGCCAAGATTGTTGTCTCTTTCCTCCGAGTTCCTTCAAAAATTAAGATGGAAAAGGCCGTGGAGCATGGGCCTGAACGGATTTTTAGGCAGTGCTGCGCAAAAAAACTTTGGCAGGAATATTGTCTTCCGAATGCATGATTTTTTGCGATTTTCAAACGGGATAGTCGCAAAAATGAAGCATAAAAGCACAGACGATAGACAGAAATAAGTTTTAAAAGAGAGAGAAAGAGAGAGAGAGAGAGAGAGAGAGAGAGAGAGACGAAAGGCAATAGCTGGCGCGTAGAGATTAAAAGGCGGCGCCCCAAGCCACGCACTCGTGCAGTCATGTCCGAGTGGTTAAGGAGATTGACTAGAAATCAATTGGGCTCTGCCCGCGTAGGTTCGAATCCTGCTGACTGCGAAACTCTTTTGCACAATTCAAAAAGGAAATACTCCCAATTTCTCAAGGTTTTTAGCCCCATTTTTTCTGTTTTAGATTTGTTTACTCACTCAATGAACACAATTTTGATAAATATTTATAACCCAATTGCATTAAAAATGTTCACTCGACGCCTCTGCGTCTCTTCGCCGCCACCTCCATATCGGTTCCGTACTCGTAGTAGTGCGGCGCCAGTTCGTAAAGCCACTCCGGCTCAATTACGGTAATATCGCGGATCGACTCCTGCATAACCTCTGAGAATATCACCCTGAAAAACTTTAAATTTCAAATAAAATGGGATTATCTTACCATGGAGGGTAGTCCTTTTTGAACATGGCCACGGAGCCTTTGTAGACGTTGAACTGGAACTCCTCCCTCACTGTGGTGTACTTTCCCGTGTGGTCGTAGCGAGCCGCCTGGGAGAAGAAGCCCTTCACCAGACACTTTTGCAGTGTTTTCGTCGATCCTAAGTGTAATTTTTATGCCAATCTGAACAAAAGAGTACCTAGTTCCCCGCGGACGGAATTCAAGGGCACTCCGAAGCGTTTGAGGAGTCGGCGCAACTGGCTGCGCACATTCTCCGCTCTCATCAAGCCTCGGTAGTTGACGAAGTGGTCCTCGCACCATTTCTTGCTCTTGCCGCACTGAAAAAGGGAGTATGTCAGTGTGATGTGGCTTGAGAACTGAGAGAAAAAGCCTCTTGTTTTCACTATTGACTTGTGCAATGTAGGCTTTAGTTTATGTAATACGTTTGGAGCATTTTGTGAACGTTGTGGCTTTGGCAGTCGCTATTTTTTACACTTACAGGGTACGGTGTCGGCTGCCACGAATGACATGTTATTAGTAAAGTTAAAGTAAAGTTTCCCCCGTATCAAGGTTTGTAGTACCTGCGGGAACCAACGGCTAAGCCCGGTGGCGGGGTTGAGGCTCTCTTCCTGGCGTGCCAACGTTTCTCCAGGCGTATTACTTTCGTAGACTCGTCTACTACCCATTGTACCTTCGCCGAAGCGTAGTAGGCTGGGCTGACCCCGGGCGGGATCGAACTTGTGACCCTTCGAGTGGTAGCCGCGCCTTAGACCGCTAGACCACCAACCCCTATTAGAAACAGAAACAGTTATTAGAAACACGCCAAAGCCGCCGCACGAAAGCACACGAAGACGTGGCAGGCACAACGCGGAAATTTCAAACTTGCATTAAAAAAAATTCTCTTTTCCGCGTTGTGCGTGGGGCGTTGTCACGCAATTTCGTGCGGCGGATCCGGCGTGTTTCAGTAAAATACGCCATTCGCGCAGCCGACGCCGAACCCTGTAAGCGTCAAAAATAGCGACTACCAAGTCCAGCCTGATTTCCGAAGTACCCCGCCGAGTCCTGTCAGTCAAGTCTTTTAGTGATGCGATCCAATCAGCCACATTACGCGGTGGCCCTGTCAAAAATGTAAGCTCTGCGCTGTGGCTTCAGGCGTAAGCACAAAGCTCCGGGTGCCTCACGAGAGCACATTAATCGTTTAGTAGAAGCATGGCCTTTCGCGTAATAAAGCAATACTGTGGCCCATATCTCGACCTGTAACATTTAGTCCTATCCCCATATATCATGTAGCCTCGTTGTGGCCTAACGTGACATTTGATGTTGTGCGATGTGGTCAACCCAGGCAACTATCATGCTCGCTGTGGCCGTGTCAGCATTGGATTCTTTACGTTATGTGGTGTGGCTTCCCACGAACCAAATATCATCCGTGATGTGGTCCTTTCAGTCACGTACCATCGGCGCTGTGGCTCTCTGTCATTTATCAATTGCGCTGTGGCCCAGGGAAAAATATCCTGTGCGTTGTGGTTCTGTCTGTCAGGTATCATCCGCGCTGTGGCCCTTCCGTTGAACTATTCTGTTCGCTGTGGTCCTATCAGTAACGCAACTGTCAAGCTGTGACGCTGTCAGCTATGCATACTCAACGCTGCGGCCCAGCCAGATCTTCCACACTTCAGTGGTCTTACCAGTAAGGTATCGACAGCGCTGTGGCCTTGTGAGACACATATTTTCAGTCCTGTGGTCCTACTAGTCAAGTACACTGCGCTGTGGCTCCGCCAAAATGTTAAACTCTGTATTGCGGTCCAATTGGCTACATCTTTTCTCCGCAGTGGCCCCACCAGCCATATTCTCTTTGTCGTGGTTCGTTCACTCTCCGTTGTTGTAGCTTTCAATCCCGCTGTGGCCCATCCTCCCCCTCTCGTCCATAGTTCTCACGGGCCGGGCCGACTTGAAAAAAATCCTCGGCCCAGACCGCTTCGGCCCGTCCACTCGGACCACCCAGTCAAACTGTCACCCACACGACCAAGGTTCGATCCCGGTCGGGACACTTTATTTTTGCTAACTTAAAATTAGTTAAAATCTGTAATAGAAGTATAATGAAAGTGTTTTAGGGGTTTAAAAAAATTGACGTAAGCTAAAATAACGATTTAAAGAATTTTTAATTTGACAAGTTTACAAACCGGGCCGGGCCGACACTTTTCTCGGCCCGGCCCGTTTTGGCCCGCGGGCCGGCTCGTCATTTGGGAACTATGCTCACCTCAATAAACATGGTGTAGACATTGAGGTACGTGAGATGATCTCCCTCTTCAGCTGCGAATCTCCTCTTCATGATCTCCTAAAAAGCCAAAGTTAGAGCAACACCGGCCACAAAACCCACAGCTCTCTGGCGCTGTCGGAAGGGAACTATGAAGACGTCCTGGATCTGCATCATGGCCACAATCGTCAACATTTCTTCGCTGCAGCCCATTTCTCCTAAAAAAACGTATTTTTATTAAAAGTTGACCGCGCGTTCCTCGCCCGTGCGGCGGTCAGCCCACAGCTCTCACCGAAATGCTGCCCAGTACACCGAAGAGACGCCCCCTCATCGCCAAGGCCGCCACCCTTTGTCAACTACGTGCGCTTCTGATCGAGATCAAGGAGCTCAAGGAGTCGCTGCCTTCTGTGATAGCCGAACAACTACGTCGCCAGGAGAATTCGCGAAAGGTGGTGCTAACCGGATTCCGGGAGGGCACCACCATTGATCAGGTGCGTCAGCTCTTTTCATTGGTTGGGGTCTCTCCCGATGCCGTTAGCCCCCTGTTCCCCCTAGGAAAACCTAATGATAAGGGTCGTCATCGTCACCATTTTGTCGAAATCTCACCGAAATCACCCTACCCCCACCTTAAAACCCTATCTGATACTATGAGGACGATTCCTGCCTATTCATCTTGCAGTGCTCGCCGATTCGAGACCCCGGAAGAACGCCGAGAAGGTTATCTCCGCCGTCAACACCGCCGCCAGCTCCAGGAGACGCCGCCTGAGCGCACGACCCCGCCGATCGATCGATCAGACGCCGACCTCACGCTGTCCGCGGCTGACCTCACGCTGTCCGCGGCTGACCTCACGACACCAGCGGCTGACCTCCCGCTGTCTGCCCAGAACGCCGAGTCCCAGGATCCCGACCTTTCCGCGGTCGAACAAGCTAGATGCGACCCCCCTGTAGTTGCCGAGTCATCGGATTCTCATGAGGAACCTCCCTACGTAGAACCCCCTTATGTAGACCCCAAAAACCCCCTCGCCGAGCACATTTGTTATCTCTTTAGTACCATCGATGGTAAACCTGAGGCCATTAGCATGTATAAAGCCCTCTCTGAGACCCATCAGCGGTTTGTACATAGGTTCGCTATGAATAAGTATTGTATGAATCTGCCAAAGCCTTATGAGGGACCCCCGCTACCCCGCCAACCCCCTCCACAGCCCTCCTTCTCCTTTAAATCCCTTTCTAGGTTTTTCTCATAGTTCCATTGTCCATAAGATTTCAGCACGTTGCTAGCCAGCGTAATAAGTATTATTATTATTATAAAAGCAAATTTCGTCTCACCTGACTCCAGAAGACATTTACAGTGCATGGGAGAGAGGGGAAACTCTGACATCCGCCTTCCAGTGGGATCCGTCAATTTAGAGCTAAAAATCAGGGCTACAGTATACATAATATCCCATTCTTACTCCTCATCGACTGCTCCCAAGGCGTAGAGCAACTCCAGGGCTCCTATGACCGACCAGGATGGAGGACGCTGAATCACTTCTATGCGACAGAGAAACAATGGCGCGTTACCGATAGGTAGTGGAATCGGTGAATGTTGGGGATGCCGAGAGCTTTTAGCTGAAGGATGACTGGGGCCAAGTGACAGCGCTGGATTTCGGGGACCGTGCCGGGAGCCATTTTTTCGAATTGTTCCACTGAAACGAGGGTTTAGAGAGATAGGAGAAAGAGAGAGAGAGAAAGAGAGAGAAAGAGAGAGAGAGAGAGAGAGAGAGAGAGAGAGAGAGAGACGTACATGGATAGAGGCGATAGGCCTTGCCGGGTCGGATCCTACCAGCTCTGCCGGCGCGTTGTTCAGCGGAGGCCTGGAAAAATTGGGGAATTAAAGGACTGTCAAAACGATCTACAGACCACTTCCGGTTTATTTGTTGCGATTCGCAGTCATGGCAACAGAGCAGCAATTTTCTCGACGGGCCGACCCGTTCTCTACATTTTCTTGGCCCAGCTCCTTATAGTCTTACACGCCCTTTGAAAATGACCTATGGGGACGTGGGGTGCTCCACCGTATTGCGTCCGTCCTAGCCGGGTGTCAATAGGGCTCCAAATGACTTCATTATGGCTGGTGATGTAATGTGTGGCCCACTACTGATTGTGGCCTAGACTCGCATTGGTCATGGAAGCAATATGGTACGTTTCTGTAGCGTAAAGTCCAAATGGCTTCATTTGAACACTTACAGGATTGCACCAAGATAGTCGGACATAGGTATAACGGCTATAAATTCACGGGCAGAGCCTCTCTGGATGACACAATGCCCTTTGAAAATGATCTATGGGGGAACTCAGCGAGCCCCCCCCCCCCCCCCCCGGAACAAAATCATCCTGTGCGAGCCCCCTCGCGCTGTCATTGTTAGTTACAAATTTAAAGTTAAAGTAAAAAGTTACAAATTGTTAGTGCCAAAGTTACAAAGAATGTAAAAATTAGCAAAATTAGACTTTTCAATTAGCGGAATTAGAATGCCATAATTCCTCCTCCCTCCCCCACTGTCCCAGTTTCATTCATTCCTCCTCTACCTTGCCAACCAGACGGTCGCCCCTCCGATGCTTCCCTCTATCGTCTTCTACTCGGCGATGGACGAAGGATCTCCATTCCCTCATACGCTAAGCCTTTTCCCTTTTCTTCGCTTAAAATCACCGTTCCGCCGTTTGTAGACGTCATATACCTTATTTCATGCCAGTCGGGTGTAAATAGGAGACGTCATTATGACCGTTTACACACCATATATTTGGATGAAACTTTGAAAGGGCTACGCATGACTCCTGACGCCGCAAACCTTTGCTGTTTATCACCCACGAAGCTCTAACTCTCCCTTACCTGAGAAATGGGCACCCTCATGAGCGACTCAATGCCGTGGTTCTTGTTGAGCGCGCGCAGCTTCACAAATCCAGAGTCGATAACTAAAAAAACCCGCATCTTTGGTCCCACAACGAAAAGTTACTGTAAGCGATTCCTGGGATCGTAACCGACGTCTCCGCAATGTTCGTGGAAACTACCACCTTCCTCGTGCCGTGGGGTGTGGAGTCGAAGGCTTTCATCTATAATCGGGTGGGGGTACTCGTGCTCTAATCCCACTACCGTACCTGTTCCCTGGCTGGCAGTGCTCCATAGCAGGGCACAATCCACAGCCGGTCGTAGTCCCTCTTAAGACCCGAGGAGGCCTCTCTCAGCTGTTCGCACACCTCCTCCACCTCATCCTGGCCGGAGAGAAAGACCAAAATGTCTCCTGGGTGCTCCTTCTTGTGAATGTTCATCACACAGTCGGCAGCCGCACGGGTGTAGTTGGGAATGGGGCTGAAATGGTCTTTTTTGTTAAGAAAAAGTAATAATTTTCAGTTTATTTGATAAAATTTACGTTTTTGTGTGGTGAATGATGACCGGGTGGGTCCTTCCCTCAACGGAGATTATGGCAGCCGTGTCCTTCTCGCGGTCTCCCGTTTCGTTGAGTTCGAAGAAATCGCGAAATAGCTGAAAATGAGGAATTGGGTGAATACAGCTGTGGCACTGTGGCCCAGAACAGAAACCACTGTGGCCATATAGAAACATGTATTACGAGATGTGATCCAGTAGTAAAAACGCCAGTTTTCTTCGCTGTAGCCAAGTCCATTAGCGTTGTGGCCTACTTCGAAAGTGAATGTGTGATCATACTTGGGCAACCTACCGCTGGGGTATAATTTGCGACCCCCCACTCCTCCCAAAAGATGGTGATCTGCGACCCCCCTCAGCCGATTCCCCGGTCATTTTTACCCCCGGATACAAAATTTCATGAAATTTGGTTGAAAACAGACAAAAATCTGGGGGGTCGCACTTTCAACCGCAACCAGCGGCCGACTCAATTGAATCCGCCGCCAAACGCGGTAAGTCATTTTTTACCCTAATTATGGACTTAAAAAAAAATCAAATTACGAATTCTTAGTGGCATATATACTGTCTTCTTAATAGGGGCGTCGCTTTTCATTTATTTTGAAACTTTCGTTTGATTTACATTAATAAAGTTTGGCGAGGTTTCCATAATTGCGCGCCGCCGCTTGAAATGACGGCCGTACAGCAAATGGAGAAAGGCGCCGGGAAGCGCAGCAGCATGTGGGGCCCGCCCCCCACCAGTCGTCGGATCGATCCCCGCCGGTGACATGACTGCTGAAACCCGTTTTATAGTATCTTATTGAATCTTCTTCCCCTCTCCATCCTTTTGCTCAATTTTTCAATTCACAATCCCAATTTGCGACCCCCCAACCCCTCCCACCCCCAAATTTGCGACCCCCTTCGAACCGCCGGGTGCGGAGCTTGCCCAAGTCTGTGTGTGATAAGGCCTATAAGCGGCGACATTTGGCGTTGTGGCCTAGTAAACTATGAGATTGAATGTGCTGTGGCCCAACAAAACAACGGCTTTTCGAATTGCGGTCAAGTAAAACAACAGCGCGGTTGCTTAGTAAAGCAATTGATAACACTGTGGCCCAAAACACTGGTTTGGACACCACTGTGGCCATATAAAATCAAGGATTTCGAGCTGTGGTGCAGTAAAAACGTCAGTTTGCTTCGCTGTGGCCCGTATCAAAAGTTGGTAGGATGTGTTTGGTCTATAAGCGCCAACTTTTGGCGCTGTGGCCCAATAAAGCTATGAATCCCAATGCGCTGTGGCCGGGATAGAAGCCAGTTCACTAAGCTGTGGCCACAATGGTCCTTTCCCTCTGAGCTATGGCCCAATAAAACAACGGCGTTTCAAGTTGTTGTAACGTAAAGCCACCGCGCAGTGGCTTATCTAAGCTATTAATATCACTGTGGCCCGAAAATATATCGGATAACCGCACTGTGGCCTAGGACAGGTCTACAAGTGGTGGCGTTTGGTGCTGTGGCCTGGCAAAACTAGGCGGTTGACTGCGCTGTGGCCCGAATAGGAGCCTGCTCACCAAGCTGTGGCCCATCATGGGACCTTGCTGTGGCCAAAATGAAGTCATTTCCGCGCTGTGGCGCAGCATTTCTCTTGATAACGCTGTGGTCCGGAAAGTCAGGATAACTGCGCTGTGGCCCAGTACTGATCTATAATCGGTGGTGTTTGGCGCTGTGGCCGAAAAACTGCGGCTAACTGCGCGGTGGCCCGGATGGAAGCTTGTTAACCGAACTGTGGCCCTAAAGGGACATTGCTGTAGCCAAAATAAACGGTCTTTTCCGTACTGTGGCCCAAGAAAACAGCGGCTTTTGAATCCTAGCCAAGCAACCACGTTGTGGCTCAGCAAAGCGATGCGATTGAGAGCGCTGTGGCCTGAAAAGATATCGGCTAACGGCGCTGAGGCCTGGACGTCGCTTCAATGCGTGATATGGCCAAATAAAAACTGCGGCATACCACATTATGGCCGATGCACTGTGGTTCCGGAAAACCCTGGTCACTGCCTGTGGCCCGTTAAGTACCCACTGTAGCCCAAGGTTTTCCCAGAAAGCGTTTTGCGACCATTTTTTTCGCTACCCTGGGTTTCAGTCCTTTAAAATATGAGCAAAATGAATAAAACCAAACCTCCGCGTCTAAGGTAGCCGAAGAAATGATGACTCTAAGGTCGCTTCTGATCGTCATAACTTTCCGAAGCAATCCTAGGAGAATGTCCGTGTTGTAGGACCGCTCATGGGCCTCGTCCACCATAATTACACTTAAAAATGGGTGTAAAATCACACTTTAACCACCGGTACCTGTACTTAGACAACAGTGGGTCGGTTAAAAAGTCCCTGAGCAGAATTCCATCTGTCACGTACTAAACCTTCGAGATTACGGTCGAAATACAATAACCAACTGACCTTTAACTTGGTTTCGCTGTCGGACACGTCGTCGAATCGGACCGTGTAGCCCACATCCTGTCCCAGGCTGATTTGCTTCTCATCGGCGACACGTGTTGCCAGCTGGGTGGCAAGAATATACCGTAATTAGGGAGAAAAACATACCGTAACCACAGCCACGCGACGGGGTTCCGTCACGACGATCATGCGGCCGTCATTGGCCCAACCCGCTTCCATTAGGTACTGAGGGACCTGGAAATATCACTAAAATATCGCTGCAGGACCCGTTTAACTTGAAAATTCAACCGATTTTGACCACATCGTTGCGGGACCCAATTCCCTTACTAACCTGTGTACTCTTTCCACAACCAGTCTCTCCCACAATGATGAGAGTACGGTACTTCTCACACATGTAGAGGATCGGGTTACGGTACTAAAACTCGATGTTGATTGAATTCTGGCACCGTGCCCACCCGATAAATTGGCAATCGTGCCCTCTGTGACATTATGCTGAGTGAGGCGTAGGGGTTATTGTAGACGGTGAAGGCCTCTCCGGAAGTGGTCGGCTGTTCGGCCTGTCTTTCCTCGAAAATCAGGGGACCCGTTCTTGGCTTGTCGCCAGAATCATCTGAAATTGGCATATTAAAGAGGGTGGAAACCTACAATAACCTGGTCGCATGAAGCCACGATGCTTCCGGCCATGTTGTGGCTGGTTCCGGCTGGAATTGCTCATAGCCTGGAACGAAAATTGTACATTGGTGATTAAAAAAGCAACACAGAGCTACAGTATGAACCCCCAACATTTTTAAAACGAGGAAAACGGCACTGCTAAAGTATATGTGCTATTTGAAAGATATAGAAAAAAAGGAAAAAAAAAACTAATTGTATGCCTTTTTCGCAGTTTTTAGAGTGGTCCCATAATTTAAGGCAGCTTTTCTACCACAATCTGCGGTGTAATCAGCATAAAAAGCAAAAACGGGAGAAAAAACGAAATTTGAAAAAAAAATATTCGAAAATTTAAATATTTTCCGCATTTTCTCGTGACGTGAGTTCTGCGTACTTACATTTTCGAGTGCACGCGTTACGGTAAAGACCGCAGAATTTTTATTTTTGTTGTTTATTTTTTCGTATAAAAGTTTATTTTTATTGAGTGAAAAATGATTCACGTTGCAGAAAAAGCTAAATATTTCAATTCCAAACAGGATTTCAGACGAGTGTTGTAAAATTCGACTGCGAAATGGCTTTTGACCTAGTTTATCAGTTTTCGCTTTTGTCACGCAAGACCGTAGTTTTTCTTTGTGTCAGTTCTGTACAGTAATTATGTGCCGTATTTCAGGGTGGTAAGCAGATGCGACGGGGAGCTTAGAGGCGTAGCTGTAGCTCCACAACATGTACCTAGTCTGCCATGTTCCTGGCTCCATTCTGGCCGGACAATCGAGCACAGGTGCGGTTAGAACTTTAAAGTATATCTATTTATATTCATTTTTGTGTTGTTTTATCGAAATTCTCTTCAGTTTGGCGGAGAACACTGAAGGATGTGGCATTTTTTGCCGCCCGCCACTTGTCATCGGATGGCGGCGATGATCGACGTAATTTTGACAAGACGGGACTTTTCCGGGTAAGAAATTGCGTCGTTTGCCGATTTTTTAGTTACAAACCTTGTAAAAGTGTAGTTTTCATTGGGTTTTTGCTGTCTAAAGCCGAAAATTTCAGGTGGCCAGGGTGTCGAAGAAGATCCGCACGTACGAGAATGACAAGATCGACAAGGCCCGCGCGATGGCCGAATTCGGACTCAAGTGAGTGGTTTTAATAGAGATATTTTTGGTTTTTACGAGTTTAGGGAGACCGATTTGGCGGATCTGCCCAGCCAACAGCGGCCGAAGTTGAGTAAATCGCACGAAGGCGGAGTGGCCGTGAACAACCTCTACGGACTGGTCGATGTTTACCACAAGGCGCTCAAGGTGAGAGGGAGGGCCACGGCGGCCACAGGCGATAGGGCCACAGCTGTTGCGAAACGATAGAGTCGCAGCGGCCACAACTTGTGCCACACAAAGCCACATCGGCGAATTCTGTGAAACATTAGGCCACAGCGCAGTTTCCGCTTCCAGAAAGCGTCCCATACCTGTCAAGCGACTGTAACTGTTGGCGCCACAGCGCTGCCGCATTGAGAGCCATAGCGCATCTGTATTTTTGAAGTACGCCTTATCATGTATCAATGAGACCGCAGGAATGATGAATTTTTTCTGTAGTGCCAAACGGCTGTCAGTAACTGTCACAACGCGCTAAATTTTATCATTTTTTTGCCCCAGTCACTCTTTCGAAATCTCAAAAAATATCAAAAGGCTATGCTCAGATTTTGTCTCAAAACAGGTGCGCCGAATGGCGGCTTTCCTGACGACCTGCTTTTTAAAAATCATGTTGGTTTAGATTCACGGCAGTAGCGAAGCCCTGGATGCCCACCGCCGGCCCTTGGTCGCCATGAGCAAGGATCTAACGGATGCCGAGAGGATGCGCATGCGGATGAGGGTGGAGACGACAACGGATGGCAGCAAGGTCGGTCTCTCTCCCTCTCTCATTTCTACGATTTCCAGGGCGCTGACCGAGTCGTGGCGATCGCCTTCACCCTCAACATGTGCGACGCGGCTATGAAGGTAAGTTTTCTTTTGTTTTTTTTTTCGGGCCAGCCCGTCTAGACCTTATTTTCATTCTAATTATGTTTTTTTCCAGTTTGGAGCTGCTTATTTGACCGGTTCCAAGTCGCTCTTCGCCGAGGCCATCCACAGTTTGATGGACACCTGCAACCAGTTGATCCTTCTTCTGGGAATACGGTATTCAGCCAAGAATCCCGATAATCTTTTCCCCTACGGTTACGGTAAGTGTATTTCTACGCATTTTTGGTTTTAAAAGTATGATTGCCGCTTATTTAAAGGTCTAAATTAACTATTTAAGGCAACATGCGCTACGTGACGTCGTTGATCTCCGGCTGTGGAATCGCGGCCTTCGGTTGTGGATTGTCTCTCTACCACGGAGTCAGTGGTCTCCTTCACCCGTCTGAGCTGGAACCCCTCACTTATGTACGTTTTCACTCGTTTTTGAACGATGCCAACCAGCTGGCACTGCCTGGTTTTGTACCAAACGGTTGTCGCAAGCTGATTTATTTCCACAAAACGCTGGTTGGCACCAAATCAGCTGGGGAAGCGACAGCCGGGTGGTACTGTAAAATATGAAAATTGCCGACAGCCGGTTGGCACACAATATGCAAATGTTAGTGGCAACCAGGCGATATTCCGTGACTGTAGCAGCCGGTTTTCACAAGTTCGTAAGGCCAAGCGACTGTCACTAGCTGCTTATGTGCCAGCCGGTTGTCACCAGATTTGCAATGAATTGTTGCAAATTTTGTTTGCTGTTTTCGGAAGCCTTATTTTTGCAGGCCTACTACGCCTTGATGATGTCCTTCTGCTTCCAAGGTGCTTCCGCCCTCACCGCCTATCGAGAAGTCAACAAAAAGGCTAAGAAATCTGGCCTCAGCATCATAAATTACGGTAATTTTAGCCGTTTCTTCAAAAATTTGACGATTTTTCAGTGAAAACGGCTGCCGATCCCTCGCTGAACGTGGTTCTTCTCGAAGACACCGCCGCGGTTACCGGAGTGGGTCGAATTTTCCGCTTGTTTAAAGGACTGTTTCAGGTCATAATCGCGTTTGCCGCCATCTCCGCTTCGTCGATTTTGAATTCCCCCATTCCCGATGCCTGCGGGTCTATTTGCATTGGAGTTTTGCTAGGTGTGTTATGACTTGTCGAGAAAATGGGTTTTCTTGTTCAGGAACAGTCGCTTCCTTCATTATTCGGACGAACGCCGCTCATTTGGTGGGAAGGAGTTTGCCGAAGCGGATTACAGACGATATTGTGTGTAGACTGAACAACGACCCCGTTATTAGGTGAGAAAGATAATTTTTAAAAGGCGACAGCACTGGTGGTGGTGGAATCAAGGCCACATCTGAGTCGCAGCTTTTGGTTGTCGCAATATTATATCCAAAGCAATAATAAAATGCCACACCACAGTGGGTGGTGCTTCTGGTTTAAAGGCGACGGTGCTGTGATAAAATCTTTCGGGGTTAATTATTCTCGCAACCACAGAAACATTGATTGAACAGTTTAGTCCCACAGCAGGAAAGCTGCTGGGTTGAACGGCCACAGCGGCTGTGACGCCACGAAGCTCAATCGTTCACGTTCAACCTTCCAAATTGGTCATTGCACAAATCTGAAACACAAAAGACCACGCTTCGCTTTTTTGGGTGATCCAACGTAATACCTACCAGATGGTTGTCAATTAACAGCCAAAGATAATGTCATTGGAACCGTTGCAAGATCATGAAATATTCGATTCATTGTGTAATGAAAGTATCTTCTTCGGTTTTAACTCACATATGTCGGTGGCATTCGAAGCATCTGGAAACTCATAGAAAGCAAACAGTGGTTTTGTCTCTTGACTTCCCTACCGCATATGGTCGTGGAATGTGTAGGCTTGTGAATCCACATAACGAATATAACGAAAGCTCATGCGTGGGCAGTTTCTGAAGCTTCTTCCGTCTTATAGAACTGCAGGAGCTTGGTCTAAGTCGTTCTCGCTGAAGTGATTTTAAGCGAAGAAAAGGGAATATACTTAGCGTATGTGGTTGTGAAGATCCTTCACGAGCAGCAGAAGGCAGACATCAGCGGGAGCATTGGAAATCATCGGCAGAGCGAAGAGAAGGCGACCGGCTATTGGCAGGGGAGAGGAGGAATGAATGAAACTGGAAGAATGGGGAGGGATGATTGCATTCTAATTCAGTTTTGTGAAAAGTCTAATTTCCGCGTTCTTTGTACTTTCCGTGGAGAAAATCATGAAGTAAAAATTAGCATATAGACCTCGCTTTGTCTTGACATCACACCTGCCGGCAGCGTGTCTTTAGAAGCCAAATGACGGTAATATCCCAATCACACCCCCCACCAATGTCAATGGAGGCCCCCCAGAGGGGCGGTGCAATCTCACCCCCCACCAAACTAAATTTCACTCTCATAACGTTGCGTAGGATGTATATTTATTCTACCATTCGATTTCTTGCGAGTCACTTTCACAAATGGTTTCGGTGTTTGCGGTCGGTCGTTTTTTCTTCTTATCTTCAGTCATAGGCTTACCGGTTGGTTTTTAAGTACAAACGTACCATTTAAATATTTTGCAGGAAATTAATAAAATACACTCCCATTTAACATATATTTACATAATATTTGTTGTAGGGGGCGACTGCGATACTGCGATAGATAATCCATTGCGGGGGGGGGAGAGATTGCGATGTGTGGGGGGCGCAACTGCACCGGGCCAAATGGGTTCTGCGATTGCGACTGGTGGGGGTCATGATTGCGATAGGTCCTGGTGTCGCAATCGCGCCACCCCACAAAATTGCGGGGGGTGCAATTGCGATATTGATAGCCCAATCATACCCCCCACCAAACGCAATGGCACCCCCCACACATCCATATCAAATGCGTCACCCGCACCCTATATTGCATTGAGTGGGGGGTGCAACTGCACCGCGGGGGGGGCCAAATGGTGTGGGGGGGGTGAGATTGCGATTTTACCCCAAATGACTTAATTATAGCCGTTCATGCGGCCGTAGTTTGAAAGTTTGAAAGGGAATGTATGCCAAACAGTCAGCTATGTCACATATAATAGGCCACACTCAAACATTTATGGCTTTCAGTTTTTGAAACTTTTGAAAATTACTACTGGCAGTGGATTTATAACATCGTAAAATTATTTAATCACTTTTCTCACTTTTCAGATCCGTACACGACGTCAAGGCCACGGCACTGGGAGTGGAACAGTCCCGCTTCAAGGTACTCCTGACTCTTTTTTGTAAGCGTAACCTTCTTTTTCCAGGCGGAACTCGACTTTGACGGCCGCGCCATTACCAGAGCCTACTTGGCGCAAAGTGTCCACGTGCCCTCGATGTTGGACGTGGGTTTTTGTGTTTCTATCTGTTGCCCACCCCACTCCAAGGCTAAAAATAGTTCAGTTAAGCCCCCATACCTGGATACGGTACGGGGGGGGGCTCAAAAAGTAAGGTCCCCAAAACAAGGGAGACCCCATACACCAAACAGCCCCCTTTTTACAAGGCCCCCATACAAAGCGACCCACAAAACAGGGTATCGCAATCCAGGGCTGGCAAACTTGAGGGCCGGGCCCGATTTTTAAGCAGCGGTCCGGTCGCAATTACCACATGCCCAGGTATGACGCCCCCAAGTAGCTTGTTCCACCTAGTTCAGTTAAGCCTAGTTCAGTTCTAGTTCAGTAGCTTGTTCTTCTTAGTTGGGTTAAGTCGTCCGCGTCGCTTGCTGTGTGGAAAATATGTAATGTTAAATGTGGCAAAATTAAAAAAAAATCAAATTTGAGTTGCGCCAGTTTCGCCCCCCCCCCACAATTTTAGTCGTATTGGAATTTAACTTAAGACCCCCGCAATGTTTTTATTGACTGGGTCAAGAACCAAAGTAAGCATGGGGTGTCGTACTAAAATGTGGAGTTTAACTGATTTTTCCCAATCATTTTTCCGTTTTCAGGAGGTGAAGAGGATAGATAATGAGGAGCAATTGGAGAAATTTATGGAGGAGCACGGAGAGAGGATCATCGACCGACTGGGCGACGAGATCGACCGCATCGAGGGAGAGATCACGAGGAAGCACCCGGACATCCGCCACGTGGATCTGGAGGCCCTTTAAGTTATTAGTGCCCTAATTATTACAGTACCCCATTGCCATTAGTACTTCACTCCCTTTGAATTCCCTTTGAATGTACACACGTGTTTGTGTGTATCCGAGTTTCTCTTTTATACTCGGTGTGTAATGTATATTTCTCGGTGTGATAGGAATGAAGAGACTTTATTCGCTGCGGGACCCGTGGAATCAGGCACCTGATTGGAACTGACATACAAATACAGGAGACGACGAGAAGGCACGTCTTTAAGGGGGATCACCGGAGAGATTGACCACCTGAAATTGTTCATTTCAGTATGTAAAAGTCTCCTGCGTATGGTTTTTACAGGATATCTGCGACTGCCCGTTGTTTACACGCCTCAGCCGTACGCTATTTGGTTTCGGCCGATTTGCTACGGGAGTGAGCCGCACTGCGCCCCTCTCTCTCTCTCTCTCTCTCTCTCTCTCTCTCTCCCTCTCTCTCTCTCTCTCTCTCTCTCTCTCTCTCTCCCTCTCTCTCTCTCTCTCTCTCTCTCTCTCTCTCTCTCTCTCTATAACCTTTGCTATGTAACTTCTACAGAAGCGGGCGTAGATTCATCCGCCTCCTTGTCCATATTCTTATAAAAGTGGTACATTTTCCACTTTCTCACAGAGTATCGTACACAGGATTTGACTGTAACCACGAAGAAAAAGACGCATAATACGATGGCCGTGCCAATGCCGACCATGGGATCATAGTTCTTGTAGAACTCTCCCTCCGTCCGAGGAGGGTCTACCTG
Source organism: Oscheius myriophilus (assembly GCA_964057215.1). NCBI lineage: Eukaryota > Metazoa > Nematoda > Chromadorea > Rhabditida > Rhabditidae > Oscheius > Oscheius myriophilus. The sequence goes on along the minus strand of OZ059904.1, from coordinate 25,217,795 downwards.
AAATTAACAGTTTAAAACCCTTGACAACATAATTTTTGAGAGAGAAAAATGTCAAGAAAAGTGTTACCAACCTCCATAAAGTCCCTTTTCTCGCTGCAGAAAGGGTGACAGGGTCGGGGCATCGCCTGAAAAGAGTAAAAATGACGGGCGAGTAGGGGGTTTAATTCATTCTGGCACGGAATTCCAGGTTACTCACTAGGGCAAAGAGCCATGCCACGTGGAAAAGTCTGTTTTTGAAGATGGGGCTATGTAGTTTGTTCCATGTCCAATTAAAATTAGCGAAAATTAGCCATTCTCCTTTATGAACCTTTACCTTTCAAAAATTTGATTTCATTTTTTCTCATTTCGCAGTAAAGTAGAAATGGATGTAATTTGGTATATAAAAGTTCTATAGCAAAGAAGCGTTATCCTGAAAGTTGTGGCGCCAATTCGTTTTGGGAACGCCGGCGGGCCCTTGTCCCGTTTTTTGGGTAAATTTTCCTGTTTTTTGGCAAATGTTCCTGTTTTTGGGTGAAGGTTTTGTTTTTGGGCAAATTTTCGCGTTTTCTTGGTAAATTTTCCCGTTTTTGTGTAAAATTTTCCCTTTTCTGGGTAAATGTTACCGTTTTCTGGGCAAATTTTCTTGATTTAGGGTAAATTGTCCCGTTTTCTGGGTAAATTTTCCTGGGCCGTGGAAATTTTCCTGTTTTTGGGTAAACTTTCAATTTTTCTTGTCAAATTTTCCCCTTTTGTGTACATTTGCCCGTTTTTGTGCAAAATTTTTCCCTTTATGGGTAAATGTTACCGTTTTTTGTGCAAATTTTTTCGTTTTCTGGGCAAAATTTCTTGATTTAGGGTAATATGTCCCGTTACCTGGGTAAATTTTCCTGTTTCGTGGAAATTTTCCTGTTTTTGGGTAAACTTTCAATTTTTCTTGTCAAATTTTCCCCTTTTGTGTACATTTGCCCGTTTTTGTGCAAAATTTTTCCCTTTATGGGTAAATGTTACCGTTTTTTGTGCAAATTTTTTCGTTTTCTGGGCAAAATTTCTTGATTTAGGGTAATATGTCCCGTTACCTGGGTAAATTTTCCTGTTTCGTGGAAATTTTCCTGTTTTTGGGTGAACTTTCCCGTTTTCTTGTCATATTTTCCCCTTTTTGGGTAAATTTGCCCGTTTTCTTTGTAAATTTCCCTGTTTCCAGGAAAATTTTGCAAATTTTCAATTGGGTACGGTGATTTTTCAACTTTATAGAAAACATTCTTACATTAATAGCATTCCATAGAGAATTTGATGCCCAGAAACATTGTAAATTACGCAAACTGACTATACGTTCTTTGAGTAGTTACGGCCCAAAAATCCTAAAAATCCATGATTTTCGTAAGCTTTTATTATTTTTTGTATCGAAAGCTTTCATTACGGTGAACGTTACACTCGTTTTTCAATTTTTTAAAAAACTAGCTGAAATTCTGCGCCAATTCTGTACTATCTCGCAAAAACCTGCATACCATTTTTTATCTTTGGCAAATTTTGCGAGAAGAGGGAAATTACTAAAAAGTTTTTTTTTGAAACTGGGAAATTGGTTTTATTTTATATTTTAATAAAAAAGCTCAACCAAAGGCCGCCTAATGAATCGGCCAAAGTCCACATGCTAGCCGCTCAGCGCGGCCGCAGGCCGCTCAGTCTTACTTAGAGACCGCAGAGGCGGCCTCCGCGCGGGCAGTCCGAAATGCTGAGAAAATTTGGTTTTGGCGGACTGCGTGCCCATTATTAAGAAATTGTTCACTTTAATAATGGAATCCTAGGTAAAATCACACGCCAAAAACGATGTAATAAGTTAAATTACGAAATTTCAACAACAAGTGTGCGAAAAGAGCAATTTTTTCAGTTTTTTGGCTATAATATTCAAGCCAAATCGATAACACGTTTGTCTTTTATATTTCCGGAACCGCTAGTAAAAGCTACTTTGAATAAAGCATAAAAATAAAAAATCCATTCGCGCCGAAAAAAGTTAAGGCAATTTTTCTACTTTGGCAGCCTTGATTTCGATTGGTATGGCATTCCAGTACTCCAAATGTCTGTAAAGGACCTTCAAAAATTGTTTTCTTACTTAACAAATAAGTAAAACAACCGGAAAACTAAAAAAAAACACCCAAAACCAAACGATTTTCTAACCATCACTTTGGGCATGTTTTTAGTTTCCTTCAAAACATAGGGAAATGAAAGCTGTAATACTCGGGTGAATTAAATAATTATACAAAAACAATGTTAATCTTTCATTTAAGACTAAAAAATCTCATTTTCATTCGCGCCCTCGTTCACAATTTTATTTTAAAAATACATTTTAATACAAAGTTGGGGACTTTCCGCGCTCCAATGCTAACTACCGTAACCAAAGCCTTTTTGAAAAAGGCAATTTAAACCTGTATTTTTATTATTTTTGAAATAAATTTGGTATTAAAAATACGAGAAAATTATGAAAAACCATTTAAAAACATATATACACATGTATTTTCTCAAAAAAAAAGAAAAGTTTAAGTTATGACATTATCTAGCTTTCAATAGCTATTAAAAATGCGAAAAATATTTTATAAATATTCCTCTGCGGTCCCTAGTCTTACTATCTCTTATTCACTTCATGTTTTGCTATCTACCCATCTTTCTCGCTCTTTATGCACATCTCTATGAAATCGATGAACATTTGCCCTATATCGATAATCATAATAATCTGTCATCTCTTCCAACAAGGCATTTCTGAATAATTCATTTCCACCACCCCCAAAGCCTTTCTTCTCCCTATTCATCACAATGTTCTCCTTCCGCCATGCCTTCCTTCTTCTTCTTCTTGCTGCTCTGAGCTCTGCTTTTAATGACATAATGGTATGATGGAATTAGTTAAAGGGGCAGTAAGGAGGGTTTTTCATTTCATTTTCGATCGGATACGGTCGGAAATTATGCGAATCAACTATGCTAAATTGTCTTGCCCCCTCCTCATTTGCAGAGATATCTTATCCAATTAGAATGAAATTCTTTTCATTAGCATGACTTGTAAAAGCCGGACATACAGGGCGTATCGGCCGTCTACAAATCTGTAGACGGAGACCCGTTTTTGCCGACTTTGGAGCGTTTTTTCTCGAGAACGGTAAATTTTCTACCCAAAGTCATATACATTTTCATGATCAGCTAATTTTTCTCTCCTAATTTAGCCAATGTTGCAAAACCCGCCTGACTGCCCTTTTAACTAAGTAACAATTTTGTAGGATTGCACCCACGAATGCTACAAGGAGAAGGTAAATGTCTGGAACTGCCTTTGGATGGCCCCCTACTGCCACACCGTTTGTGCTCCCTGTTTCTGGCCAAAATTGTGCGACAAATGGCTAGTCTTCAAAGATTAAATGTTTTGACTATTGAATTCCGTTGACTATTAAGACGCCATGTCTGAGAGATTCGAAATCCCTTTTGTCAGAAAAATTCAAAGTGGTCCAATCGAACCCATATTTGGTGTTTAAGGGACCTAGGACCCTCTAATACGAAAAATCATACCATAAATCGATTATCGATTTTTGTGTTCGAGTACTGTTATCGACCCCCTGGGTACTGTAACTACCTTGAAACTTGAGAGAAGTTGACATGTTAATAATGAAATCGATAGCTTATATTACGCCGAGAAAGATTGTAATTATCACCACAATCGATTTCCCACTCCCGAAAAATAATAGGATGGAAAAATACTCAAAAAAAATTTTCTTCCGACCTTCAAAAAAGAATATCACAGATTTTTGATATGTTGTTAACTTCATTTGACTGTCTTCAACTGATTCTTGGGTTTAAGAACAGTTTTAGAGGAAAAATAAATTTTTATAAAAACTTTTCTCAAAACGTTACCAAACAAAGTGTAAAAAATAAATTTCCTGAGAATTTTTGGGTTTTGAGCTAATAATTATTCTCCATAATTTTCTACCCAAATAACCTCCGTATTTTTAGCCCTCAAAATGTCGCTGCTATAAAATTTTTCATAAATGGGCGCACATTTCGCGCTGAAACACTCAAAAAGCATTTGATCGATTTTACTGTTTTGCCGTTGACAGTCGCTTTCAATGGCATTTGCGCGCCCATTTAGTAAAAATTCCCTTGCAGCGGCATTATAAGGGCTAAAAATACGGAAACAGCTTATTTGGGTAGAAAATTTTGAAGAATACGATTATTAGCTAAAAACCCAAAAACTCCCATGGAAAATTATTTTTTCCAGATTGTTTGGTAACGTTTTGAGGAAACTTTCATAAAAATTCATTTTTTTTTTCGCTAAAACTGTTCTTAAAGGGACAGTCAGGCGGATTTTACAACATTGGCTCAATCAAGAGATAAAAATTCGCTGATCATGAAAATATATATGACTTTGGGTCTAAAATTTACCGTTGTCCAGAAAATACGCTTTAAAGTCGTCAAAAACAGGTATCCGTCTACAGATTTGTAGACGGGCAGTACGCCTTGCGTGTCCGGCATTTACAAGGTATGCTAATGAGCCGAATTCCACTCTAATTGGATGAGAGAGCGCTGGAACGAGGAGGGTGCGAGACAATTTAGCATAGTTAATTCGCATGATTTCCGACCGTAGCCGATCGAAAATGAAATGAAAAACCCTTCTTACTGCCCCTTTAAACCCAAGAATCAGTTGAAAAATACCTTGTTTCATACAATACATCCGGGTTTGTGCTGAAATCGAATGCATATATACTCGTCGCCCAGCGAGCTTTCCTAGCCGGCGGCGGGAAACAAGCGGCTTTTTGTCTGCGTCTCCGCGACTTTCACACTATTTCGCGCGTTAGATGTGCAGGTCATCGAAACTTTAGGAAAGGTCCGTGGGCGAGGAGTATATAGAGGCACAGACTGTGTTGCAGCTGTGATCCCGCTGTGGCCCCGCTGTGGCCTCCCCCTTTCTCTTGAATCGTAAAACTGTCCCCCTCTGATCCTATTTTTAGTCCCGTTCATCTATTAAAATACGACTTCTTTGATGGCAGCCGCACCTGTGACTGGGCAGTCGTCTGCGTGGCGATAAGGGTAGATAAGGAGCGGTGTTCTCTCTCCTTTTCACTCGACCGTCACAACCATGGGACAGTCCAGCTCACAACTGCCAGAACATGAGCTGGAGCAGCTCAGCATCGAGAGTGGACGTGAGTTCTCTGAAAATTCATATCTGCTTTCATTATTTCAATTTAAAACGGTAAAGACTGAGAAATGAGGGGAAAATAGTAAAATTGGAAACTTTTGTGACTTTTTACCGCTTAAAACCTAAGCACCGGCAACGTTACATTCAGCGCGGTTGTCGCTGTGGCTTTAATGCCCACAGCGTAGCGGATGAAACCGGCAAAATTAAGACATTTCGGCATACAGCGCTGTGGCTTTTCTTTCACAAAGCCACAGCGCTGTGGCGTTTCCTTTGTACGTACAAGGTAACAGCGCTGTGGCCCCAAACCATGTTAAATCGATATCACAGCGCTCTGGATGCAAGAAAATCTTTTTATTAAACTCCTGACTATACCGCAGGTATGAAACCGTCAAATTCAGCAATGCACCACAGCGCTGTGGTATTTTTGTGTGTACTTGCCGCAGCGCTGTGACTAGCTCTTTGTCAGTACAGAGACCACAGCGCTGTGGCCTTAAACCCTTTTCAAACAAGACCACATCACCTTGGTAATTGTGGTTTTAAAGACAACAGCGCTACGGATGAAATGAACAATATTTGGATAATTTTGGCCACAGTGCCGTGGCTTCTGAACGGCGGTGTGGCTTTCTTTGTCAAGACAAGGCCACAGCGCTATGACGTTAAACTCTCGTTAAAAACCAGAACATACGCCGCTGAGTTCAGCAGCGTGCCACAGCGCTGTGGTTTTGTGGGGTTCACGCGCCACAGCGCTGTGGCCTCATAAAACGTGTTCCAACAGTTAGCTGTGAAGAAGCGACTTACTGAAAAAGTCGCCTTTTCAGTAATCCATTACGAAGAAAAGCCACAACAGTGGCCTTTAGAATGAGAAAAGCCACAGCGCTGTGGCCCTCCCTCCTTTTTTTGTTGTAAATTTTCGTTTCAGTTTTGAAAAGGAAGGGAAATAGGTGCAAGATAAAGATAGATTCTCCCCCGTGGGCGACGACTAAAAGGGTGTGTCCGGAGGGCAACGGTTAACCGAGTTTGCATAGTTTGCCGTTCGCAAAAGAACATTAAAAATCGGATTTAAACACGAATTTATGGTGGAAGTTATAAAATTTGAGGCATAGTGCGCTGTGGATTGTGAATAATCCCGCGTGCCAGAAAGGTGTGTGAGTGCGTAGCGCAGTGGTTAACTCTTTGCTTGGCAAGCTGAAGGTCGCGGGTTCGCATCCCATCCTCTGCGATTGTTTTGCTTTTAGGACGTTCCTTTTGCATTCATTCCCCTCAATCCTGCTGATTCGTCGCGTGGGTGTGTGTGGTGCCATCCGAGACGAATCCCTAATGTGCGGAAAGGGCCGGCCGGCCGCCCTCTGCAGCAGGAAAAGAGAGAGAAAGAGCCGGCTTCCACCAACCCCCCACACACCCTAAATCATCAGGCGTCAGAAGACGGGAGGCGAGTGCAAATTTCCTGACGCATTCGGCGATCAATGGAGGAAGAGACCGGCTGTAAAGATAACGCCGGATTCCAATTCGAAATGCGTCATGGAAATAGAGAGAGAGTGAAGCGGAACACAGGAGGAAAGGACTAGCAAACAACAGATGACACGGGTGGGGACAAGATCCGGGATCAAAACGGCCAAGCGGTGGCCTTCAAAGTGGCTTTTACTGCGATTGTGGCCTTCCAAACACAGGATTTGACCAGCAGTGAGCATAAAAACAGATGCACTACAAACCGCCTCTCAAAACGTTTGACAGTGTTGTTGACGGTTTAGCTGTGGCCTTCAAAGTGGCATATCTTTTGGCTGTGGCTTGCTGTGGCCTTTAAAAATGCAGGTTTGAACAAGCAGTGATCGTTAAACGCCCCGTCAGAGTTAGCTGTGGCTTTATGAATGGGGGAGCGCTGTGGCCTTAAGAATGTAAGCATGGAGTGCGCTGTGGCCTTATGAATGGAGAGAGATGTGGCCTTATTGATGGGCTGCGCTGTGGCCTTATGAAAGGGTAGACCCGGGGTTTGAAAGGGGAGCGCTGTGGCCTTATGAGTATGGTAGCGCTGTGGCGTTTTAGATTGGGAGCGCTGTGGCTGGCGTTACAGATTAGATGGCCTTATGAATGAGATTCGCTGTGGCCTTATGAATGGAGGTCGCTGTGGCTATATGGCTGGAATTCGTTGTGGCCTTAGGCATGGGGAGCGCTGTGGCTTTAAGGATGTGGACCACTGTGGCCTTATGAATGAAGAGCGATGTAGCCTTCAGAATGGGGTGCGCTGTGGCCTTATTTTGATCATTATCATGATCCCAAAACACACAGCTTGTCACATCAACGTGGCGCGATGTGGCCTTCAGATGAGAAGGCTTGCACAGTGACATAATGGTACCAGGCATTTTTTCTAATGGATTTTAAATTCTACATGTTTAGTTTTCTAATGGGATGTGGCCTTTGTGGCCGCTGTGGCCTCGCACTGTGGCCTTTAACATCAATACTGAAGTCCGGAAGCGACTATACCTCGTGGATGACTTATTCGCGTGAGAGTTAGTGCGCTCGCGTGCTCATTCACAGAGGCAGATGGGGATTGGAAGTCAACACCTCCGTGCGAATTTTTGATGCGAATCATGCCTTGTTTTGAGAAATTGTATCAATCACACACAAATAGCTATTTTTTCTAATTAAGACTGCAAAATTATATTAAAATCCAATGAACGAGGTTCCAAATTCATTCGGCAAAGCTGTGACGACTGGTGCTCATAAAATTTGGTCGGTACATAGTTATGACACGCTGTGGCCTTGAAATATGTTATCATTCTGGCTGTGACGCACTGTGGCCTTTGAAATGCTCCTCAAACAGCAAAAGCTTGGATATGCTGAGGGATTAAACAGGCTATCCACAGCCGTGGCTACAACCGGCTTTTCGGTCACAGCTGTGGCTTTAATAAAAGTAGGTATATCGCGCTGTGGCAGCTGTGGCCTTCTATTATTGCCAGTCGGAGCGAAGCTGTGGCCTGTGGCGTGTTGTACATTATCACAAAAAGGGCAGGGTGCGCTGTTGCTATAAAAGTAGCTTTTTTGGTGGCGCGCTGTGGCCTACCTAACGTGCTGTGGCCGCTGTGGCCTATCAAATGTGCTGTGGTCGTGTGGTTTGTCCTAAATGTGTCCGCTCTGGCCTTGCTTTTGCGCGGTGGCCGCTGTGGTCTGTCCAACACACTGTGGCCTACGTAATGCGCTGCCTCCGCTGTGGTCTAGCTGACGTGCTGTCGCCGCTGTGGCCTTAAAATAGTGGAATACGGTTGATGTGGTCTCGAACTAACGCACTGTGGCTCCTGTGGCCTTGTCAGGGCGTTGTAGCCGATGTGGCCTTGCCATAACGCTTGTGGCAGCCGTGGCCTCCCTAATACGCTGTTTCCGCTGTGGCTTAGCTACCGCGCTGTGGCCTACCTAACGCGTTATGGCCTATGCGCTGTTGCTGTTGTGACCTCACACAAATGAGCTGGGGCTTCAGTGGCCTATCTTAAGTGTTGTGGCCGGAATACAGGGCGAATACGGGTATTTTCCTCTAAAAAATGGAAATAACCGTTTTAACAGGGAAAATCAAGAAACGACAAACTCCTTGCCCAAGAATAGAACAATGCGAGTGAATGTATTCGGATGTACGCGTCATCGCCCCGTGAGTAGGAGGCCAATTCTTTTTATTGGCCGGGCCAATCGACGACGCTACAATGCTCGCTGATTGGGGCAGCTGAGGCACACGTGAAGAGTGAGTAGGAGGAGCAGAAATGAGACAGAGGCATGAGTGAGAGGAAAGAGAACGGGGGGGGGGAGGAGGGAGGATGACGGGAATCCGATTCCCCCGGGGCGAACGAGCGGACGCCTCTAAAACACGAGTGACATCTGCTTCTTGGCTAAAGGATAAGCCGAGATTCGTCCATAGTCTTTAAACAAAGTGAAAATGTTACACAAAAAGGTAATGCCTCCTTTTTGAATACAGAAATCACAGGGGAGGCGTACCGGGGCAGATTCGAAAAAGTGCACCGGGCGGGATCGAACCAAAAACCAATTCACACCAAATAGGTTAACCAAAACGTTTCTTTCACAATAAAGGCATGCGGTGGCTGTGGTAACAGTGGCTGTGTCCTGTTTTGACAGCTGTGGCCTTATTGTGGATGCTGTGGCCCTGATGTGGCCTTTTTGTGCCAGCTGTGGCCCAACTTTTCAAACAAAACCAAAATTACTCCTTAAACTGCAATTTACACCATATAAAACGACAATTTTCAGTATCTCGCAAGGGAATTCTCACTCTCTACAATCGCTTTCAATCCCTCTCAACCCACATCGACAAATCCAACAATGAACATTTCCTCACAGAGGTACTCTGAATTATGATTATAAAAATGATGATACATTTCAGAGCGATTTCCAAAGCATCTCGGAGCTTCAACAAAACCCTTTGGGACAAAGGATCATCGAAGCTTTCTTCGCCGATGCAGAGTGAGTTGGGGCTCGGACGTTAAACATAGCGCCGTACCAACAGCGATGCAGGGAATGTGTGGCTTAGTGGCTACAGCATCGGACTGGCGCGCGGAAGGTCGTTGGTTCGAATCCTATCAGTTTTACTCTTTTTGCAAATAGTTAGCAAAACAACAGAATTTATTTCAAATTTTGTTGAACGGCTTATAAAATCGACTTTTTAATGTTATACCAAAAACACCTTTGTTGAAAATGTTCTCAAAAACGGTGAGTTTGAATCAAAAAGTGGATTTTGCCTCTATAATGCTTTGATAGAGTGCTGTGGTCTTTGATGTTGCGCTGGGGTTCATTAATTTCGACTAATATAAAATCATTCCCTTTTCCACAAAACATGTTTAAAAACTCTATCACTCCGGGGGTTTGGACGCCTTGAATCCCACGAAATCTGTCAACAACAGGCGACTTTTCTAATTGTCGCCTGGGAAAATGCTTTCAAAAGTAACGGATTCAATTCCAATGCCTTTTTTTCTATAAAGTTAAAAGAAAATTCAAAAATAGTCATTTAAAATAGAATTTTGAGCTTCCCGCGGCAACCTTATTAGGCGAGTGCGACAAACAAGTCCTAGAAACTCGGTAGTGTAGTGGTTGGCTAAGCAATTTTGAAATCAAAAGGTCGTGGGTTCGATTCCCACCCAAGGCAATTATTTTGCTTTTGGTATATTTAGCATATTCAAGTTGACATTAAGCGTATTTAAGGCTTCAAAATAGCTGAAATCGGCAGTTACGTCAGTCGGAGGGAGATAAATGCCAAGTCAAAAGGGCGCTTTGCGCGTTTGGCGGCGGCTAAAGGGAAACATGGCTTGTACGGGGGACTATTCCCCACATAACACAGAGCCAGACAACGCCCAAAATCTAATCATTCTCGATTTCCGCCGTTTCCTGCCGCCCCTAAAAGCAACCACGCCGTTTCGCGAGAGGAGAGGAATGCGAAATGTGCAATTTTTATGAGGCATGGGAAAATACTCTAGAAAAATACTGAAAAAGCGATTTTTCACAAAGTTATTTATATTTTCAAGATGAAACTCTATTTTAGTCCAAAATCCTTCTCATTACGAGAGACGACACATCAGATAATCAGCTGGGCAAGCACTTTTCATAGCTAGTGAACAAAAAAATAGGTTCATGATTGAGAAATCAGAAAAAGTATCTTAAAAGTAAATTTAAATACAGTTTCAATAGTTTCAATAATAAAAATGCCTAAACCTCGAATTTTATTCATCCCTACGTGAAAGTAAACGCGCCCAAATCGCGAAAACCCGGCGCAGCCGCTAATGAGCGGAGAAAGTTCTATTTCTAAAGTTAATTGCATCAAAATTTAAATGAAAAATGACTTAAATTTGTTCAAATTTGAAATGTTTTGTAAAATTACTTTTATTTGAAAGTAAAACATGCCCTTATCGTAAGTTATCGCGCCCCAATCGAAATTGTGTGCGGCGACTTCGCGTAGACAAAAATATATTGATTAAAATTAATAAAAATGGCATTGAAAATACACTTAGCAGTCTAACCAGTTGTGTTGAAGAAAAAAACCGGCTGAATTACAAAAAAGAACAACAAATTTTTCTAAAAAGCCGGTTTCTGTCGATTATGCATTCTCCTTTCAACGAAGATTTACTGGATGTTGATGTTTCAACATTCCAAATCAATAACAAATCTCCATAATCAAACTTTTGTTTAATTTGTTTCAATTGAATATTGATTTGTGGGTGTAATTTCTCAAAAATTGCAATTTAGTCAAAAATTCTAAAGGGTTTCTGGAGGAAATAAGATATTTTCATCGAAACATGAAAAGTCCAGCCAAAGAGGAATGCAGAAGTGCGCCGTTGCCTAGGAATCTGTCCGGATTTCGAAAACCCGCCCCTTTTTGAACTTCAAAGTTCAGTTCATTTGGGGTGAAATGGGATTATTTGGGAAGGCGGCGGTCTGCGAAGGAAATGGCGGAGGACAATGCGAGGGGCATTACACACGTCGCCGACAGAGGCACATGACGTGTTTTTACATCCGAACGGATCGAGGGAAAACAGAGGATTAGGTGGAGGGATTCTGGAGACTCGGGTGAGAGACAGAGTGAGTGAGTGATAAGAAATGAAAAAAGGGAATAGAGAATGCACAAAACCTGTATAAGTTAAGTAGAGAAAAAAGAATGAGTAAATTTGATAAAAACACAGTTTCGCCCCTTAGCTGCTGACGGTGAGATTATCAGTACACAGAGTGAGCGGGGCAGAGTCAAACGAGGAAGTGAAACTAGGGAAGTTAAATGCTTCGTCAGAGAAGCCTCACTCTAGGTGATATAGAAGAACAAAAAATGAGAGAGAGAGAGAGACAATTGATACCTGAAGTTGCAGAAGAAGAGAAGGTAGAAAGCTAGTGAAGGTAGAGCGCCAGTGAAGTAGATAGAGAGCCAATAGTGGAACGACTGTTGGCTGATTGAATGACAGAATGATGGCCTTATGTAGTAAATTTTCCCGCACAAGCAGAGGAAAAGCGAAACAAAAGCGAAAGACTGGTTGACCTTTGTACTTATAATGAGCGTACTTTGTACTTTGTGACCTAGCCTATTGTTTGTGAGGGATAAAAGTCGCTTGAGATAAAGTTAGGCCTTTGATAAAACATTTACTAGTCTATTTTAGATAAAAATTCTAATTTTGTATTCGTCTAATTAAATTCTTAATCGAATCCAAGTTTTTGTGTCCATATTTCGCTCGAATTTCTTTATATTTGCATAATATTCTAAAGAAATGAACAGCTACAGTGTTTGCCTTATAGCCATTTTTCACGACATTTTTATAAAGATTTTTAATTCTACATTCAAAATCATTAATAAGACTACAACTTCTAAAAATTCTAACTGTTTCACCTGTGATGGTGTTTAGAATCAAACTAGAGTGTATATTAGAATCAAAATGTGGATAGCGTATAATTTCGAAATTGTAATCATCTGTTTTATTATAAAGTTTGGTTTCGAGTTTGTTATTTTGTAGTTTGATCGTAAGATCTGAAAATTCACATTCACTAGTATTCGTGTTTGTTTGACTAAGATTCAAAGAACTATGATACATTTGTGAATTTTTGTCTAGAATGGATTTAAGATTATTTCCAATGAAGAGAATATCATCCATATATCTTGCTACAAAAATGTTTTTGTTATTGTATAGATTTCTATTTTCCAAAACGAATTTTACTTCCATAGCCATTAGGGTAAGATCGGCCAAGACTGGAGATGCATTATTCCCTTGAGGAATTCCTTTATTTTGCTTGAAAATCATTTCCTGATATTCCGTAAGCTATTATTTAAAACGTACTGTAGTAATAAAATGATTTCAGCAGCATGAAAACTTGTTTTGCCACTTTTTGGTGAATCTGTATAATAAAATGTTCTGCCAGTTTTGACAATATAATCTTTATTTATTCCAGCATTTTTAAAACACGTTTGTAAAATGTACTTCACTGAATTGACAACACAATCATGTGGTAAATTTGTAAAAAGACTTTCAAAATCAGCTGTATATAATTCTTTAAATTTAGAGATATTTTCGTTTTTAAACTTTGTATTTAAAGCATAACTACTTTCTAAAATCCAGTTTAGTCTTATGCAATGTCTACTTTCAATAGTTTTACAGTATCTTATAAAGTGATTTTTGAGTGAGTGAGTGAGTGAGTGAGTGAGTGAGTGAGTGAGTGAGTGAGTGAGTGAGTGAGTGAGTGAGTGAGTGAGTGAGTGAGTGAGTGAGTGAGTGAGTGAGTGAGTGAGTGAGTGAGTGAGTGAGTGAGTGAGTGAGTGAGTGAGTGAGTGAGTGAGTGAGTGAGTGAGTGAGTGAGTGAGTGAGTGAGTGAGTGAGTGAGTGAGTGAGTGAGTGAGTGAGTGAGTGAGTGAGTGAGTGAGTGAGTGAGTGAGTGAGTGAGTGAGTGAGTGAGTGAGTGAGTGAGTGAGTGAGTGAGTGAGTGAGTGAGTGAGTGAGTGAGTGAGTGAGTGAGTGAGTGAGTGAGTGAGTGAGTGAGTGAGTGAGTGAGTGAGTGAGTGAGTAAGTGAGTGAGTAAGTGAGTGAGAAATCACCAAAACATAAGAAAAACATCCACCAATCTTTGCTAATTTCTTAATTGAACTACCGTTTACATATTTTCTATCCATAAATGCAAAACATGCTTTTGTATGTCATAACACAGTAAAAATGTCTTCTTCGGAAAAATGTTGTAGAAAAGTGTGACACACAGCCGTTTGGCGTACCGGATTTTCCCATACCCCTTCTTTCACAGTGAAGTGAAAGTTTGTCTATGTCCAAGAAAACCCAAAAATTGTTAGTTTTGGCAAAAATTTAACTTGAAAGAACACAGGAAGTACAACAGGAGGAATCCAATTTCTAAACCTTTTTTGTTTCAATATACGCCTGCGCGCGTGAGCATTTATAAATCATTGGGCGCACTACCCTCGCGGGCGGAACTGATTTCGTACGGGGGTGAGTCGCAGCAGGGCTGCCCAGCATCCGGCGCTCAGGCTGCCGGGGCGCCGCTTCACGGCGGGGCAGGCGGCTATAAAAGGGATCCCGGTTAAAGGACTGTTTTAAAATTGGAAAACTGTCATTTTTTCAATAAAGTTAACGAAATCCTATCAAAAACCAGTTTTATAGTTACTTTTCCGAATTTTTAAGTTTGTTACAAGGTGAATTTAGAAAATACCCCCCCCCCCCCTTTAAGCCAATCATCGTCATTTTGGTTTCGTTTTCTGTCTTTTCGATCAATAATTTTTCATTCTAACATAAACAAACCACATTTTTCAATAAAGTTGGTAGCGAGAAAGTTAGATGCGACTCGGATAGGCCATTTCGAAAGTCACTTTTTCAAAACAAACGGAAGGCGTCCGAAATTCGGCCGACTGCTCCCGCCGGCATAATAAAGCCTCGTGGGAAGAAGATTAGTGAGAGGGATTAGGGATGCTCATTCAGACCAAAAGGAATCAAGAAGTAGCATAAAAAGTGCAGCAGCTTCCAGGACGCATTGAAAAGACCACTGCGCCCAGCAATCCCATTAGGACATCGTGGTGCAGTGGCAAGGGGTTTGCTTTTTGCGCGCGATGTCCGGGGTTCGAATCCGCCCCACGGCAAGTCTTTTGCTTTTTATGAAAACAAACGTCTGGTAAACAACAAAGCTGTAATTTAAGGTCTGTGTGCAAATTCCCGGCCTCCGACGGGCTTGCTCACGTCGTTTGCAATTTGTGTATCCTTATTTGACTTTTCGTTCGGGCAATTGGATTCTCTCGAACGTCATTAGCGAGGTTTTGTGTTGCTCCCATTGGAGAGAAGGCCATGCGGTTCCCACAAAGAGAAAAAAGAGAGGGGAATATATGAAGACAAATCGACAAATCTGGTGGCGAGGCCGACTGCAATCATGGCCATTGTCGCCGAAGGCGCCTCCTTCATCTGACATCTAATCGGGCACGTGCACGCGGGGCGGTTATGGGTTTCTCTGTCTTCTCTTTATTGGAGAGAGAGAGAGAGAGAGAGAGAGACAGAGAGAGAGAGACGAAGGCACGTCCTGCCCTGCGCGCTACAACAGTGTCTGTGAGCCGCAGTTGCTCATCGCCTTGGTGGCCGAGCGGTAGCGTTCTCCCCCTGCGCGCAGAGGCTCGTGGGATCAATCCCAACTGAAACTCTTCATTTTAAAAACCTTGTAGAAAGAGGCACGAAGAGAGTGGAAAGTTTCCGATCTCAAAGTTGTTTTGCCAAAATGTTCGAGAAAGTAGGACGAAGTCGTCTTAAGTAATCCAAGTGAAGGATGGCAGAGGCAAGTGACACTTAATCCACTATAAACATAGCTCTCTCTCCCTCCTCTCAAAGACGAGGAAGCAAAGTGTCGGTTCGGCGGCGGAGGCGGTGAGATTTCGCCGCCCTGCAACTCGATACGTTCCCAGGCTCAGTGTCAACGTTTTGACAAACGAGAATACGCGGCCTTATGCACTTTTCGATCCCTCATGGCGGATTTGGGGAGAAAAGGGTGGTGTTTGACTTAAAGGTCTAAGCCAAAGGCCACAGGAAGGCCACATCCGGCGATTATGGAGGCCACAGCGCACCTGATCGGCGACAGGACCCATGATGTGGGCCACAGCGATCCACTGAAGGTCGACTAATAGCACATCGGCAAATTTGGTGTGATCCGCAATGCCAGCGCTCGATCAAAAGGGGGTTTAAGCCACAGCGCCGCTGCAGTGAAAGTTGTAGAAAGCCACAGCTCTCCGCCCAAGATTACCAAAAACCACAGCGGTCCAGGGAAAGTTGTAATTTAGCCACAGCGCTCCGTTAAAAGCCACAGTTTTGCCACACCGCGCTCAAGAAAGTTGTATTTGAGCCACAGCGCTTCTCCAAAGGTTCTAGTTAAGCTACATAGCTTCATTGACATCCGCAGTCGAGCCACAGCACTCCGTTAAAAGCAACTGTTAAGTCAGAACGCTCCATGATAAGTCATAACTAAGCCACAGTGCTTCATCAAAAGCCATAGTTGAGCCACAGCACTCTATGAACAGTTCTATTTTAGCCACAGCGCTCATGAAAAGGTGTATTAGAGCCACAGCGCCTCGCTAAATGTCGTAGTAGCCACAGCGCTCCTTTAAAGTCGTAGTAAGACCACAGCGCTCCATTGACATCCGCAGGCGAGCCACAGCGCTCCGTTAAAAGTCGGAGCTGAGCAACAGCTACACCTCCAATAATTTTTCAAAGCCACAATAGCAGCAATTTCAAACGGTCTCTGGCCACAGCGGCAATCGATAAAAGCCACAGCGCGACAAACAGGGAAAATCTTCTATTCTGCCAACATCTTTTGCAAACTGAACACTTTAGCTAAACCTGCTAACGCCGCCTTCGATCTTTGCGAGACCCTCGTTGCCGAATAAATATTGCCAATTCAGGGTGATGGAGCGTCGTCGTGTCTACTTCCGTGACTTTGTCAAGGTTCTCAGCCACTTTAGGCCAATCAACAAGAACAAACCCCACGCGTGGAACAGCAGGGAGGCCAAACTGCAGTGTAAGTGGCTTTTCTAAAAAAAAAAAGCAAAAGAGAGTCAGTCCCGGGTTTCGAACCCACGACCTTGCGATTGACAGGCGGCGCGCTAACCGGCTGCGCCACTTGGGCATTATCGCTTGCACACAGCTGCGCGCTGAAAAGCAATGCTCACGCGAGCTCGACCTAACAAGTCCGTTTCAGTCGCCTTCACCATGTACGACCTGAACAAGAGCGGAACCATCACTAAAGACGAATTCAAGGACATTCTCCAGGTATCAGGGTTACGGTAGCCAAGGCATACGGTAGTTTCAGATGATGATTGGAGCGAATGTACCGGAGGAGCAGGTGAATTCGATTGCTGACCGAACCATGAGGGAGGCTGACCGTGATGGCGACGGATGCATCACTTTCGCCGAGTTTTGCAACGTAAGAAATTAAAATTTCAATTTCAAAGTGTAATTTTCAGGCGATGGAGAAAACGGACATTGAGCAGAAGATGTCCTTCCGCTTCCTCACCTAATTATGTACAATCTGTAGATGAAGATGTAATAAAAGTTAACTTTGGGGAAAGTGTGAAGGCCACAAAGGCCACAGTAAGCGTTACAAATATGACAATGAGGATCAGTGAGCCATATCAGAAGCCACAAGAACATCTCCTAGGTCATGAACCTATTCGAATGCCACAACAAGGTTTTGTAGAAGAGAGGAGCCACGCCGCGGGAAAAGCCACACTGCGGAGCATATGAAAACATTGCGGTATAAGGGCAGAGCGCGGTGTAAGGCCCCAGCGTAGTACAAGGGACCACAGCGCACAAGAAGGCCACATAGCGGTATAAACGATTCAGCACGAAAAAAGGCCACAGTTCAGGATAAGCCCACAGTGCGGTACAAGGCACCGCAGAAGGCCACAGCGCGTATAAGGCCACAACGTGGGATAAGGCCACAGCTCGTTAAAGTAACCAGGTGGGATAAAACCACAGCGCGGCTCATAAAGACACAGGGGGAATAAGGCCACATCGAGATATAAGGCGCCCCAGGGCAAAAGAAGGCCACAGCGCGGTATAAGACCACAACGTGACACAAGAGGCCGCAGCGTGACATAAGGCCACAGCGTGGTATTAACCACAGTGCGGTGCAAGATCACAACGCGGTGTAAGGTCACAGCGTGGGTTGATGTACAGCGATATAGAAGGCCACAGCGCGCTGTACCGCCACAGCTCGGTGTAAGGTCACAACGGTAACGGCACTGTGGAAGTCCAAACCTTGTAAAGCGCGGTAAAAAGCCACAGCGCGGCTCTTAAAGTCGCAGGGCGGCTCTTGAGACCACAGCGCGGCTCTTAAGACCACAGCGCGGTATAAGTCCACCACAGCTCGGTAAAAGGTGACAGCTAGGAAATAAGCCACAGCGCGAAATATTATTAAGCGCGGATTCAGGCCATAGCGAGGCACAAGGCTCTACAGCGCAAAGCCACAGCGCGGCATATGGCCACATCGGCCGGGTCATATCATCCGTCAAAGCAGGGTCGCAAAAATCGGTTCAATGAATCACAAATAGGGAAACTCATCCACGTGAGTAAAAAGCCATTGCTAGCTCAAAATGCCGCATTGAACAGCATGGTTTCATAGATGTCCTCCGCGGTGGGCAGCGGGTGCTGGTGCAACATCAGCGCGTCGTTGAGTCCAGTGGAGAAGTCAGCACAGAGACGCGTAGTGCCGTTGGCTTTCTTCACGACGACGATGGGTGCAGCCCAGGATGAGTGGTCGACAGGACTGATGACGTCGGCTTCTAGTAGACGGTCGAGCTCCTTGTCGATGAGAGGAACGGAGGCGTATGGAACGGGGCGCTTCTTGATGAAGACGGGTTGAGCGTCGGGCTTGAGGCAGAGCGATGCCGTCGCCTTGGTGCAGCGACCAAGTCCAGGAGTGAAGACGGAGGGAAACCTTGTCTTCAGTGAGGCGATCGTCTGTTCTCGGAGAGCGGAGGCGTTGATCGTCTTGACGGAGTGGATGTGGAACATCTTGAGGGCCTTCTCGAAGGGTGGAAGTTGTTTGATCCAGGGCATTCCGAGAAGGTCGTTGTCGTCGGTGACGTAGCAGACTCCAGAGCCGGTGTGCGAGCCTCCTTTGACGTCGTTGACTGAGAAATCGGCGTTGAAAGAGCCGTAGTTGGTCAGCGGGTGACCACTGGCAGTCTTGAGGGTGTCGGTGGAGGAGTGCAGCTGGGGGCATCCGAGATTCATCCAGGTGGGGCGGGAGATAAGCGTGACATCGGCGCCGGTGTCCAACTGGAGCAGAGAGGGACGTCCGTTGATGAGAACTTCCAGGTGCTGGTGGACGTCTCCTTGGTTGCCTTCGATGCTCTTCTGGTAGCGAGTGCGCGGCTTGTTGTGGTAGCTGGACGATGGAGGGGACTCCTTGCGCGTACCAGAGGTCTTCTTTTGAGGACAGTCCTGTTTCCAGTGCAGTCCTTGGTGGCAGATCGGACAGGGAGTCCGAGGCGGTGTGCGGTTCGTCTTGGAGAATGGTTTCTTCTGGACGGAGTGGATCGCAGAGCGGGAGGCAGCTTCGACGATTTTGGAGTCGTCCTTGGATGACTTCCACATGTGGTACTCCTTGCCGAGATCGTCGATGGTGCACTTGTCGTCTTGGTCCAGTTTCCGGAGGAAGCGCAGGCGGAACTCGGCGAGTTCCGGGGCTTGGAAGGCGAAAACGAGAGCCAGGCACTCCATGGTTTCGGTCTTGATATCCTTGAAGTTGGCTTCGGCGGACCTTGCCTTGACAAGGTTGATAAATCCATCGATGTCGTCGTTTGGAGAGAAGGACATCTTGAGGCACTCGAAGCGGCGACGGAAGAGGGATTTCTTCGTTCCGAAGAGCGACTTGAAGATGTCGACAGCGTCGTCCCAGTTGTCCAGCTCTGAGGGCTTCTTCGGCATGATGTGGCGCGTGAAGCGAGCGTGGGCTGAGGCGTCGAGCAGTGAGATGAGGAGTCTCACTTTGGTCTTCTCGTCCATGGAGGTGCAGTCGTTGGCGAACACGTCCTCGTAGCGGCGGAACCACAGGTCGAAGGAATCTTCTTGATCTGGGTCGTAGACGAACTTGTCCATGCGCTTGTAGAGGCGGTCGAACAGCGACTCCGTTGAGGTGGTGGCAGGAGGGTCCGACATTTTCTTCATGAGAGCGGTGATAGTAGCTTGTTGGGCCATCAGCTGCTTCTGTTGTTCGGCCATCAGCAGCATGATGTCCTTCGTCGAGATGTCTTGGTCTCCCATGGTGTCGTGATGAGCGGTCCGTGAAGTATCCTGATCGCCAGTTGTTGTGTCCGTAGGAAGAAACGGGAATAAACCAAAGGTTTATTATGTAGAAGCAACAATGGTAGACGAAGCGGGAAAGTAAGATATCCGGTGATGAGTCACCGGGTTATATAGGGTAACCTAGGAAGGTTCCAGAAGGAATAGAAGGTTCTGGAACAAAGTGGGCGGAGCCAACTAGGGGGAATAGAACAATCTAGAACAGGGTAGAACAGTCTAGAACAATGGGGAACAGTTACAGAATATTCCAGAATGTCATGGAACATTCTGGAATTACCTAGAATAGGCGAGGCCCTAACAGAATCAGAGCAACGATTTCGCTGGACACATACGTTCCATCAACGTTTCTACTGGAAAACAACCAACCTGTCATTCTGTAGTCCCTTCACTCCTAGATTCCAAGAAATTTGCGTCTCCAAACGGTAATAATTCGATTTCTAAGTGTATTCAAGTGAAAAATCTGAAAAAGAACGATTTTGGAGGAAAACCTTCTGAAATTAGTAGGAGACCGCATGCCGCCGAAATGCCGCTGGAAATGCCTTCGGCCTAGAAAGCGATCACTGAATGCAGATCGTCTAATTAGCATCTGATAACGCTGGGTGGCCTGCAGTTCACAGCAATTAACCTAAATATACGCTAATTGCCCCTGAGGTGTGTGAGCCCGCAGAATCGCCTCACTTCTCTCTCCTCCGTGGCAGAGGATGGTCGCCGCCACTCCTTCTCTCCGCAGTTGCGCCACCCCTTCCGTTCGCAGTTGCGCCACTCCTGCCGCCAGCACTCCTGGCACCAACCGAAGTTCCAAAGAGACCTCAGCTAACGATAAGAGTTCCATTTCTCTTAAGGATGCCTCTTCGGTTTGAAACGAGTCTGTCTTTTGTGAAAATCTCATTTAGACTGTTGAGAAGGGCGCCTCTGAACGCCACCGCCCTGTGGCTGGTGGTGGCATGGACCGTCGTTGCTGTTGCGGTCCCTCTATGAGAAGCTGCCTCCTCTCTTGGGGAATCGTTTTGCTCGTGGTGGCTGCCTTCGATGGGATCAGGTTCCTCTCTCAATTGGAAGGCTCGATCATTTCGATCGAGGGATTGCTTTTGGATGCCATAAAGCCAGGGTTTACCGTAAGTGTCTCTGTCTCTGTCTCTGTCTCTGTCTCTGTCTCTGTCTCTGTCTCTGTCTCTGTCTCTGTCTCTGTCTCTGTCTCTGTCTCTGTCTCTGTCTCTGTCTCTGTCTCTTTCTCTCTGTAGCTCTCTAATCTACTGTTCAGTTCGCCGTGTCTATTTGCGTCATCATCGGCGTCGTCAAAAGAAAGCTTAAACTTCTGAAGGTTTCCTTCTGGCTTGCGGTAACCCCACTCCCCCGAAAACCTCTTTTCCCTCAATTCAGATCACTCATATCATCCTGCTCGCCTTGTGTTTGGCCATACAATGGATCCTCGGCCTTCACACCGATTTTCAGCGTTTGGCCTTAGAGCTTAACCGCTCTGTTGAAACTGCAAAGGATTTTATGCACAACATGCTTTATTTCATATCCGGCAGTTACATTGCCAACCTGTTTTGTAAGTTGGTTCACTTTTCAATCGATCGCTGTTTTTCAGTCACCACCGTCGTGTGTATTTTGAATGGATGCGCCATCCGACCAGCCTAAACTACCGTTTCCTTCGAAAATAAGCTTCTTCGACTTATGCAAATAAAAATATATGCAAGGAACTTTCGGTCATGAAGTGTTAATGCAGATAGTCACGCGCGCACACACGCGAGCAGGGCTGGCAAAGGGCCGGACCGGCCCTCAAATTTACCAGCCCTGCACGCGAACGCGCACGCATGATCGATTCCGTTATTTTTGTACGACGCTTCACAGCGTTTCGGTGGGAGTTCCAATGCATGTTTAGGTTCGACAGCTGCTGCTTTAGTTTTTGTAACTCTTTGGGTTTTTGGAAAGTCTTTGTTTCAAAATTACGCGCTGTCCTTCAACCGGTATGAGAATTACAGTTTGTTTCTGTTCAACTAATCACTTTTCCAATTTTGAAAATAAACTTTTAAACAGAATATGGCATGCCTGCCTCACCGTGGCAAAAAAAACAACACAGAATCGGGGAAAATTCCACAATTTCATATGGAAATGAAAACGGTAGTAATTTTACTCGACGACTGAGCTAGAGTCGTTCAGTCGGTTCTCGCAGCGAAGACATTGGGTCTTGAGCCGATGGGTGTGAATTATGCGCACTGCTTGCGCAAGCAATTGCAAGCATGCGTGTGTCTCAACCAAGCATAGCAAAATTTGGGAGACAAATTTGGGAACGGGCGGGTCCGAAAATGTTTCTTTTTTCTCGTTGTTTTTGATTTTTACATTGAACTAATGCATAGATTTTTGGTCGGACCCTGCCAGGCCAGGCCGTGGAAAATTTGGTAGTACGAACGTGTCAGATTGTCGAGTTTTCGTCCACGACGGGACGCCGCGACGCGTCGCAGGAGGCGTTGCGTCGAGGTCCCGTACAGAGGTTTGTTACTGTAGGCGATCTGGCAAGGAGCCAGGATTTGAATTTAATGTTTTTTATCACTACAGCCAATAATTTCTGTATTTTCTGTCAAATCATTATTTTAAATAGTAAAATAACAAGATAAAAACAATAATATTTGAAAAATACGCTTTTCTGGTATTTTCAAATGTGCGGAATTTCGAATAAAATCCAGTATTCGTGCCCCAATTTGAATGCGGCATGCGAACGATGCCCGCCATGGCGCGCACCATTCCCTACCGTTTTCGCCTCACCGTGCGTCGGCTTTCACACCGACGACCGACGTGCTCTTTTTTCTATTTTTTCTTTATATTTTTATCCACTGCAAATTTTTAGGAAAAAGAAAAAGAAATTTCCAGAAATCAGATCCCACTTTTTAAAAAGTGGGATCTGATTTCTGGAAATTTCTATGTGACTTCACGGCTCGCCGTCCAATGGAATCCCCGGGCATGTTAAAGGACTGCCTCCTGTTAAACGTCGGGCAGAAATTGAAACTTTCCGACTCTTGCAATTTGGACTTGCTGGATGGTTTTTTGATTTTCTGGCTTTAAATGATAGACAATACAATGAAGTTTCGGAGGCAATTTTGGTGGAGCAGGAAATTCACCCGGACAAAAGATATAAAGCATAAACTTCAGAACTCAGCGGATATGTTTTCGGTGGATCTGAAAAAATTGCTTCCAAAACTTTGATTTATTTGCTATTTTTTAAGCATTTTAGAACTCTTAATAATCCAGAAATAACGGAGAACTAGAGTCGGAAAGATTTTTCAATTGGAAATTCAGTGAACAATATTGGTCCCACAACGATTTAAGAAGAAAAGATTGGCGGAAACCTCGAATTTTTAAAATATTGCAGTCTGCCGCACAGTCTAAGCGTGGGTATGCAATGTTGTTCACATTATTTTGTAAACAACGGACACACTGAAACTGCCCATCTCCGCGAGCCGTGACTTGTAGCTACAACTATGTAGTTGAATTGTAGTTTGCTCAACACAAAAAGGGCGGGAAAATCTTAAGTGGGCGGGGTCAAACGCGTTCAAATCATCATCTTGAGCGATTTTTCTGTTCATCTCCGTCGTTTGTCGCTTTATTTTTTCTCTTTTAATTGTGATACTGCTTTATAAGTAATTTCGCATAATTCGAATTATAAAAAAAATATACGAGCTTATTTCCGGTTCAATATTGTGATTTCCTGGCTGTGCCCCCAAAATTTATACGCTCATTTACCAATTTGTTGTCATTTTTTATTCTACTCTCTTTAATCCCCTTTTAGTGTATATTTTTAAATTGCAGAATGGCAAACCCGGATGAGGAGGTGCCTCTTCTCGCGGCCCAGCCCGATCCGTGGACCCGCTACGACCACTTCATATTCTACGGCAAGGCCTTCGGGCTTTTTATTATGACAACTGCGCCGTGTCTCTTCGCCCTGTTTAGCTGGATCCGCGCCTACCTGGACCACTTCGTCTATTGCGAGGTTTCTATCATTTTTGTTTGGCTAGATACCACTATTTCAGTGGATGTGGTACACTCAACTGATCTACGGCATCATTTTCATCCTGTTCTCGTTCAAATACGAGTCCTGGATGCTCTGCACCCCGGCGACGGTCTCTCTTCCGATGTTGCTCGTCTGGGTTCTCAGTTACAACGAAAAGGGCATCACAGTCGGTGAGTCGACTCTTTTGAAATCGGTGATTACAAGCTTACCTGGCCTCTATCGCTTTGGTAGTGGCGACATGAACCTACCCCCTGGTATTTATCGTTGGAAGCTTTCTAGGCGAGACCCTCTTCGCCTTCATGTCGGCAGCCTACATATGGGCAGTTTTTGCGGCCAAAAAGCGGCAGTGTTTCCTTAAAGGACTGTCTTAGGGTTTCCCGGTTGGAATATTTAAAAAAAGTTCTTGTAACCTTGCCAAACACAACTTGCTGAAGTCTGTGCTTTCCCGTTCTCTCGTTGTTGTTTTACGGAACGCCAGATGCCAAAAAACCGGCACTTTGCCAACCGTCCAGAACAAAGGGTTGTAGGTTGCATTGGTCCCGCAGCTAATAGCATTGGCAACATGCCAAGGCAACGAATTGCAATGAATACGCGGTTACCGGCAAGTTCCAGCGCTTATCGTGGCGGGACTCTTTGCCCAAATTGGGGAAACTGCTGCGTTTGGCAAAATTCCAATTCTGTTTTTGAAGTGACCCGAGTTCCCAATTGGTAAGGCCGGCGCTTTGAAACTGACAGCTGCTAAACATCGGTCAGCAAATGTAATTTCGGTGCACTGAAAGCGCCCACCTCGGCGAGCTATATTTTTAAATTTCGTTTATTATCCATTATTTCACAAAATCCAAAATCTGACGATTAAGAGAAACGGATAGTTTTCTGTTTGCTAAAATCGGCCCAAACACGTTTGGATCCCGCCACGATTACCAAAAATCTTCTGCGTGTTCTGCAGTTTAAACATTTTTTTTGCGTAAGCTTTGCGAGACCCTTAAAACAAAAACACGCTACGCTATGACTTTAAAGATACGCTATGAGTTTAAGGAAAACTGCCGGCCTTTACAATGTCTTACTATTCACAATTTGCCAATTGACCAGGAAAGCAGCCGTCCAAAAAAAAAAGTCCTGTAACGAAAGCAGGTGGCGATTTTCCAAAACACGAAGAGTGTGTTGAATACTCACACTCAGAGAATTTGACCAAATTCAGGAAAGGGTCGGAGTTGGGCAAAACCCCAGTTCTCTTTTTGAAGGAATGACCGAAAAAACCGACTTTGGCGCTTTGCCAACTGTCCAGAACCATAGTTCTCACTGGCCGGGCCGGGTCGACTCGAAAAAAATCCTCGACCCGGCCCGCTTCAGCCCATCTACTCAGATCACTTAGTCCAACCCCACGTCACCCACGCGACGAAGGTTTGACCCCGGTCGGGTCACTTAATTTTTGCCAAACAATTATTTCAAATATGTAATAGAAGGATTATGAATGAGTTTGTACGGTTTAAAATATTTTGTAAGCTGAAATAACGATTTAAGTAAATTTTAATTTGATAAGTTTACGAACCGGGCTTTTTGCTTTTACCCGGTCCGCGCGCCCAGCCTCGTGAGCTCGAGAACTGTGGCAAGAACAAAGTAGGTTGCTTGTGGTCACGAAAAGCTTTGGACCTTCCCCAAACCTGGGTTTTGGAAAATTGCGAGTGCTTTTGTGGCGGGACTTTGACGCGACCATTTTTATTGTCCCTTAAATACCTTCAGACAGTCCTTTAATGAATGCCGCGTTGTGAAATCGGGGGTAAAATGAGGGCACAGGTGGACCTGAGGCGCTTATGATACCTATGTAATTTGGCGTTTGGGCGAAAATGTTAGCAAAAACTTAAAGGGGGCTTACGTTGCCCCCGAGACAACATTTGGGAGGGGGGCTTTGGCATGGAGCCCCCCTAACCGTTTCCTGTCGAGACATGAATGAGAAAGGGGGCAGGCTGTGGACACTCGGCATGTTCTGTTTAAAACATATTTAGTCACCATGGGGGGGGGGGTGGTTGTTGATTTTGAAACCGAGCGATTATTTGGGGGCCTAAATCATGATACAATTTGTCGTTTCAGTGCACCCCTTAGTCCATTGGATGGTTGGAGTCGTCCTGGCGGCAGTCAATCTTTACTTCATTGTTTTCTACTGCACAAAGTACCTTTCACAAGAAATGCCGGACAAGACCTTCCCTCCAGGTATTATATTGATTGCTTTTGAGCTTAAATTGATTTTTACAGAATATTCCGGCAAGGTGGTTTTCAAGTGCAGCCTCGCCCTTTGGGCGCTTTCCGCCATCGCTTGGACTTGTGTGGCCGGCTCCGAGTTCAATAAGCGATATTGCTAGGATCGGCAGTTCATCGATGGCCACCACTACGACCAAACCGCCGTTGGTCCCCCCGGCTAGAAGATCCGCAGTTTCTCCTGTTCCATGCCTTATTTTATTGTTGTACACTCTCTCATTCCTGCATATTCTTACTGGTCCCCTGACTCATATCAATCTAATCTCTTAATTCAACGTGATATAAAGATTGCACATTCCCCATTCTTTGTTATTTTTACCTTGGTGGATAGAGAGTGAACGAGAGAGAGAGAGGGAGAGGTAGAGAGAGAGAGAGAGGGGGGGGGGGAGAGAGAGAGAGAGAGAGAGAGAGAGGCAGACCAAGAGGAGAGAGAGAAATAAGATAGAGGAGAATTGATAGAGAGCGGAGAAATGGAAAGCAGGGAAAAAGGATAAACTGAAGGGGAGAGGGAAGGGAGGCGGCCCCACTAGTTTTAGAGACATTTTGAAACTTCTGCAGCTTCAAGACAAATTCAGATAACTGTGGTACTTGTTCGTTTGGAAGAGAAGAGAGATGCTATCTAGCAACTTTGTATCAGAGCAAAATCAAATTAAAGAGGGAGATTCTGTAGTCGTCAATCACTTACTCACTCATCTCTTTTCCTATCCCTTTCTCTCTCCCCTCTATCTCTCCCTCTCCCTCTCCCTCTCTCTCTCTCTCTCTCTCTCTCTCTCTCTCTCTCTCTCTTTCTTCTCTCTCTCTCTCTCAGTCTCCCAGTTTCTTAGAATGTCTCTCTTATATCTACACCTTTCATTTAATGAGTTGTTTTGCCAGGCTTCACTGCCTCTTCGCTCGCTTGACCTCCCCTATCTTTTTTTCTGCTCATCTCTTTTTCCTTACCCGATTTTTTCCTAATTTAGTCTTTTGATTTCGTAAAGTCCACTAATTTACCATATCTCGCCTTGTCCGTTTATCATTCAGGAGATGTTGTTTGGTTACCCGAAATTTCCGCAGACGGACTCTCGCCACTTTCGTACTGAAGGAGAGATTTTCCGAAACGTCTCATCTCTCAATCACAATGTTAATTTCATTCAGTTAAGATAATGAAGGTGGAACTGTTGGTTATCGTCTTTATTACTATGGTTGGGGCGAGTACAGTAAGTGAGAAACATAAACAAAGACACACACACACACACACACACACACACACACTCATACTCACACTCATATCACGAAAAATTTATACATTTTAGGGTGATGGTCCGATTGTCGATGGACAAGTTTGTAAGAAACAAATGCACACAGAATCTAAATGGCATGTCGGTGTTATGAAGCGCGTTCTCTGTGCCATTAAAGAGTGAACTAGACTTGATTAAAAAATAACAACTGTTTTTAGTCCCTCTAGTCTTGCTGCCATGGTTGCTTATGGTATTGATGAGAATGGGAATGAACTTTTTGCGTGCACCGCAACTCTCAATTTTGGCAATCTAGGCTTGTCTTGCCGTGTAGATAGAAGAAGGCGTAATTCGGCAAAACAGGTCAAGTACTCCAAGTTTGAGCACAATGGAGAGGAGGTTCTCGGAATGTGGCTCAGTTGGGAGAGCGATGGGACTTACTTAGTAAGTTTAGAGAGAACAATATTTTTGACGACCATGTGTTTAGGGTGTATCGAATGGCTACAATGTGGTGAAGAGCAATCAGACCTTGTCATCCGGAGATAAAATTGTAAAAGCGACTGTACAAGGACAGGATGGGATCAAATTTTGTTTTCCTTGGGGATGCGAAGGCAGAAATTGTTGATGCAGTGCGTTGTGATGAATTGCCAAATAAAGATTCATTTGTGACTTTCGCGTGTGCGTGTGCCGGAGTGCGCCTAAATGAGCGGCCGAAGGCCGGGTGACGTGGCCGTAGGTGAGCCCCCTGTCGCCAAATTTGAATGCAGCCGAAACTCTTTTTGAAAGCGTGAGACGAATGCGAGATAGCGTGCAAAAAGCGAAGACGTAGAGAAAACCGCTTTTTTGGTCGACACACGCCGAGAGAAAGCGAAACATTTGGGTCACTTTTGTAAAATCGTGGTTTAGCTTTTGATGTAGCTTTTGATCTAGCTTTTTAAATTCATTTCTTTCAATCCAAACACAGTCGTAACAATTCAAATATGTTTTTTTTCCATATTGTTCCATAAGTCTTTGAATCCTAAAAGTGTAAATTCTCACGTAGCCTGCCCTTTTCTCTGTTTTCTGTTGTCATCATTTCGTGCCGATATAAGTGCAAAGATCACATTAGCGCGCGTTCTTTCGATTCTCACGTACGCTTCGGCTTAAAAACCCCGCGAGAAAAGACGTCTCTGGTTCCTTTTTGATACTTTAAACCGGAAAATTGATTTATTCCACTGTTATTTTGTCTTTTTTCTGCATAAAATCGCAGATTTCCATTTTCCAAGTCGTATTTTTGATTTTTATACTCATTTAAAATGAAAAATAGTGTTTAGAATGTCCATTGCTATCGTTCAAGCGGGAACTGTGCTCTACGACACTCCAGCCACCCTGGACAAGTTGGAGAAATTTGTGGCGGAGGCTGCCGGCAAGGGAGCGAAACTTGTTCTATTTCCAGGTCAGTTTTGCATAAATTTTTAAATTTTTCAAATTGTACTTTCAAAAAATGTAAAAGTCAAATCTTACTTAAAAGTAAATATTGACTGAAACAGCCATTTTATGTCTTTTTGGTTGAAATATAGCTGCCATTTCGCCGCAGAATTGGTCAGCCGCAGTCAGCGACATGTTTACACCGTGGACATCCGGCGGCCGAGTGGTTGTGTTCTCGCTTGCAAATCTAGCGACCCGGGTTCGAATCCTTTCTGCGATTTTTTGTTTTGCATGAAGAAAGTGAGCTTCGTAAACAGTGGAAAAATGCCTGTGGTTATTTTAAGTTGATATTTAAACAAAATATGGTAATCAAACCACAAAACACGACTTTGTCATGCATTTTCAAAAGCGATTTTGAAAATAATGGGAACGCTCGATTAGACGGTCATAAAATGGAAAAGATAAATAAAATGAAAATTGTGAACCTGATGTTAAAGGGACCATCAGGGTCCTTTTTAAAGTTTATTTTAATTAATAAATTTAATTTAGTTTATGAATTATCTACTTATCATTTTTAACTCCTTTTTCCAAAAAAGCCGTAATTTTGAATCAAAACTCAAAATTATTTTTTTCCAACGGGCTCCAGCTTACGTTTTTTCACACCATCTGCCGCCTGCCCAACGTGAAAGCCGCTGGAGATTAGGAACACGCAGCGCTGAAACTCGCATCGACCTCATAGCCAACTGGTTAGCGCCGGGAACTGGTAACCAAACGGTCACGGGTTCGGTACCACTCTCGTGCAAATGGTTTTTGCTGGCCAAAAGAAAAATAACTGACAAAATCGTACTGTTGTATTCTGACGTTGGTTTTAATTGTAGAAAAAAGGTCCCTGATGGTCCCTTTAAATCCCCCCCCTCCATAACTGAAAATTTTCGAGTAAATTGACCAAACTTCCAGTTCCGGAAAAATCCAGTGTTTCGATCAAAATCGGTTTTATCGGGGGAATAGAGGGTTTGACTCATTTCAAATTTTTTGTTGGGAAATTACAACTCCTGTAAAATGAGTTATCTAGTTGCTTTGTGTTGTGGAAAACTTTGAATCTACAGTATCCAGGGACAAATTACCGTAACCCAGCACCTGAAAACGTTCGGCTGAAAAACTGTTTTAGTGAAAATTGCCTGACTCAGCCGATTGATGCCATTTTCGTATAAAATGTGTATGTTCAACGCTAAACCATGAGAGAAATCACGGTTTTTACTACATATTCTTTCCTTTAAAATTTTTTTCAATTGAAAAACACTGTATATAGTTTTTGCGAGAAAAAGTGATATGAGAGGACATATGGCTGTCGCCAAACGAGCATCATAACAAAAACGGCCTTAAAGGGACAGTCAGGCGGGTTTTCCAACATTGGCTCATCTAAGAGAGAAAAAATCGCTGATCAAGAAGATGTATATGACTATGGGTCGGAAATGTACCGTTTTCGATAGACCTGGCTTCAAAGTGTCCAAAAACGGCCGACCATCCGCAGATTGTGCGGATGGCCAGTACGCCCTGCGTGTCCGGCATTTACAAGGGATGCTAATGAACCGAATTCATTCTAATTGACTGAGAGAGCTGTGAAAATAAAAGAATCCCTCGGTGGTAAGAGGATTCCTACAAAGAGAGAAACACTACTAAGGGTTATATATATTTATTATAGAGATAGATGTATACATAGTACAATACTAGAGATAGAGAGATAGAGAAGAGATAGAGATTTCCCTTAGAAGTATTTCCATAGATTACCATTCTATTCCCTGTCAACCGCTCTCGCGGGACGTTTCCTAGAAAAGTACCAAGCCACGCCCCTCCGACGGATCGGGTGACGTGTCCTGGGTATCGTGGCTACAGAGTAGTCACGACACTCCCCACAAAGAGATTACCTTTTCTAGTGCTTTGCTACTAAGATTAAAAGAAGAATTTTAGATTTCCCGATTGCTAAACGCAAAGTTTCACTCATCAGCATGAGAGACGGCCCTGGTAGGCGGCGGGTCTTCGCGAACAACGAAGTATTGCTAACCGCGACCCTCCCAACACAACAGAGTACCCAGATCATCAGCACGATGTCGGGTACCCATTGTGTACCGAAACAATCAATTTACCAAGCCAAAACAAATTTTTGAGAAACTTCCCAATCAAAAAACGAATTTTTTTTGATTTTTCCAATTTAGTAGCAAAACTTTTGGTGGGTGTATTTCCATTTCCAAACAAAGGCGAGAAAAACATCTAAGAACTCCTCAGTGTAGACTAGCTGCGTGACGTGGTGGTGTTGGTGTGTAGTTGGAACTGGCGGCAGAGAACAAGAAGACATCCGGCGACGAAGTTTCCTCGAGCAAGAAACATTCCCTTTCTGGTGTTTTCCCGAGAAGGCTTTCAAACCTATTGTGACAAAAAAATGCATTACCAGGTTTTTAGTCCCAAAAAAATCTATTACTCTTTTATTCCTTTTTTATGTTCAAGTTCATTACAGTTGCTTTCTATTACACTTCATTTCTTACAAAAACATCAATAACACAAAATTACCAGATTACCAATTTTCCAATTGCCCTTTCATTGCCTTTCCTCAGTACTGCACCCATTGCCCCGGGCAGAGGCAACTGTGGTGGTTCCTGGCGTCCACGTACCTTCCCGCTTTCTTGCAAAAATAACATTCCGGCTTTCGGTCACATTCCCTTTGGTTCCTGCGGTGCGCAAAAGTGCACCGCAGGCACTTTCCTTGCCTTTCCAAAGCCGCAATGCGGCTGTCCAGCGTGAGGTGATCCTCACACTGGGTGGCATAGTGCGAGCCGTTGCATAAGATGCAACGGGGCTGGCGGGGGCCATTACCGTTTCCATTGCCATTTCCGTGGTTTCCGCGGTTGTTGCCACCGTAGTTTCCTTGGCCGAATCTGTTCCTGGGAGGTTCCTCGTTCACTTCTTTCTCCTCTTGAAAGACTTCGTCCTCTTCGTCGGTTTCCCAGGTGTCGACCGTGTCCGGTTGTTCCTCCCAGGCGCGACGGGCGTCGATATTCTGCTGGACACGCTCGTCCTTTTCCCTTTCCGTCTCCTTCGACGATCCGGTGGTCATCATCGCCATCAGTCGATGGCACATTTCTTTTTCCATATTCTTTTCCATTTCCAGTTTTTCGTTGGCCTTTTCCAAATCCGCAATCCTCTTCTGGAGAGTCTGGACGACCACGTCGTCGTGGCGGGTCTGTTGCGCGTTTCCGTTTCCGTTAGCCTCAGTGTTTCCAGTTTCCGGGGTCTTCACTTTCACTTCGGTCTTTTCCTCCAGAGGATTCCCATCGTTGCCAGTGGTATCCATTTCTTCGTAGTTTTCGGTAGAAACCTTGACAGCCTCCTCAGAAGCCGGTGTCGGCTCAGTCATCTCCTCTCCTCCAAGTCCTTCGGGCTGATGTCCTTGAGCTTCAGAGAAAAGAAAAAGGGGATCTTGCTTTGATCTGAGGGCTTTTATTCTTTCCTTGCCCTGTTCCGCCTCTTTTAATGCACTGTACAGCGATCTCGCGTGATCTCACTCAGTGGGCGAGACAAAACATTTCCCTGTTTCCGTTCCATTAGCGCATTCCTTCGCTTTCCATGAAAAAGTTCATCGATCAGGGATGAGTGGCCATCTCAATCCCTTTTCTGCAAACTTTCCCTAGAAACTGAAACAGGAATGAGAGTTACCAGGAGCAATGATTAAAACAAAAATGGTGACAAAAATGAACAAAAAAAAAATTACATGTTTTTGGGTTTTTGAGTTTTTTGACAAAAAAAAAAATAAATAAAAAATACACAAAAAATGATGGAGTGATCAGCTCCAGTGCCGGCGCCCGCCTATCTTGCAGGGACTTTAGATCTCCGGGCTCGCTTATCTTGCGAGTCTTTTAAGTGCTAGCGCTCGTCTAAAATACGAGTCTTTGAGCTCTCCGGGCTCGCCTATCTTGCGAGACTTGTAAGTGCCGGCGCCCGCCTATCTTGCGGGAACTTCAGATCTCCGGGCTCGCCTATTTTGCGAGTCTTTTGAAGCTAGCGCCCGTCTAACCTACGGGTCTTTGTCCGGAATATTCCCAATCAAATTTTCCTTTTTCCTTATTTATTTTTCCAAACCAAACTTCCCTACTCTTTTTTCCATAATACCATTTCATTTTTAAATTACTTTCTTTCGTACTCTTCCAAATTTCATAATACCATTTTACCATATGGAAAGATTGGAGAAGATAAGATAGTGAAAAAAAAGGAATTTGTTAGTTAGGAAGAGAATAGAGAAAAGGAGGAATGAAAAAATTTGTTAGTTGATAGGAATAGAGTAAAGAAAATAAAAATTTGGTTAGTGAAAAGGAATAGAAAAGCGAAAATAGGGGGTGAAAAATTTTGTTAGTTGATAGGAATAGAATATAGAAAATAGATTTCCGTGGTAGGCCGGATTCCTGTTTTTCAACTGGTCCGATGCACCATAAAAGAATCCCTCGGTGGTAAGAGGATTCCTACAAAGAGAGAAACACTACTAAGGGTTATATATATTTATTATAGAGATAGAAGTATACATAGTACAATACTAGAGATAGAGAGATAGAGAAGAGATAGAGATTTCCCTTAGAAGTATTTCCATAGATTACCATTCTATTCCCTGTCAACCGCTCTCGCGGGACGTTTCCTAGAAAAGTACCAAGCCACGCCCCTCCGACGGATCGGGTGACGTGTCCTGGGTATCGTGGCTACAGAGTAGTCACGACAAATGAGGAGGGTGCGAGACAATTTGAATAGTTCATTCGCATAATTTCCGACCGTATCCGATCGAAAATAAAATGAAAAGGCCCCTTACTGCCCCTTTAATGCAGCAGATACCCAGGCGGAAATAGTGTGCCAGAAGCGCAGACGCAGAGAAAAAGCGGCTTTTAATAGCCGGTGCTCGTTTGGCGACAGCTATAGCCGCATAGCGGTCGCGCGTGGCGGTCGCTCGTTGTTGTCCGCAATATTCTAAAAAAAAAAATCGACAAAATCAATTTCACCCTTTTCAGAAGGCTTCGTCGGTGGCTACCCCAAGTGGAACGACTTTGGCATCGTTCTAGGTACCCGTACTATGGAGGGACGTGACGAATACGAAAAGTAGGCAACTTTTTGACTATATCATTAAAGTTTTAGGTATTACAGTGCTGCCATTGAGGAAAACGGACCCGAGTCTCAAAGACTGGCTGAACTGGCCGCCCGTTTCGGAGTGATCCTCGTCGTTGGGGTGATCGAAAGGGCCGCTGACACTCTCTACTGCTCCGTTTTCTTCTATTCTCCTGAGAAATATCTCGGAAAGCACAGGAAACTGCTCCCGACCGCTATGGAGAGATGTGTTTGGGGAAATGGTGACGGATCCACCATGCCAGTAAGTTTTTTTTTGCCTCCTCTGTCTCTGTCTCTGTCTCTGTCTCTGTCTCTGTCTCTGTCTCTGTCTCTGTCTCTGTCTCTGTCTCTGTCTCTGTCTCTGTCTCTGTCTCTGTCTCTGTCTCTGTCTCTGTCTCTGTCTCTGTCTCTGTCTCTGTCTCTGTCTCTGTCTCTGTCTCTGTCTCTGTCTCTGTCTCTGTCTCTGTCTCTGTCTCTGTCTCTGTCTCTGTCTCTGTCTCTGTCTCTGTCTCTGTCTCTGTCTCTGTCTCTGTCTCTGTCTCTGTCTCTGTCTCTGTCTCTGTCTCTGTCTCTGTCTCTGTCTCTGTCTCTCTGTCTCTCTGTCTCTCTGTCTCTCTGTCTCTCTCTGTCTCTCTTTCTCTCTCTCTCTCTCTCTCTCTCTCTCTCTCTCTCTCTCTCCAAGTTAACTGTTTAAGGTTTTCGACACCGAATTGGGCAAAATCGGAGCTGCCGTCTGCTGGGAGAACTACATGCCTCTTTACCGAGTAAACCTCTACAGCAAAGGAATCCAGCTCTACCTGGCTCCCACCGTCGACGACAGGGAGGTCTGGCTGGGCACCATGAGAACCATCGCCCTCGAAGGAAGGTAAGGACGGAACCACCATGAAAACCCCACTACGGCCTTAAAATTTACAAAATTTCAACTTAATTTTTCATTTCAGGTGCTTCGTGATCTCCGCCTGCCAATTCCTGAAAGCCTCCGCCTACCCAGTGGACCACCCATTGAGAAAGGAACATGGCGATGAGAAGGTCCTCATCAGAGGGGGCTCCTGCGCCGTGGACCCCCTCGGAACGGTCCTTGTAGAGCCCGATTTCACCGGAGAGATGATTAGGTATTGAGTTTTGCAAGAATTTGATAATTATGGGAATTTAGGTACTGTGACGTGGATCTCAAGATGATTACCAAAGGAAAATTCGATTTGGACACTGTTGGTCACTACAGCAGACCCGATGTTTTCCAGCTGCATGTGAACGAGCAGCCCCAGAGTGGAGTTGTCCGCCGCTGAACATATCTCTTGTAAAATACGTGTATTGATTTTTTCTAATAAAAAGTTTGTGTAGTTAGCTCTTTTAGGTAGGAAAAGACCCTTAATGTTGGGTAAATAGGGTCCACAAGCCAAAAATTTGTTTTCCGGACAGTTTTTGCATTTCTGTGTACCTATATGTTTAAATTAACAAACATTTTTAATTTATAAGGTTTCGTTGAGGCTGAAGCGATTATTGGCTGTTTGCGCGCGCTCATCGCGGCGGCCGATTTGGAGGGGCGGGGCTTGGCTGCTGCCTGCCGCAGGGTATATTGCAACGGGCGCGCGCTTGGTAGCACATGACGATCCACGCATAACATCCAAAACATGTTTTTTATTCGAGTTTAAAGCAAAGAAAAAATAACTAAAATATATTTACTCGAAATAAACATGGAGTAATGCCAAAATATCACTTTAAGCACCTCTGAGTTGGCGATTTGTTGAATTTCATTAGAATTTTTTTTTTTTTAGGAAAATGATGATTTCAGCCATAAATAGTAAATACTAGCGACATTTAGTTTTACATCGTGTCAAATACCATCGAACCGCACCTTGTAATCGATATAACCATATTAAAGCACCGTACTCTTGCTTTATCTGATCGTACGATTGAAGAGAGAGAGAGAGAGAGAGAGAGAGAGAGAGAGAGAGAGAGAGGAGAGTTGGCCAGTGAGTCATTTAGTTAGTCACAGCTGATGTAAATGAAACGTTTGTTCGATCATCTTTATTATTCCATGCGTTCCTCCGAGTATGGGGAGCATGAACTGAAGGTGCAAACTTCGCGAAAGTTATTGAAAACTTGGCCTTTTCCGCATTTTTTCTGAAAAATACTATTTGAAATTTGGTTCATTAGCATACCGGGTAGTAAAGTCCATCGTAGCAACAGTGATAGTAAGGACTGCAATTTCCCCAATAGCATCCGTCCGCCCAATTGACGCAACTCAAAAAGAGTCAGTTTTTGTATTGGAAACTTACTTACAGTGTCGAATGTCGTTCGTTATATGGCCTCGTAGCAGCTGTTGCACATTCATTAATTTTATTTCGCTCCCTACATTCAACAAGAGACGGGTCAAAAAAGAGACCATTTGGACATTTCTTGAATTCCGTGATACCCTGAAATACTAGCTTCTGCATTTAAGATGCCGTCTCTGTAAGACTCGAGCAGATCAGTGACATAGAGAAAAATGGGATTTTCTGAAAACTTGTGTTTAGCCCTTCTATGTATGACATTTAGATAAAATCCTGAAAGTTTTGGGGCTTGTACATTATTCGTTCCCAAGTTACAGTGGGTTTCCTCCAAAAAGGGGCGGCAAAAAGCTCCAAAAAGGGGCGGGGCTTACGCCCAGCCATGCCGATGAGCGAACATTCGGAAAAATAGGGCATTATCCCATTGTAGCGCGCGTTAAATCAAATATTTTGTGAGTTTGAAGAAATGGCAAAGATGCGCATTTTCATGAGGAATTTGATGGTAATAATTATTTTACGGGAATCCTGACTTTTCAATCCCAAAAACTTGCGTAAAAATTGTTTGTTTTGAGGGCATAATAATCGTGAACCCTACCAAGAAGGGTTGCAACGCTCAAAAAATCTTTGAAACCGACAACTATAAACATATTATGCTTTAAAATGTGAAAGGTATGAAAATTGAGCGGGATCTGTGGTCGAGAATGTAACCTCGAACTCAAAATTTTGCAAACTGGAAGTTTTCAAACGCACATTGCATAGCTGGGGTTCGCGATATCGAACATGAAGAAATACTATTCTGAACTAAAATTACACGTAGAATTTAAATCTAAAACAATCAGAGCCTGATCGGCACTCTGGATAGCATAAAAACAGCAAAACTCACATTCTGTTGGTATTTTTCAAAAACTGAGTACTTTATGAACGAGATACAAACTTTGAGTTAAAAACAAACTTTTTTAAAAATAAAATGAGCTATCGATTGCGTTTTTTAAAAATAATATAGCACCACTTTGAAGCCAGTTATGAAAAATTATTTACAACATCTAAATATCGGCAATTTTTTGTCCCAATCTAATGTTATTTTTCGAAGTTTTAGGTCCAGATAGACTATTTTTCAGCGTTTCAGGAGAAAATGTACGACCCCTTATAATAAAACGCTACCGTGTGTGTATGTGTGTGTAGTGGATCAGCGGCAAGTTCACGCGTTCATTTCCCCCCGAGAGGAGGGTGAGGTCGGCCGTAGGCCGAGTTTCACGTGCTTCACGGCCGAAGGACGAGTAATGAATGGCCGTCGGCCATGAATCTGCGGCCGCAGGCCGCCTAATTGAGTGGCCGAAGGCCGCGTGTCGGTGCGGCCGCAGGCCGCAGACCAGGAGGGTGCGCGCCGTTGGCGCGCGTACCCTCCTGGTTTGTAAAAAATAACTGAAAAAGTTAAGCTTTTTAAATCCAACTTTGAGAACTTTTGTACCAACCGATTTCCTAAGTATAAAAAAAAAGTTGTGCTAAACAATGCCAACAATTATGCAATGAAATTTGTCCTTTTACACAAATTGAAAACTTTTCGGAGAACTTGAAAAAACTCCGAAATGTCGCGTTTTTTGTTCCTAACTTTTTCAACTGTATATAAATCGTACGTTGTCTATTCGGATCCTTTGTGGAAATTGAATTTCCTGTCAGAATATATAACTTACTTTTTTTGGCAAAGTTTGGTTTTTCACCATATCAACCTACCGTAACCGAAA
This sequence comes from Oscheius myriophilus, assembly GCA_964057215.1. Lineage (NCBI taxonomy): Eukaryota > Metazoa > Nematoda > Chromadorea > Rhabditida > Rhabditidae > Oscheius > Oscheius myriophilus. The sequence goes on along the minus strand of OZ059904.1, from coordinate 25,179,826 downwards.
AAAACTGACACGAACGAAAACTGACCAGGGCTTTCTGGATTTCAACAAGGCGTGAAAGGAAGACTTTACACAAGTTTTCAGAAAATCCAATTTTTCGATGTCACTGGTCTTACAAAAGCTGCTCGATTCTTAAAGAGACGGTTTCTGAACAAAATACACACATTATAGCATTGCATGTAGGTACTGTTGCATCCCAGGACATACTGTCCGTTGGGCCATCCGAGGCAGTCGTAATCATTACGAATATATGGTCCGCCTTGTACAAACCAAATTACAAGAGCGAAAACAAGTGAAAGGAGTAATGTCATATCTGGAAATGTATTTCTATATTTGAGCAGTGATTTAAAATAAAATAGGACAACCACGGGTCCAGAAGGGTACTCCAGAAATGATGAGCGCAGGCAGATTTGGCGACAGAAATAGGTGGGCCGGGTCAAGGTGAAGACCATAAAACCATAACGGAACCGCCCAAGAGAGAGGGTTCTCTTGTATGCAAGAATCTCCGTCTAATTGAGATTTGACAAGCTTTATTTGCACAACTTTCGGTATTCGTAAAATGTATTTCAATTGGAATGGCGCTTTCATGATTCATGGCTTACGGACATTCATTACTCGTCCTTTGGCCGTGAAAATGCCGTGAAGCACGTGAAACTCGGCCGACGGCCGAACTGTCCCTCTCTCGCTGGGGAAATGAACGCGTGGGCCTACGCTGATACACACACACGCACGCACGCACGCACGCACGCACGCACGCACGCACGCACGCACGCACGCACGCACGCACGCACGCACGCACGCACGCACGCACGCACGCACGCACGCACGCACGCACGCACGCACGCACACACACACACACACACACACATTCGCTCTCTCTCTCTCTCTCTCTCTCTCTCTCTCTCTCTCTCTCTCTCTCTCTCTCTCTCTTACAAAATAAACCATTTATCGTCGTTCTCTCGAATCGTTCTATAACTATTTACAACAGCGGAAAAGGCGGTCACAGTATCGTTTTCGCCCTAGCGTAGTCCCCGAAGGACTATGTTTAAATTTTTCTCATTCAATCGTTTTTCTTCAATAGTAGCGGCTCCAACTGGCAGTCATCGGTGTGTAATTGTGTGGTCGGTAGCTGTTGAAGTGGCGGAGACTACTGTTACCGTAGTAGGACCAGTACCAAGGAGCGTTGCTAGAAAACAAGATTTTTGGGTTACGGTATGTGGAACCTTGTGCCGAGGTAAGACTTGGTGTACATGTAACTCTTCAGGCTCTGTGGTCGGCTGGCAATGTCGAAGTTGGATTCGGTGGCTAGGTAGTTGTAGCCGGAGTACCTGAAAAGTCAATGTCACTCACTCACTCACTCACTCACTCACTCACTCACTCACTCACTCACTCACTCACTCACTCACTCACTCACTCACTCACTCACTCACTCACTCAATCACTCACTCACTCACTCACTCACTCACTCACTCACTCACTCACTCACTCACTCACTCACTCACTCACTCACTCACTCACTCACTCACTCACTCACTCACTCACTCAATCACTCACTCACTCACTCACTCACTCACTCACTCACTCACTCACTCACTCACTCACTCACTCACTCACTCACTCACTCACTCACTCACTCACTCACTCACTCACTCACTCACTCACTCACTCACTCACTCACTCACTCACTCACTCACTCACTCACTCACTCACTCACTCACTCACTCACTCACTCACTCACTCACTCACTCACTCACTCACTCACTCACTCACTCACTCACTCACTCACTCACTCACTCACTCACTCACTCACTCACTCACTCACTCACTCACTCACTCACTCACTCACTCACTCACTCACTCACTCACTCACTCACTCACTCTCTCTCTCTCTCTTTCTCTTACCCTCTCCTAGCCGTAATCGGCTTGCTCTCAGCAGCCATCTGAGGCGGTGTGTACAAGGGAGTGGTTCCATAAATGTGGTCCGTCGTCCTGTACGAGTGAGGGCGTCTGTGGTCCTGATCCCTTCCATACACATACCTAGATTTTTGATTTGTCATATTGACGATAAAAATCTCACTTGTAAATAGGGTAGCTCCAAGTTCTGATTCCGAACACGTCGTATTTCCTGAAAATGAAGTTTCAAAATCACAAATTCATAGGAAAGCAAGCGATTTTGCTTAGAATACGAATTCCGCCCGTCGTTTAGCGGGGTCCGCGCCCGGCTTGCAACAAGCCCCGCCCACAAATTTAACCTAGCATATCTCGCTTCTTTGTGGATGAAATTTCAATATGTAAAAAAGAAAACGTAAGATTATACTATTTCCTATCGCAAAACTGATTTGAAAGTTCAAAATAAACTTCCAAATTCACCTGAAAGGCTCCTGCTCCGATCGATAATGAATGTTCGTGTGGTAGGGAGCGGTGACCATGGCGAGAGGAGTCCTGGCCCTTGTGATCGGCCCGTGGCGGTTGTCTTCGACCCTCTGAAAATGGAGTTTTTTCTTCACCAAATTATTTTTTATAGTTTGTAAGTTCAGGTTTCGAAATAGGTGAGAATAGGTTTGAGAGGATGCGGGAGAGTGTTGTGTTGTTTTCATGAGCTCGGTGAGTGTGTGTTACACCGGCGGCGCTTTCTTTATAGCAGGTATAAAGCCTTCTCGATCTATACGAAGTGATGTTTGTATTATGGAAGGCCACAGCGCTGTGACCCTAGTGGCCTGGGTTTAAGGCCACAGCGCTGTGGCAACAGTGAGCGAATGACTTTGAAAAGTCATAGCGCTGTGGCAATAGTGAGCGAATGATTGTAAAATGCCAAAGCGTTGTGGCAATAGTCAGCGATAGACTTTGAAAGGCCACAACGCTGTGTCCATAATAAACGAATGACTGTGAAAAGCCACAGCACTGTGGCAGTAGTGAGCGAATGTCTGTGAAAGACCACTGCGCTGTGGCCCTAGTGGTTTGAGTGAAAGTCCACAGCGCTGTGGCTGTGGCTATTAAAACACTGTGGTCGAATGAAACCGATCGGGGCCCACAAAATACCAAAGAATGATAACGGTGGGGTCATGCAAATAGCCACACCTAGATCAAAACTGTGCACGGACCATTTTTATAACGTAGTGTTTAAGCCACCGCGCTGTGGTAGTATTTTGGTTGAGCCGCAACAGTATCTAGAGAGGGCCACAGTAACATATGGAGTTTTTTTACATATCAACCGGAGAGCCACAGCGACGTGGTAAATTTGAAAAGCAGTTGAGCCACAACTACATTTCTTTTAAAAAGCCAGCTCAGGCCACAGCGCGGCAGGATGCTTGAGTGGGCCACAGCTACTAGGAAACAGCGGAACTTGGAGAAAAATCGGTTTTCCAAATGCCCACAACATAAGATTGCGAGGCCACAGCTCAGGGCCACAGCGCAGCACTTGACTTGAGTGGGCCACATTACATGCCATGTATACCGCTGGCGAAAATACCCGATAAAGCTAGAGCGGGGTAAGGGAAATAAAATGACCAGTGGGTAGTAGTGTAAAAGACCACATCATTATTTTGCAAGGCTAAAGGTCAGGGCCACATCAGCTCCTTGAACATTTGTTTGACCACAGCGCAACAACAGTTTCTTAAATTAGTGTTAGTAGTTTTGTGTATTTGCTTACGGGAAGGCGTTCCGAGGGTAAGAGAATGCATGCTGTGTTCGAGTGGGCGACAGAGTGCATGAGATGCCGTCAAGTGTAAACTTACTGAAAAACACAAACTGACCTCTTTTTCATCATCAGCTGTTTCCTCACTCTCCTCCTATCAAATTACAGGGGTTAGAGAGAGAGAGAGAGAGAGAGAGAGAGAGAGAGAGAGAGAGAGAGAGAGAGAGAGGTCTCACCTGGATTCCAGAGATGTCTCTCACGGGAGTGTAGCTCCTCCGGATATGACGAGAGTATTTGTCGCTGCTGTCGATCGGTGTGTTCTCCCTCGACCAACGAGACAAGTACTTCTCACTAAATTAAATAATTGATGTGGTTTGTGGGCCACAGCGCTGTGGCGCAGCACTGGATACTACATAACGAGCCACAGCGCTGTGGCCTGGCTTTTGTAAAAGCCACAGCTCTGTGGTCAAGCGCAATTGTTTGGCTTCCTGAGAACCGCTGTGGTCGGTCATCTTTAAAGCCACAGCGCTGTTGACACAACACTGGCGGTTGTCGTTTATAAAACCGCAGCGATGTGGCCTGTAATTTGTAAACGCCACGGTTCTGTGACATTTACGAAGCCACAGCCCTGTGACCGGTGCTTCATTAAAGCCACAGCGATGTGGCCAGTAGTAATTTAGCGATTTAACGCCACAGCGCTGTTGTAGGTCAATTTAAAAAGTCATACTTAGTCTTAGTCTGAACGCCAGCTGTGGCAATTTAAAGGTCACACACACCGCTATGGCATTTCCCTTTTAAAAGTCACAGTGCTGTGGCCAGTAGTATTTTAGTGGTTTAACGCCACAGCGTTGTGGCTTAGTTCTGAACGCCACAGCGCTGGGAATTTAAAATGTAAAAGACTTAGCGGCATGGCCATTAAAAGGCCACAGCGCTGACGAATTTTACTCTTAAATGCCACAGCGCTGTGGCCAGTAGTAATTTGGTGGTTAAACGCCACAACGCTGTGGTAGGTCAATTTAAATTAAAATGCCACAGCGCTGTGTCTTAGTCCTTTACGCCACAGCGCTGGGAATTTAAATTGTTAAAGACTTAACACCGTGGCCTTTTACGGGCCACGTCACTGTGGCACTTCGCTCTTAAAAGCCACAGCGCTGTGGCCTCCTACACCGTCAAACTCACTTTGAAATGCATCCCAGATCGACGGAACGGCTACGGTAGTGGATATGGTAACGGTCGCGGTAGGTGTCACGGTAAGACATTGGGCTCTTGTCTAAATCTTCTTCTGATAGTCTGTAAAACATATAAATTTTATAAAATTTACAAAAACAATAGTTTAAAAGAAATTTTTTACTTGAAACATGTTCAAATTAACCAAATACCTTTCACAGTAGGGCGCGTCGACAATTTCGTCGGCGTGGGCTTGTGCCAATTGCTGCCAGGTCTTGTCTTTCGAGTACTCGAGTAGGGCTTTCGCTTCGGCGAGGGCTTCGCTTCTGAAAAGAGGTGAATAAGAGAGAAAGTGAAAAAGGAAACATTTAGAAGTGAATGAAAAAGAAGAATAAAGATCGACGGGCCATTGCGACAAACCACATCAGATCGAAACGACTGTTAGGAAGCTATAGAGCCAACATTGACTAGCATTTGGGATGCAAACATTGCAGAAAACTTGATTTGTAGTTGCTCACCGAATATATCCTGTCTGCAACGGTTAATTTCGCTTTTCTAACAGTTTCAAATGTAGAAAGCGTAATTCAGACGCCGCGTTTTGTGATAAACTGCGCCCATCTTAATGACGCGTACTCCCTCGCGACCTACAATTGACCCCGTTTATGACCAAAACCCTTCGTTGCGGGCTTTGAACTAACCAACTAAAAATCCTTTATAACATTAGAGGGTTGTCATTCTGTCCGTTAGCAGCGCAACGTTTTATGCGGAGAGGTACACCCCTTCATTTCCCCCAACACGACCAAGTGGAACATTTCATTGAAATCAAAGCGGCCGCAGGCCGCCTATATGAGCAGCCGAAGGCTGCGTACCTAAGCGACCTCAGGCCGCGATCACAGATTGAGGCGGCCGAAGGCCGCCGAACCCAGAAGGCGAAGACCCGCGCAGCGGGGCTTTGGCTTCTGGTTGGATAATAATTGTCAGTTGGACGCCCAACTAAAATTTTCTGGTTTGAGAATTCCGTATAAAAAAACAAATCAGGCGCTGCCTTTGGGCTACAACTTTACAAGGTAGTGTTTGCTTCCCTTAGTTGATGCCGTTCGGGCCTTATATATTTTTTTAATTTGCGAAACGGATTGACAACTATCCCTAGGTGGTCACAAAAAGGTCATGAAACACTCCAGTGCTCCCATTCGAAAACAAGGTGTTAAAATGACATATAGTGCCCGTCAACCCTACAAGGCGGTTTTTGGAAAATAGTGAGATTATTCTGATGCTGATCTTCGAATTTCTCATTATTACATAAAAAATAGTGCGCTACAAAAGAGGCGTGGCCGCTTTTTGGTCGAAGGATTGGCAAGGACTATACGTTAACTTCCACGACGTTATGCGCATTTTTAAGGCCATTTTTAGTTTTAGTATAAAAAAAAGCACAGTGTCGGCGGCCTTCGGCCGTAGGACGGTTGTTTCCGATATTTTATGTAAGCGACCTTCGACCACATCAGGGCCACTTCTTCTCACTTCAACGCTATGTGTTACGTTTTACTGCTAACCAAGAAAGTCAATCTACTATTGAAAAGGATTCTTACGTGACCTTTGTCCTCTAGAAAAGTGTTTATAAAGCGTATACTCTTTGTCAAAGCTGCTTCGCCAGATTTGACTGCGTACATTGACTGAGTATCCTATCTACTAAGTGCATTGACTGAGTCTATCGTTACCCCCTAAAACAACATAAGAAATCATTCTTGTCACAGATGTAGCCATTTTGGAACGGGGTTTGAAACCTCGGCGGGCCGGTTTACAGCCTAAAGGATTTCAGGTATGTGGTTCTACCGCGAAAACGATTAGGTCACAAGGAGGCGAGAGAGTGTGAGTTATTAAGAGAGCGCAGAGTTTATTGTTCGTTTTTTATCCACAGATTACAATCTACATCACCATATGTCACTAGCCTTACTTCTTACTGCCAGATGTTTAGCATCTGCCACCCCTGACTGTGGAACTTTTGCTGAAAGCCACAGCAGGCCACAGCGGGACACAGCGGGTCACACTGGCCACAGCTGACCACAACAGCTACATACCTGGGTGGTTTCTCGATGAATCTGTGAGCTGGTGGCATGGCGCTGGCCGCGTGATTGACAGTTTGCGAACTGATCTCGAGTGGGCCGCGCGACGGCACAGAAACGGGTGAGTTAACTCTTGTTTGCGCGATCAGCTGTTGCCAAGGATTGGTGTTTGGCGATTTGATGAAAAACACTAAATTCGAGGGAAACACTTGAGGCTTCTTTGTTTTGGAAGAATCTGTGGGAAAAAAGAGAAACAAACCGCGCATGGCATTGAAAAGGGACCACAGCGCGAGCAGAAAAATCCATAACGAAATGGGTAGGGCCACAGCGCGAGGAACAGTGGCCACAGCGCCCCAGCGCCACCACAAGATGCAAGATGTGGGCCACAAGAGCCACATCACATACCTCAAAATCCACTAAATTGGTTATAAAAAGCAGATCAGACCAAAAGAGCCAAATGACTGGCCATAAAAGCCATAGCGCGAGCCACAAGAGCCACATCACGATCCATAGGAGTCACAGCTCGGGACAAAAGAACCACAGCGAGGGTCATAAGAGCCACAGCGCGGGCCACACTAGTCACAGTGCGGGCCACAATAGTCACAGTGCGGTAATATGATCCACAGCGCGGTAATAAGAGCCACAGCGCGGGGTACAAGAGCCTCAGCGCTGACCACAAGACCCATAGCGCAGTCAAAAAAGCCACAGCGCAGCCACAAGAACGTCGCAATAGGACCACATACGGACGAGCGAGCCGCAGCGCATTGAAGAGCGGCGACAGCGAGTCTCTTTAGGGCCACAGCAGACGTCTATGAGGGCACAGCGGACCGCAGTAGAACCACAGCGTATTTCAAAATCACAGCGGATCTTAAAAACACCAACTGAGTAGCCACATAAAAAATTTGAGTTCACGAAAGCCACTTCTGATGAAAGAAAGTATAAAGTAAAGGCCACAGAAGAAACAGCGCGAGCCAAATTTCAAATGCGCGTAAGTAAATTTCCGTTTATTGCGACCTCAACACTGCTTGCTATTTTGAAGGCGTGTATGCTAATTTTCGCGGATACCATCGGTGGCTGCTTGGTAAATCGCTCGCCTGTGGTACGGATGGTCAGATCCCTCCTCGTGACAATTATTTTTTCTCGTTTCAGTTTAGAATTTTACTTCAGAAAAATGAAATTGCTTTGAACAATCATTTTTTCTTTCCAAAACGAGGTCGAAAACATCGAAAAATGGTGACTATTCAGCGTTCGCCCTCCATCTGCTTCCGTGAATTTGCGAAAAACGTTCGAAAAGTGATTCATTCCAGATGATCTTTATTTTCTTGCGCGATTCGTGGTGTTTATTTGGAGAAGAAGATCTCAGTTATCCTCTCACGAGTGAGACTTACAAAACAAAGAGAGAGAGAGAGATAGATAGATAGAAAGATAGAGAGAGAGAGAGAGAGAGAGAGAGAGAGAGAGAGAGAGAGAGAGAGAGAGAGAGAGAGAGAGGGGGGACCAGACGCTGGCTAAGAGAGCTACAAGGAAAGGATAGGAGGACCAATAATCAACAACAAATGCGCCATCAACAACGCCCTCGGCTCATGGAAAAAGGCTGACGGCGAGAGAGTGTAGGAATCTGGGAGACGCAGAGCAGACACCTCGAAAGAGAGAGTGGTCGGAGTGAGAGACGCAGGATTCTTAAACTATTCACCCCCGCTTTTCGGGAAGAACCCCAGGTTGATTCATACCCAGAGGGAAAAAATAGGTAAAGTTTTGGTTAACGCAAGTTTGTGTTTTGAAGCAAAAGTGGTGTTTCAACAAAGGCAAGCTTGTGTAAAGCATGAAAAAGGCCACGGCAAAGCCATAGCAAGGCCACAGATTGTTTGAAACATTGGCCATACGGTCACAACAGGTCACAAAGCCACAGCAGGGTAGAAGCTTAGCGATGTTATGGTAACTGTGATAGCCACATCTCAGATTTGCGGGGTTAAAGCTACAACTAGGCCACAACAGAGCCACATTGCAAAAGCTTGACCTTCTACGACAACATCTCAGATCACATGAAATCCTACAACTTGGCCACAGCTGAGCCACAGCTGATTCCCATTGCCACAGCTTGACGTTCTACTGCCACAGATCAGTTCTCCGAGTTTCGGGCCACAGCTAGGCCACGGTTGAGCCACATTGCAACATGTATATATATATACCTTCCAGATCCACAACTCAATTCTACGGTTCTAACGCCACAGCTGGGCCACGGGAGAGCCACATCTGAGCCACGGCAGAGCCACAGCCAAGCTACATAGCTGCAACTTGACTTTCTAAGAACGCAACTCATAAAATACTGCGACTTGGCCATAGATATGGTAGCCACATCAGATCCACATTGCAACAGCTTGACCTTCCAGGGCCACAGCTAACTTCTACCAACTCTAGGTGTTTAGGGCCACAGCACAGCCACATTTCTACAGCTTGACCTTAAAAAGCCACAACTCAGACCTTGGGGTGTGAGGCCATATCTGCGTCACAACAAAGCCGCATTATCACATGTGGACTTTATAAGGCCACAGCTCACTTCTACGGATTTAAGACCACAGCTAGGCCACAGCAAGATTACCATACCCCAACCTTCTTAGACCACAGCTCAGTCTACCGATTTTAGAGACACTGCAATGCCGCTGCTGAGCCACAGCGCCATAGCTTAACATTCTAGAAACACCGCGCAGTCCTACGATGTTACGGCCACTTTTGGGCCACATCAGACAAATTGCCACAGCTTGACCTTCGAGGGCCACAGCTCAGAACTTGGGATGCGAGGACACAGCAAAGCCACATTGCATGGACTTTCTTGGACAATCGCTTAATCCTGCGGTTTGAGGGCCACAACTAGGCCACAGCTGAGCCCCAGAGCCACAGCATAACCTTCCAGCGATATTGCAGCTCATTCCTAGATAACAGCTGAGCCAAATTGCCGCAACTCCAACCACCTTCAGAATAACAACCGAGTATTAGGAATTTAAGGCCACAACTGGGCCATGGAAGAACCAAATTGCCACATCTTGACCTTCTAGGCCCACAGCTTACACGTCTTGTGGATTTATGACTACAACTAGGCCACAGCAGAGCCACAGGCCTTTGGCCCCACAGTTTGTCCCTCTTCGGGTCAACTTATGGCTTGGGGCTACAGCTCCCACAGCAGAACGCCACAACTAGGATTACTGTGGCTTTGTTTGGAACCACATCGCGCTGTCCTGAGGCCTTAACCAGTTTTTAAAGATCACATCATGCCACAGCCGGCGAAATTCCTCGAACTAGACCACTGCGGGCCACCGTTCCGCAGTCAGGACCACTGGAGTGGGAGCTAAAAATTGGGAGTCAACCCACAACTTCGCAAAATTTAGAGTCACAGTGACCACAGAGGCTGCTGCGTGATGCGTCGACTTGATTTTAATAGCGTTAACAAAATTTTACAGTACTATAAAATGTCACAATTCAAAATTTAAGGCCACAGGTGCCACAGCGGACCACTTCACAACTCTTAAAGGCGGCAACAAACATTAAATTTTGATTTATTCACACGAAGCAACTTAAAAAATTTAATATCCTACGTAAACCCGTAACTACATCCTGAGGGCTGATAAATCTCAATTTTTCTCCTTCTTCTCCTCTTCTTCACCTAGAGGGGGTTTGAATTCCTGAGGTACACTCTGTGGCCGTACACATGGGACCAATCGGCGGTAGAAAACGAGAAGTAGTGCTCCCAAAAAGCACCAAATGCAAAGTTGGAAGAGCCACACCACTCGGGGACCCAGATGCTTGTACATGTCCCTGAAAAACACGCATTTTAGAGCTGAAGCTGAAAAAAAGTTATTTTTTTCGTGAATGATCTGATTCTCCGCGATTTCCAAATAAAATTACTCTTTGAAAAGTCATTTTTCATCAATATTGAAGCGAGTTATGACGATTTTAATCTAACGGCCGCAGGCTCCAACGCGCGCGCGGGCCCCACTAAACATCGGGCGCGCCTCGAAAAGCGCCATTTTGGCGCGAATTCAGCCAATTTGAACTATTTGGTCGAAAGGAATCTTCAGTCTGGTTGCTAACAGCTGTGTGGCCCGGAATAAAAACCTACGTGATGGCCAATGGACCGAGCACGCGGCTGCTGCTGGCCAACAGGGTGTTGATTCCGTGCATTGTTCCTTGACGACGGGGACCGAGGACCTAAAAGCAATGAGATCTCTCTATGTCTCACTTCTCTCTCTCTCTGTAATAGTAAGACTTACCGAACAGTACATAGCAGCCAGATGAACATTCATTAGAGCAAAGCCAACTCCGAAAACCACCACGTAAGACACGGCATAGAGAGATTGAGGGATGCGAGGAGTCGAGGAGCACCAGGTTTCATCCGAAGAACATCCTGAAGAAGGAAGTTTCTCTTGTGGCTGCGTTGTGGCTTCGCTGTGGCCCAGATAGCATAGTTGAAATGAAAGGCTGTGGCCTGGTTTAATTGAATGATATTTCTTAGGTTGACTCAAGCGCTGTGGCCTAATTAAAGAAACGTGTAGTGGCTTTAATCAGTCAGCGCGCTGTGGCCAAATTGAACTAAAGCCCTGTGGCAAAAGTGAATCAACACGCTGTGGCCCTGTTGAATCAATGCGCCGTGGCCTTTTTGAAATGAACGCGATGTGGCCTCAGTGAACCAACGCGTGGTGGTCCTTTCGAAACAATGCGTTGTGGCCTAATTAATGAAACACGCTGTGGTTTTACTGAAACAACGCGATGTGGCCTAAGTTAAGCAGCACGCTGTGGTCTCTTTGAATTGCCGCGCTGTGGCTTAATTGAAAAACCGAGCTGTCGCCTTACGGAATAATCGCGCTGTGGACTTATGACAAAAAACGCGCTGTAGCCTAAATAAATCAACAGTGGTTTAGATTATTGGAGAAGCTGTGGCTTGTTATGGCGCTCTGTAGCCTCTTGTCCAATAGATGTGGCCGAAAAAAGGTGCTGTGGCGTTTTTGTAAGTTAAATCAAAGCGCTGTGGCCTTAACAGTAGGTCGGCTAAGATCTGATGTGGCCTAGCTGTGACACAATGTCTTAGCTGTGGCGCTGTGGCCTAGCTGTGGCACTCCAGTCTTTACCATACCTTCGATAACTCTGTCATAGAATGGCCAGGGAAACGTGGTCAAAACAAATCCTATGCAAACGAAAACTCCGAATAGGACACCATTCCTGTTATCAACTCTGAAAGGTGGAATTTAGAGAGAGAAAGAGAGAGAGAGAGAGAGAGATCTTACCTTTTGCTAGTTTTACTACAGATATACGTAATCAGGAATAAAAATCCCAAAAGACCTGACAACGATACCAAAAGTGAGTTGAACCTAGTGGTTTCAGAAAGATCCAATTGGAACATTTTCTGCGTGTACATGGACCCAATTCTGAAAGCTTCAAAGATGGATGAAAAGTACGCAAATTTACGTCTCCATACAGGCGTAGACGAACATTTGGACCATTTTGCCAGCGATGCAGATACAAACGGCTAATTTGTCGAAGGGAGGCAGGGCTGGGCCGGAGGAGAGGGAGGATGCTGAAAGAGAGGTTTTTAGAGAGAGAGACAGAGAGAGAGAAAGAGAGAGAGAGAAAGAGAGAAAGAGAGAACTGTACCTGTGCTGTCGATTGAGCCGCGTTTCTCCTTCTTCGGCATGGGAACTTCTTTAAACTTGAAGATCATCAGAAGCAGGGTAATGGTGATAAGGATCACGGAAACCATGGCTGGCAGGGTGTACATGTTGACTTGGAGGCCGAGGAAGGAGAAGCCTGGGTAGCCAAGAGGGGCGAAGAGGAGTTGAAATCCTGAAATTGAGTCCTAGTCTGTCTCTCTGTCTCTCAGTCTCTCTGTTTCTTTCTCTCTCTCTCTCTCTCTCTCTCTCTCTCTCTCTCTCTATCGTTCTACAGATAACTTTTGATCAGAAAAGGCTTCAGCTATTCAACCAAACTGAGCCACAGCGCACGGAACCAATTGGGCTGTGGCCTATTGTAGGGCATCGGTCAGACTAGGCCACAGCGCAGCGACCTACCCAGGCCATAGCTTCTTGATGAACCACTAGAGACCATAGCGTATCGGTCAAATTAGGCTTCAGCCCATCGATCTAGCTAGGCCACAGCGCATTGGTGAACTAGGCCACAACGCATCGATAACATAAGGCCACAGCGCATCGGTCAACATAGACCACAGCTCATTGATTAACCACCATGGGGCCACAGCACAGAGGCCAAACAATGCCACAGCGCATCGATATAAATTGGCCAGATCGAATCGCTATGACTAAGCCACAGCGCATCGGTCAACTAGGCCGTATATATGGCATCTGGCCACAGCACCTCGACAACATAAGGCCACAGCGAATCCGTATCCCTAGCCCACATCACATTGGCCTAACTAAGCGCATTGTTCACTAGAGGCCACAGCTCAAACTAGGCCACAGCGCATCGGTCAGCCTTGGCCACGGCGCATTGGACAAACTAGGCCACAAGGGATTGTGCAAATTAGGCCACAGCGAAATGAGCAAACTAGGCTCATCGATATAAGTAGGCTTAGCGCATCAGGCCACATTTCTACACCACTTTGGAACACGAGGCCACATCGCAGAATAGGCCACAGCCTCCTTCATTCAAATAGGCCACAGCCAACCGATTTAATCACGGCAACAGTGCGTTTGAAACATGAGACCACATCGTATCTATATAACTAGGCCACAGCAAAGAGACCACAGTGTTCTTTATCTCTCTCTCTGTCTCTCTCTCTCTCTCTCACTCTCTCTTTCTTTCTTTTCGAATTCTCTCACCTGGTCCACAAGCCAGTCCCAAACAAAACGCCCCATCAAACATCGCCGCCGCCGTCGCTCTGTCCTTCTCAGCCGCAGCATAAGTCCAATAAGTGGGCAACAAAGCATTTCCTCCTGTAAATTGGTTTCTGAACTTTGATATTTCGAATTCAAACCTGCTGCGATACCAGCTAACAACCTGGCAACCAACATCATCCATCTGGCATTCATAGGACAGAAGTGTAAAAGCATGTACATAATATTTGTGGCCATCATGAGCCACATTGAAATTATGGATGGTTTGCGGATGCATCCGAGCTGAAAACGTTAAATTTTGAAATAACTTTGAAAAATTACATTATTTGCCCACTTTCCGAAGAAAGGAGCGGCCGCGGCAAGGCCGATACTGTAGGTTACACTGATGAAGGAGTAGAAGTACTCGTTTGAGGCTGAATCGACCTAAAACAGAAAATTTGGTTCCTCTGTCTCTGCCTGTTTGCCTCCTCCCTCTCACTGCTCTCTCTCTCTCTCTCTCTCTCTCTCTCTCTCTCTCTCATTCTCCCCGTACCTCTCTCATGAAGGGGAATAATGAAGCAAAGTAGACTGTGAATTGAATTCTTGTGAAGAAAATGACCACCATGATCAGTTTCAGGGAGGTCCAATCTGTGGTCTCTTCACTTTCAGGCTCCATGGTTTCAGAAGTTGTTGTTCTCTCTTTGGGTACCTCACTGCTGAAAATGGAGACGCTTGTGAGAATGATGAATGTTGCGCTGTGGCCTTTTTGAAATGCGCTGTAGCTCTCAACTTGAGCGCTATGGCCCTGATATCATGCGCTGTGGCCCTGAGATGTTGCGCTGTGGTGCTAAACTCATGCGCTGTGGCTTCAATTAGTTCCGCTGTGGCCTTGAGCTTATGCGCTGTAGCTCTAATCTGATGCGCTGTGGCTTTTCCCAGGTCGGTGCGCGGTTGTGGCCCTTAGTTGATGAGATGTGTTCCTGAGTTTATGAGCTGTGGCTTTGTTTAGTTGCGCTGTGGCGCAGTGGCTTTGGGCTAGCAATCAGGTTTTGCGTTGTCGCACTCGGCTGATCCGCTGTGGCCTGAGCTGATGCACTGTGGCCATGATCACATGGCCTGTGGCCGGTGTCCATGTGATGTGGCCTAGGTCTTTGCGCTGTGGCCCTGGAATGGTACTTTCTCGCCCTCAGTTGATTTCCTGTGGTCTTAAACAGTTTCACTGTGGCCTTGAGCTGATGCGCTGTGGCTCTAAGATGAAGCGCTGTGACCTTTTTCTAACAATCAGTCGGTATCATTTGATGCGTTGTGGCTTAACCTACGACAGACGCGCGGTGGCTCTGCACTACGGAATGTGGCTCTGACATATGAATCGTTGCGCTGTGGCTTTTGCTGTGGCTTAACTCAACCCGCTGTGGCCCTCCCCCTCACTCACCTTATAGACCCCCTCGCCTCTTCAATAGTCGGCAGCGTCAAAAACGCCGGTGGCTTAACATTAGGACTTTTAGGGGTCTGAGGCACACTAGTAGAAGACCTAAAGACACTAAGGTACTTAAGAAGCCTATGAAACCTTACCTTAACGTCCTTTGGGATCCAAAATCCGGCAGGTTGTACAGAAAGTCAAAATTAAAGAC